>CAVMFT010000298.1:0-387319 GCA_963680785.1 Diplosoma virens
ACTGGCTCCGACTTTAGCCAATTTTTTTCTTGCCCACATAGAAAATAAGCTATTAGGGAAACAATTAGACTTTCATCCAAAATTGTATTCTAGATACGTTGATGACATATTTGCTGTATTTGATAATTCTGATCACTGCACTAAATTTCTCGATTTGCTTAATTCTCAACATAATAATATTAAATTCACAGTGGAGCTCCCTTCTGACACCATACCATTTCTTGACGTTGAAATTAGGCTTAATGAAACAGGGATTGATACTTGGGTATACAGAAAACCCACAAACACCAATCTAATTTTGAATTTTAACGCGCTGTGTCCCACTAAATGGAAGTCTGGATTAATTCTATGTTTTTTAAATCGAGCTAAGCGTATTTGTTCCTCCGATTTTTTGTTTGATAAAGAAGTTAGTATGTTAAAAAAGATGTTTTTGAATAATGGTTATCCTTCATCGTTTTTTGATAAAATTCTTGCGAGCTTTCAATCTTCTAACAAATTTTCTCAAAACATTAGCTTTGAAAATAGTTTTTGTATTCCGTATTTGGGTAAGGAATCACATCACTTTGCAAATCGTCTTTCTGCATTAATAAAAAACAAGTACAACTTAAAAATATCTCCTATCTATAAAACTTTTAAAGTGGTCAATTATTTTCAGTTAAAATCCAAAACTCCTGTGGCTCTTTATTCAAATGTTGTCTATAAATTCTCGTGTTCGTGCGATACGAACAAGACATACATCGGTATGTCGTCCAGACATTTGATCACTAGAGTTCGGGAGCATCTGAATTTCAAAAGTCTACAGGATAGTGCAGTTAAAGATCATATTTTGTCGTGTGAAAAGTGTTCTAATAATCGGTCTGATGAAAACAATTTTGTAATAATACGTAAATGCAAATCAGAATTTTGTTCTAAGATTCATGAAGCTCTACTCATAAAAAAGTTAAGTCCAAAATTAAATAGACAAATGTTCGCAAACGGAGCTTCATATTTATTGAATATATTTTGATTGTAATATTTTTTCTTTTTTTCTTCAATGACATCATAATCTGAAATTTAATTTGTATCAATTTAGTTTCTCTCTCGTTTTGATTTAAAATTTAGCCTATTAGGTTAATCTTTGAATCCCAACAGAGGCGCTAACTTTGCATAATAATCAAAACGTGGTGCAACAGTTTAAGCGGGGGACAAGGACAAGATCAAAATTGAAAAACTTTTGGTAAACGCACTTTCAAGAATTACCGAAGAAATAGATTTTTTGGTTTTTTAATAAATGAATAGTTATCTTTTAAATAAAGAAATAGCTCTAACATGTAGTGAGAAAACTTTGCTGTGTGGTCGCATCATCAATCAACTGCTTTAAAAATCTGCTAAACTGAAGTAGAAAAAGCCAAGAACGCATAAGGCATACTGCTTAGCTAAGTTAAAAAAGCAGACTATTTATTAAATTTTTTCTTTCAAAACTTAAGAATGTTTAAAGACACAGTTATAATTAAAACTCTGTCCAAATACTTGATTATTTCGGTTTTCTTTGTTAGCATATTACGGTAGTTCAATTTCTTGGTTGTTTTTTCTTACATACAGCAGAATTCGCTAATTCGTTACCTTAATGTGACAAATTATGCATTCAAGTATAAATTTCTTTTAGAACTTGTAAGTTGTTTCGGTATTACGTTGGCTGACCATACGTCCCGATTTTCGCGGGATAGTGCCGATGTTTAGAGTTTTGTTCCGCCCGTTTTTCCAATATTCCGCCAGAAGTCCGAAAGAGACTCAAAGTGAAGACCTGATTTTTTTGGAGAACACAACATTTTAAGGACGAAAATCATGAATTTCAAGACAGATTTGAAGTGAAGACCTTTTTGTTTTTAAAGACCACTCTTTTTTTACGACAGAAATTAAGACATTCGAAACCAATTGAAAGTGAGAAAATTTTTTTTAGAGAATATTTCTTTTTAGGGACAAAAGTCAAAAAAACCGAGACTTATTTGAAGTAAAGATTTATTTTAGAGAATTCGACATTTGAGAACGAATTTTTTTATTAACAAGCGTCCCGGTTTGCCCCTTTAAAAATATGGCACTCCTATATTAAGCCCTGTTTCTTTTCTCCCTATCTTTTGGTAGGTTATTTGGAGTACTTCTTAGGAGATTGTAGTAGTGGCTACATTGAGACATTAACATTTTCTTGACTTAACATTTAAGCAATCAATAAAGTGGAAAAGCTTTTTCTAACGTTTTAACTCCATATTTCGGCTCTCTGTCAAGACACTTTTTTTTAAACTTAAATAAACTTGATCATTTTGTATCATCTTTTGGTAGATAGTTAGAAAGGAGTCTTGTTGGTGTTGCTTAAGCACAATTTCTTGGTAAATTATTAATTTAATGATAACCTTTGTTCCTTGGGATAAAAAGCGTGTAAAACTATTACTAACCACTGAAACTGGGTAAACCTTTCCATTTTACAGTGATCAACAAAGCTGTGAAGATCGTTTGCATTGAATCTGCAAATTCAGTAAAATACATTTATAAAAATTTCCTTGAAAAATAGCTAGTGTTCTAACTACAAGCAAAATCTAGCTAAATAAGTGCAAGAAACTAGTTTTCATTACTTAGCTAACAGATTGTTAAATTTAAACTAATTTTATACTCCCAACTTAAATTCAAATGACCGAAATAAGCTGTGCCCTTCATGACTTGACCGTTAAAACAAACTAAATAAAGTTAAAGCTTGCTTAGCTTAGCAACGATTTCCATGTTCACTAGGTGGCTGGAAAAAGTTCTATTAATTGTGGGTCTAAAGCAAACTGCAAAAATTGTTGCAATCACATTAAGTAACAAATTTAACCAAAGAATGCCTCGTGATCAGTTTTGAAACCAATTTAAAAAATACGAGACCGGGACCACGCCAACTCAAGACTAAGACCGAGAACACAAAAACTCGAGTAGATATCGCTCTTGAGACCTTAAACACTGGTATAATTACCCAATGAGTGTAACTATGTTGTAATTTTTTTATGTACACAAATATTGTTGTTTTTTTTTTTTAAATAATTTATTGTGTCAAAAAAGATAAAGTATAATTTGCTTTATGCACAAAAAATCTTCCTATTAATTTTGCTAAATCTGGAATACTTCTGTTCTTGTGACTGTCAAATAGGGCAGATTTAATTTATAAAAATTTTCTTTTTTTCTAAACGCAAAAAAGTTGTATTTTGTTTATCGTTATCGTCGTTTGAAGGGTATCCACTCCAGGTCAGACACAAACAGGATTGGGGCTGAGGGTTTATCGTTTTACTACCTCAGGCTGCTGTTTTTCCTGAATCAGATGCTGGCAGTGATGTTATTAAGCCAGCATCGAGTTTCGTCATCCAAAACCGTCAGACCTCGTGCTCAATGTGGCGCCCTATGTATAGGGCACGCTGTTAGAAGATGGTCTGCGGTTTGTTTAGAGGAACTGCACTCGCAATTTGGTGAAGGAGCGAGACCCCATTTGTGCATGGACGAATGGAATCGCACAACACCAATTTGCAGGTCATTGAACTTAACCCAAGCTGTTTGGGGTAAGCCCATTCCAACAGCCTGGCACCGGTCTCGGGCACAAAAGCACGGAGCCTAAAAGCCCCTTCATAGTACTCCGTTTTCCATTCGTGATTTATCCATTCAGAAGCGCGGATGCCAAGTCTGGCAATGTTGTCCAAAAGATTCCGCGCACCTGGCACAAACGGGCGTATAGATTTTAGTCTCGCTAAGCAAGTATCTGAGGACCCACTTAAAAGACAGTACAAGATATGATCGGGGTCCAGAGATCCACGGTAAGCCAAGGAGAGTGTTGCTCCCATTCGGCAAAGCTCAACTTGCTGGATGCCTGAGAGTACAGATAGGTGGTTCATTGGAGTGGGAAACAAGCATCCAGTCACTATGCGCAAGGCGTCATTCAAGACATTGTTGATGAGGCGAGTGTGAGCACTGCGACACCAGACTGGCGCACAGTACTCAGCTGCTGAGTAGACCAAAGATAAGGTGGCTTTGCGTACTGTTTTAGCACCAGCACCTCATTCCGAGCCCACGAGTTGCATCAGCAGTGTGACGCGCGATGATAGTTTTTTGCGCAATGCCACTAGATAGTGACGAAACGTAAGCAATCTGTCCAGTTTTACCCCAAGATAATTGGGGGTTGGACAGAACGGTAAAAGTCTATCGTTGTTGTAGACTTTTAGCTCACATTTGGTCTCTCGGTTATTTAAGTGAAAGGCTGTCGTCACCGTCTTAGTGTGACTGAGCTTCAACCTCCAAGACTGGAGATACGATGAAAGTGTAACATGTCTTGGTTTAAAGTCCCCTCAAATTCCTTCCAGTTTCCAGAAGAGTGCAGCAATCCTAAATCATCAGCATAAGTAAACGTTCTGGAAATCATAAAAGGAAAATGGTAAGTATAGATGTTAAATAGGAAGGGAGCCAAGATCGATCCCTGAGGAACGCCGTTTTTAAGACGGCGTAGTCTACTTTGCTTGCTGCCACCGGTAGTAAGGGTGAAAATTCAATTTCGGAAAAGCTCCACAATCATTGTGACCATGTGCTTATCCGGACGTAATCTCAGCAGCTTGCAGTAATACCACGGTGCCAGACAATGTCATAAGCAGCTGTCAGGTCGACAAATACGGCACCGGCCTTCTTTTTAGCCCCAAAAGAATCCTCGATGTCCTGTGTCAGCAGAACAACTTGATCTGTGGTTGACTTCTTGCGTCGGAACCCAGCCTGCTCTTTAGGGAGCAGTAGATCGACTAATGGTTTAACGCCGGCGTAGATAAGCCTCTCGAGGATCTTGTAGGGGACACAGAGCAGAGATATCGGTTGATAACTTTTTGGGTCAACACGGGCTTTGTTGGTTTGTGAATTGCGACCACAAGCGCTCTTCTCCAGATCTTGGGAATTTTGAGTCGGCGCAAACAGGAAGAAAACAAGTCACGTAACCAGGACTTCAAAGCAGCTTCGGCATGGAGTATAAGCTCTGAGCAGATGAAATCAGGTCCCGGAGCTTTACCTGGTTTTAAATGTTGGATGGCAGCAGTAAATTCTCTCTGTGAAAAATTGTCAGAGATATTTACTGCGTCTGGTGTTGTGGTCCTCCAAATGTCGGACACTTCATGAGAGACAAGTCAAGATGACTTGCGATCAACAGCCTCATATTTCCCATTTCTAACCAGCTGAGATGCAATAGCATTGGCTGAAACGGGACAGTGACGAGGAGAGTGTCGTGACCTACCAGTAAGATTGCTCAAAATACTCCACGTTTTTCGACTAAAGTGTGAGAAGTCAATACTCCGAACTGCCTCGGACCATCAATCCCTTCGCTTTCTGTCAAGCTTGGCAAGCAGAGCTGTAGCAGCCAAGCTCGAGTTGTCTCCCTGAGGAGACTGCAGGAATGTTTTATATAGGGATTCACACTCTGCATCCCAACACGAAATATAGTTATTTCGATATCCGGGTGGGATAGTCTTTTTGGCTGCTTTCTTAATGTTACAAAAGTCCTGGTAAGCCGCATCCACATCAAGTGAATCAGGCGGCAACAAAGTCTTTGCGAATTTATTCGTCAAAGCAATTTAGTGACTCCATTTGGCCTTGCGGAAGTTCCATCGCTTAACAGGCATGCTTGGCACTGCCATAGCAAACCTTGATGGTGTAATAAGCGAAGGCTGATGTTGTGATCTGGGGAACTTTTCAAGGACACATCTATTCGGTAAGCGACTGTTTGGACCTACGATAGCAAAAGCTAAATCTGGATTGGTGCCAGTGTTCCAGCGGCCGGAATAAAAACTCGTAGCACCCTTGGCATTATATAGGAGGGCAAGACAATTAATACTTGCCCAGCCAGCCAAGCACTCACCGTCCGGACTGTTGTCATTGTAACCCCAGTCAGCATGACGACAGTTAAAATCGCCAGCGTAAAGACATGGGTGAGGAAACATTGGGAGACTCAGGGTTCGCAATTACGTTGGTAGTGGTTTGTAGACGTTGACTATTTTATAGCCATCAACGTCCACACACAGCCACTCGATCTCCGATGTCAGTGGAGATCTGTTTATACTGTAAGCTGATTTGAGCGATGCATTCTTTTTTTTTGATGAAGGTGAAGGTGTGAATTTTTTGTTGGGCGCTGATCCCTACAACTTGAAGATGCAAAAATTTTTGTAGGTACTGGTACTTCCTGTATTCTTTCTTCTCTTATATTTTCCACATTTTCTATTGAAGGATTTTTGTTACCCGCAGTATTTTTCAGTAACCAGCTTTTTAACATTATTGGTGAATAAAACTAGTCTGAAAACCCTAACCTTGCTAAATTTAAAAGTTTATCAGGAATCCATACAATTGCTGTAACAAATGCGACAGTAACCTATATTCTTAAATTGGAAGAACAAATCTCACTGTTTGTCTTATGAAGCAATTTTACACAGCTGCTAATCTAGCATTGCGCAACAGTAACAAAACAACATGATTGCTCGATAACTACTTAACACGTGTTCTTCTCGATTACGTAACAATGCAGTAATAATTATAGGTTTAGAATGGTCAAGTTCATTATTATTACACAGATACAAAGCTTATATTTATAGTAGGTTTAATAGTTTAAATTATTTCGCGACCCAAATTGCAAGGTTTCGCGACCCACTATTTGCGGACCCCTGACCTAGTTCATAAGTTTTATGAACTTGTTTGCAGAATTGCAGAATTCTTATCAAAATTCGATCGTGAATGGAAGCAGCAAAAAAAGCCTACAACGCATCAAACTCACACCTACAAAGATTCAAATCATTACTACGTATACGACAAAAGTTAAAAGAAAACTTATAAGATAAAGTAGAGCTAAATTATAGTGCATTTTTTGTTTTATTGGACAAACGGTAATTTTGACCGCTCGCGGTAATTCTAGGTAAATCAAAAACCCGGTAATTCTAGTGTTAAAACTGATCGATTCTGCTCTACTTTTACGCAGTTTATTGGTAGAAAATCAAGTTGAAAAGGTGTAAAGCTTTTAATGTATTTTAAAAAATAATAGATAGCTTCATTACATAAAGCTCAAGTATTGCAAATACTTTCTATTATAAAAACTAGAATTTTATATTACAAAAAATAGAGTTTTCTTAATTACTTTTTCTTGGGCAAAATTTTCCTCCATTCTTATCGTTAACTCTTGTTTCGTAACAAAAACAAACTAAAAAATATTTTTTAAACAGAAGTTAATTTCTATTTTAAATCGAAATTTTTAATTTTAAGCATTTGCAAAGAAAGCATGACACCTGTTCACTTCTGCTTTTACAAACAAAATCCATCTCAGCAACTTTGTGTCCGGGTCGTATAGCTATCCACGTCATAATGGTGTGGGGATGAAAAACAATTGGTGACACTTTGGTAGCTCTGGCCTCAAATACAAATTGAAATTTTTAAATCAACATGTAAGTCAATGTAATTCAGACGTAGTTCAAACTACTAAACATCAAAAAAACGCAAGTTCACTTCTAAGCTGGGCATGCTTTCATTCACGTAGGTTAATAAAAACTTTAAATAAATTTTTGAATGAAAGACAAAGATGTTTGTAGTCATGGGATGAGAGGACGTTTTCAACAAGTTTCTCTAATAGGCGTTCATGGTGAGAAGTAAAAATATAAACATTGTTATTATTAAAATATTGAAAAAATAAATAATTAAAATATAACCTTATTAGTATATTAATATTAAAATAATAATCTTATTTAAAATCTTATTAAAAATAAAACCCAATTGATAACCAGAAATTTCAAATAAAAACAATGAAGCCTGTGGGGAACCCAAAGAGTTATCAACCAATATCTCTACTCTGTGTCCCCTACAAGATCCTCGAGAGGCTTATCTACACCTGCGTCAAGCCATTAACTGATCCACTGCTCCCTAAACAGAAGGTTGGGTTTTGACGCGGGAAGCCAACCGTAAATTTATCTGCTGACACAGGACATCGAGGATTCTTTTGGGGCTAAAAAGAAGGCCGGTGCCGTATTTGTCGACCTGACAGCTGCTAATGACATTGTCTGGCACCATGGTATTACCTGCAAGCTGCTGAGGCTGCTTTCGGATAAGCACATGATAAAAATGATCATTGAGCTTGTCCGAAATCGAAGTTTCATCCTTACCAACGATGACAGCAAGCAAAGCAGGCTACGCCGTGTTAAAATTGGCGTTCCTCAGGGATTGGTCTTGGCTCCCTTCCTATTTAATATCTATACGTACGATCTGCCTTTCATGATTTCCAGAAAGTTTACTTATGCTGATGATTTAGCATTGTTGCACTCTTCTGGAAACTGGAAGGACTTGGAGGGGACTTTAAGCCAAGACATGTCCACACTTTTAGCGTATCTTCAGTCTTGGAGGTTGAAGCTCAGTCACACTAAGACGGTGACCGCAGTTTTTTACTTAAATAACCAAGAGGCCAAACGTGAGCTAAAAGTCTACAACACGATAGACTTTTACCGTTCTGTCCAACCCCTACTTATCTTGGGGTAAAACTGGACAGATTGCTTACGTTTCGTCACCATTTAGTGGCATTGCGCAAAAAACTATCCTCGCGCGTTACACTGCAGAGGACACTGTAGGATCGAGACGGGATGCCGGTGCTAAAACAGTACGCAAAGCCACCTTATCTCTGGTCTACTCAGCAGCTGAGTACAATGCACCAGTCTGGTGTCGCAGTGCTTACATTCGCCTCATCGACAATGTCTTGAATGACGCCTTGCGCATAGTGACTGGATGCTTGTTTCCCACTCCAACGGACCACCTATGTGTAATCTCAGGCATCCAGCAGCTGAGCTTCGCCGAATGGGAGCGACACTGGTTAGTCCTATAATATTAATTTACGACCTTTTTTGTGCTGAAAAGTTAAGCCCTGAATTTTAATAATTCTCCCGTTTAAATATTGTTAAATATTTTATTTTATAAATTAATATGTTCAGGCCTGGCATAATTTTTTCCAAACGCTCCAATTGAGTTTCCCCACTTGTCCATGGGGCCAGATAGAGACACCCCAAAAAAGCACATTTTTAGGTTGAAAAGTCGCTCCTTCCCAACAAACGCAAACTTTAAAACAATATCAGGTGATGAATAAAAAAATCTAAATGCTTTTGCCAATGAATAAAACATTTTTCGAATTTTATTTAGTTTTCTCGACTCGATTTCACTTTTAAAGGGCGTTGGATAAAGTTAAGCCAGCCCTGACTGTGTTTACATAATTTTCAATAAAGTCTTTGAGAGGTTTTTTTCATTTTTTTGACATTTGCTCATAAGGTGCTTTGCAGACACTTCATTAACAGATTTCACATAGGTGCGATTGAATTGATTAAAAACATCAGCATGATAGAAAATATCTTTTCTGCAAGGTGATCACAAACCCAGCTTGATGTTTAAGTGTATTTATTGATTATTATTAAATGCGATTCTCGATTGTTTTTTAACAATTTAGCCGCTTCCTGTGATCTTCTTTTAGAATTTGCATCGGTATAAAACATTTAAAGCTTTAATATTAATCAACATTATTTTCCATTTTAACAAATTGAATTAATATTTACAGTATTTCATACATAGTCAAATAATGGCTTTACTAAACAAAAAAGAAACCTTTGGCAGGTTGTGGTAATTGTTTGACGGTTGGCAGGGA
Organism: Diplosoma virens; assembly: GCA_963680785.1. NCBI lineage: Eukaryota > Metazoa > Chordata > Ascidiacea > Aplousobranchia > Didemnidae > Diplosoma > Diplosoma virens. Next base: position 9,677 of record CAVMFT010000298.1, read on the forward strand.
GATAAATAGAGATAAAAATAAAATGATGATAATAATTTTAAACATTAAAAATAAAAAATTACAAAAATTACAAATATAGCATTTTAGTTAATAAACAGTCATAAATAACGGAAGACATAGAGCAAACAAAGGAGATTTTATAATATAAGAAAAGTTTTGTTTTTGAGTTGATGGCATTGTATGATTGGTATTAATTACTGTGATCTAAATTTTTTGTGGCTAAAAAATAATCGGGGCTGCAAGCATTTTGATGTTGCTTCAGTTTCTAGAATTGCTTATTCTTGTGAATCCCAGTTTTATCAGCTGATTAAACAGCTGAAAAGAAATAGTTTTTAATTTAAAGTTATTTTAAAAATCAAGAAAAAATTTTGAGAGTGTTGATCAGAGTTGGATTAATTACAACATTATATATCAATTACAATTATAATTACAATTACACCTAAACACTTTTTTAATTACATTACAATTATTTTGTACTAAAAAGCTCAAACTACAATTAAAATTTTAGAGTCAGCAAATTTTTCCGAAAAATTTCTCCGCTTGTTATTACAAATCACAAACTGTTCACAATTAAAAAAACCGCTTCTTTTTACAATTTTAAACATACTTATAGAATGAACTAAACAAAACTTTTAAAATTCAAAGCAAAAAGAAATAACTCAGCCAAAAAACACGCACAACATACGCTTGCTTGAGCCGGTATTACTCCACTACCCAAAATAACTGATTTATTTATTTAAAAAAATGGAACCAAACAAGTTGAATTTATTGGCAACATTACTCTATCATCATCATCTAAATCACCACAATCACCACAAATAATTATAAATTTAGCATTCAATTGTATGCTAAATTGTGCCAATCAAAAATAAATTGTATGCTAAATTGTAGGCTAAAGCGATTTTGAATGACGCTTCTGTTATTTCTGCAGCTTAAGATTTACAAAAGCACTCACTAATTACTTGCAATTTTCAATTCTTTCGGACAGTATTTCTAGTTTTGAAAAAAAGGTAAACATTTATCTTTATGGCCACAGTGTTTTGTATAAAGATGACGCTGCAAAAAATTTGGTCATATAGATTTTTACAGCATATCCCGCATCGTGGTACCACTTAAATGTTCAGCGTGGAATCTATAAAACCATACTTAAAATAATCACAATTGTGCTTTATCTTTTTCCATATATTTTATGTCAATAAAGTTAGTTATTTAGTTTGCAATTATTTACTTGTGCCCCCTTATGCACCTTTCACACTTTCCAGTTTAAGAAGTCCGGACAATCGAATCACAACAAAAATTAATTAATTTTAAGTCAACTACAGTCGTTGGCAACCCAATCAAATTAAACGGCAACCCACTTTTGGGTCGTGACCCAGGAGTGGAGTAGCATTGATATAAAGGGTCTAGATTTATTAATAAATCAGCTCAATAATAGTTTTCAAATGAAATGCAATGAATATTTTAGATACTAGTCAACACAACTTTACGTTTTGAATTTAATCAGATTTAAAAACTTAGTGTAAAAGGTCTAAGTTAGTAAATTTCAATATTTATGCAATATAACAAAAAACTGACTAGCATCAACAAATAAGTTTAACTTAACCCATTTCTGCCTCGGCAGCGTGGTCGAGTGTTAAAAGCGCCTGGATTGTAATTGACTTGATCTCAGTTCAAAACCTACTTGCGTCATTCTGTTGCGTCCTGGAAAAAGAAATTTTGCGGCACTTTTTCCTGCTTGGTGGTCTCGGCAAGTAGTTCTAAATCAAAGTCACATCTCTATTAAATTTCATGCAGAAAGCAATATCTTGGCATCTCCTGAAGCAGGTCGGAGTAATAGCTTGCCCTGTGTGTCAGCGCCTCCGTCGCTTTCCTGCGAGTCAGTAGGATACACATAGAGATAAAATAAATAAGAATCAAAAATAAAGAAATATTTTTTATCTTAACTTATAGTTATTCCAGACTAAAGAATTAATTGCTTTTTTGTTTTTTGTAATTAGGGAAAAACTGTACTTTCTAATTTTCAATATTAGCAAATATAACTTTTATAGGAGGATGGTAAATATATTTCCAGTAATGTTGAACCCACTACACAGACATTGGAAACATTTAGTTACAAAAAATTATTCAATTAACTTTATAAAAATTTTTTGTTTCTAAAAACCCTAAGTTTACTTTCAGGCCTATATTTTATTTTAAAAAATCATGTTCCTTATTTCAGCAATTGAGTTAACCAAAAATTTTTACAAATATAAACACACATATTTTTGAAATACAAGATTATTTGGAATTTTCATTTTAAAAAGTAAGTATAATGCTTTCGTAAACTAAGCAATTTTATTGGCAAGCTATTCACCATTGCTTGTTAAAAAATTTTAAGTAAACGAAAACATGTTTATCACTGCCTTTTAAAGGGTTAAAGGAGAGGCGTTCAGGCAGTTAAGAGCGCAAAAATTAGTAAACTTGTTAAAAGCAAAAAGTAATCGTAATTTGGCCTACAATTTTTCAAAATTACAACTTGAACTACAATTACACAAAAACAAAAAGTTTCAATTAAAACTACGACTACAATTACATGAAAAAGTATAATTAATTATATTGAATCACAATTAAAATTGTAATTAATCCAACTCTGGTGTCAATCGCGTTCGCCATCCATACGACGCTTTTATCGACTGGGCCACCTTGCTAATAAATTCATTTTTCAGTGTGACAAGAACAATGAAAAGGTGCAAGAAGTATTAAATTATTCTTTCCATTATTGTTGTTTATATAAACAAGCCCTAATTCTAATGCAGTGGCTAAATTTGTTTTCTTCTACGAGAAAAAGAAACAAATTTTCTAAACAGATTGCTTGTTAAAGTAAATCTCATAGATTAACATGAATAGTTGACTAAAAAATCAATCACTTCTAATTCTGCCACTCTTTTACAAAAATAATCAAAATCACTTCTAGTTTTTAACATGCTGTATTTAACCAATTGAGAGGTTGTCTGACCTGTTATCCAAAGAAAGATTTCGGAAGTTTTTGGTGCGGTGTTAAACTCAGAAATCTTTTCACAAATTCAATCAAATTAATCAATTTATCAAGACTTACTTTTATTCAACAGTTCAACTTATTCAAATAGAAATGAAAAAATAAAAAACATAACACATATTGATTAAGCAATTTAAACAAAGGCTTGTCTAACTAAAATCCTTTTAAAATGCTTGCAGGCTAATAATTATAAAAATTTAGCACATTCAAACAATATTAAGCTTCTGAAACTATGTTTATTGTTAATTTAGCCGGCACGTGAAAAATATGAAAAGATCATAGTGACGTAATAGATAATTAGGAGTAGCCTAAGCAAAAATGCAGTAAGGCTGAAAGAAAGAAAGTAAACAATGAAAGAAAGAAAAGAAATTTAAAAAAATTAGAAAAGTTAAAACAATAAAGAGGGTGGCGGTAGGGGGGGCTTAACAACAAATTGTTTGCAATTAATTGTGATAACGAAGCGGCAGTTTAATAAGGCGACCGCGCCTGGACAATCAAACAGGTCCGTCTGCTGCTAGAACATCAATAATTGATGCCAATTTAGAAGCATCCAAAGACCTTGCTAAGAGTTTAGACAATTGAGTATGAGGAGGATAAAGAGTAAGTAAAACAAGCTGATCCACCGATGGCAATGAAAGAGGAGCTATTTAATGAGATTTCAGCTCTCTAGTCAGTCAGTCTCAAGTCCATACACCATTCTGGTCTTACCACTAAACCTTCTGTCACAGATTACTCCCGATACTTTTCTCCATCCGTTCCATCCTGCCTGTACTCTCTTCTTTACCTTCCTCTCACAACCACCACTTTCTTGCACTGTTGACCCAAATACTTAAATTCCTTTATTCTTTGCACTTTTGTATTTTCCATCTTTACTGTTTCGTCGTCATTCCCTCCATTTATGCACAGATATTCGGTCTTTGACCTACTTACTTTCATCCCTCTTCTTTCCAATGCATACTTCCAGGATTCTAATCTCCGCTCCACTTCTTCCCTAGTCTCTTTGCCAATCACAATATCATCAGCAAACAGCATCGTCCATGATGTTTCTCTCCTTACTTTATCCATTAGCCTGTCCATTATCACTGCAAACAGGAATGGACTTAACGCTGATCCCTGGTGCAGTCCAAACTTAACCTTAAAACTTTCTGTAGTTCCTACTGCACACCTCACCACTGTTTCGCTTACCTCATACATATTCTGTACTAGTTGCATCTACATTTCCACTATTCCTGACTTTCTCATACACTACCACAGCTTTTCCCGTGAAACCCTGTCGTAAACTTTCTCTATTTCCACAAATACACAATGTAGTTCTATTTGACCTTCCCTGTACTTTTCCATTAACATTCTCAAAGCAAACAGGGCATCGGTGGTTCCCTTTCCTGGCATAAATCCGTATTGCTGTTTGCTAATCTTCATGCTAATCTCCACGCTATCCCTTAACCTGGCTTCAATAATTCTTTCCCATATTTTTATTGTGTGGCTTACTAGCTTTATTCCTCTGTAGTTTCCACAGCACTGTGCATCCCCTTTGTTTTTATAGATTGGGATAAGCACACCCCTTCTTCATTCTTCTGACATCCGTTCACCCATTAATAGTCTGTTGATCAGTCTCGTCAAAAACTTTATCCCCATCTTTCTCATGCACTTCCAAACTTCTACTGGCAACTCATCTGGCCCAGCAGCTTTAACTTTTTTCATCCTTCTTAGTGCGTTTTTTACTTCTTCTCTACTGACACAATTTACCTCTTCGTTAACCACTTCTGGTTCCTCTGTCCTAGGGTCTCTGTTATTTTCCTCGTTCATTAGTTTGTCAAAGTACTCCATCCATCTCTTTAATACTGCCTCCGAATTTACCATAACATTACCGTTTTCATCCTTTATAACCCTCACGTGCTGTACATCTTTCCCTGCTCTGTTTCTCTGCCTAGCCAATCTGTACAACTCTTTTTCACCTTCTTTTGTTTCAAATCTAGGATACAAATCGTCAGACGCACGTCCCTTCGCCATTGCAACTGCCTTCTTTGCCTTACTCTTCTTTTTTTTGTACATTTTTTTAGTATTTTCATCTCTTATTTTGTCCCATGCTTTCTTTGCCTCTTTGTTTTCTTTTATGCTCTCCTAAACTTCCTCATTCCACCACCATGTCTCCCTGTCTCCTTTTTGTTTCCCAAATGTCACTCCCAGTACAGTTTCAGCTGTTTTTCTTAGCATTTCCGCTGTTTTGTCCCACTCATCAGGTAACTCATCCTTGCCTCCCAGAATCCTGGTCACTTTCTGTCTAAACGCTTCTTGACAGCTTGTCTCCTTCAGTTTCCACCATCGTATCTTTGGCTTTACTTTATCTGCTTTTTTCTTTTTCACCATGAGAACCATTTTGCATACCGCCATACGGTGCTGCTTTGCAACACACTTATTCACTGTTACCTTACAATCGCATATTTTCTTCAAGTACCTTCTTCTGCACATCACATAATCTACTTGGTACTTTTTCCTCCACTCTTATATGTCACCCTGTGTTAATCTTTCTTCTTGAAATATGTATTGACAATCGCCAAATCCATCCTTTTTCCAAAATCCACAACCATTGATCCTTCCCTATTTCTTGTTCTAGCACCGTACCTCCCCATTTATTTCCTCATCCTTTATGTTTCCTTCGCCCACATGTCCATTAAGGTCTGCACCAAAAACTATCCTCTCTTCTTTTGATATACTTTCTATCAAACCATCCAGGTCTTCCCAAAAATCATTTTTCTCCTCCATGTTATTGTTAACCTGTGGAGAATATGCGCTTACTATATTTAGGATGGACCCTTTTACCTTCAGCTTCATGGCCATTATTCTGTCCGACACCCTCTTCACCTCCAGAACACTTTCAGCCAGCTCCTACCTCACCACTATCCCTATCTCATTTTTCTTCCATTATCTCCGTTGTAAAATAATTTGCATCCACTGCCAATGTTCCTTGCTTTACTACCTTTCCACTTAGTTTCTTGTAGGCACAATATGTCTACATTCCTTCGCTCCATCATATCTATCAGCTCTCTTCCCCTTCCAGTCAACGTTCCAATATTTAAAGTACCCACCCTTATGAGTGAGCGTCTTCCTTTCCGCGCTTCTCGCTGCTTCTTCACTCGCTTTCCTCTTCTCTTTCTCCTCTTATTTTCACCATGTTTAGCAGTAGCATAATTTCCACAGGTGCCCTGCTGTGCGACACCTGAGGCGGTCGTTTGTAACCCGGGCAGCGACCGATCCGGTATGGATTGATAATGATTATGCATTTGTCTGTTTTGGCAAAAAAGTTTTACGCCGAATGCCCTTCCTGCCGCAACCCTCCCCATTTATCCGGTCTTGAGTCCGGCATCAAGAGACACAGAAATGTGCCACCGAAAGCTGGGTTGGTTTTGAATCGAGACCATGACGGTCGCAATCACCGCGCTTTTAACTAATCAACCATGCTGCCGACTACAAAATTACTATTTATATTTATTTCTAGGAGTAATTTGGACCACTGTTAGTGCAAAAGTTAATGTCTAGATATGCCTGGTAAAATTGGTTGTTTTATGTAGACTTGAAATAAGAAATATGTCTTATGTTTAAGGAGACGCTCAATAGGCAGTTTAACTCCATGCCAACTTTTGGATGATTTAAATTAATTATTTACTATTTAGATTGATTATGCATTTTGCTTTTTTATTTTTCGTTTGGGAATATTGACGGGAGCTGGACGGTCCACTAAATGGCCCGGACATGTTTCCATCATCCAGGTTTCCAGGTTCTTGTTGACCTCTGAGAAAACACGGGCTCCATTTGGATGGTGATAAATAAGGCAAGATGTTGTCACATGCTCAGTTGTCTTCTCCTATGCCCCACACTCACAGGCCGCCGTAGAAGACAAACCCCATTTGTGCTTTTTGGAGAGGAATAGACCAACGCAGGTTCGGATGCGATTAAGCTTGACCGATGCAGATCTGGAAAATTTAACTTTCGGTGGCGTTGGGATAACATTTTTAATAAATGTGTGGAATCTAGAGGCATTTTCTCGCCACTCCATGCTTCACTTATGTTCCACCCATCGTGCTACACTGGTATCTTATTCAGAGTTTATTCAGGAGTTTCAATGCAGCAAGCAAAATGTGTGTCTTGATTTAAGTTGTCGCAGCTGTCCACCAAGTGGAGACAGAATCCTTTCGTGTAAAAAGTGTTCTGTCTACTGAGAGCGGCGGGCTTGAGACAGTACGACGTTTTGGCTGAGAAGCTCACTTGGTTGGATACCTGCTAAGATAAAAAGGGCTGTCCGTTGAAGTAAGACGCAGGCATCCGGTCACTATGTGAAAGGCATCCTCAATGAGCTTCTCAATAAGTTAAAGCCATCCTTAATGGGCTTCTCAATAAGTTATTGTTAAAGATGTGTCCCAACACTGAAAAATTCTAACATCGCCCGACAAATGTATATTTTGGGATTTTTTTCAGAAAAATTCTCCAATGCTTTTCAGTTGTTGAAGTCTGGTAAAGCCCCGGGTCTTGACTCTCTATGCCCGAAGATTATACTTCATGCCGGCTATACTTTGAAGTCCTGGTTAAACAAGTTCCTGTCTTCCTGCATGCGTTAGCTCAAGCTTCCAAAAATTTGAAGGAGAGCGTTAATAGTAGTTATCCCGAAACCAAATAAGCCAATAAACCACCCAAAAAGCTATAAACCTATCTCTTTGCTTTGTGTCACTTTTAAGATCTTGGAGAGGCTTATATATGCCCACGTCGAACCAATTATTGATCTACTGCTACCCAGAGAGCAAGATGGGTTAAGAAATTGAGGATAGCTTTTCTGGAAAAAGAAGGCCGGCGCTGTGTTAAAAAACAGCTGTTGCTAAAGTTGAGCTCCCGTCCTGTTATGTTTCTTTTGTCAGGCTGTTTGGACCTACGTAAATACTTTGCCCACAAGCACGCAGACCTCGCATCTTTTAGACGGCTGTTCCATACTAATAGAATAAGTATGTTCATTGCCTTTTAACGATAATAGTTATTGTTGAAGTAATCATGTCTGTTGTTTTAGAGAAAAAAGACATCCAAGTCCACAGAAAACAAAAATGCATCTAGCAAAGACAAACCAAAATGGCAACACAAAGATGTTAATTCGGACCCTTTGTTGAACAAATGGGATTTACCTCCTCCAACGTTTGATGCAAATTTGTTGCCACATCAATTATTTGAAAGATTTATTACTAATGAGGAGCTGGAACGGATATGTGATGAATCTACAAGATATGCACGACAAAAAGGCAATCACAATTTTATTATGACCAAAAAAAAATTAAAATCGTTCTTGGCGATTATTATTGTCAGTGGCTATGCCAGTCTACCCCGGCAAGATATGTATTGGCAAACGCGCGATGATACGAACAATCGTCTGGTGTCATCCATGATGTCAAGAGGAGAATTTGAAGAATACAAAAGATATCTGCATTTATGTGATAACGATCATCTGCATAAAAATGATAAATTTGCCAAAGTCAGACCTTTGTTCGATTCTCTTAACAAACAATGTTTGGAAAACTACATACCAGAGCAACACGTCAGCATCGATAAGTCCATGGTTCCATATTTTGGAAAACATGGAGCTAAGCATTATATTCATGGCAAGCCCATCAAATTTGGCTATAAAATGTAGGTTATGGCCAATCCCTTGGGGTACTGCATCCAATTTCGTCCATATGCTGGAAAAGATGCGGTTTTTACGGAGTATGGAGATATTGGTCTTGGGCTGGGTGCTGCAGTTGTGGCTCACTTGCTAAAGATGTTACCACCTCACCCTGGATCCAATTATCACGCCGTGATGGATAATTGTTTTACTAGCACAAAGCTAATTCGGTGCCTTCAACTGAAATCGATTGCACCTACAGGAACTGTACGGTTGTGTAGAATGGAAAATCCACCACTAAAAGACGTCAAAATAATGGAAAAAGAAGCTCGAGGTGCTAGCGATGTTGCAGTTGATGCAAATATCAACATGGCAGCTGTTCGTTGGAAGGACAATAAAATTGTTAACGTTCTGTCTACATTTGCAGGCAAGGAACCTGTGCAAAAGGTCAAGCGATACAGCCAGGAAGCGAAAAAAAGAATTGATATTCCCCAACCAAAAGTTGTGCATGTATATAACCGCTACATGGGTGGTGTAGATCGACTGGATCAAAATCTTGCGGCGTACATGATCAACTTGCGAAGCAAAAAATGGTGGTGGCCTTTATTTCGCTTTTGCATAGATGTGGCTATTAACAACGCTTATCAGCTTTAGCGCATAAGACAATTGAATGAAGGCGAAAGCAGAATGGATGCTTTGGAGTTTCGCCGGGTAATTGTGGAAACTTATTACAAAAACTATAAAACAAAAAATGATTCTGTTGCATTATACCCAAAATCGTCAACCAAGAATCATGTGCGAATGGCCAAAGAAAATCACCATTGGATTAGGAAAGGAACGCAAAGACGCTGCGCTAAAAATGGATGTAGAGGCACTTCCAAATTTTTCTGCATTAAATGTAATGTTGGATTGCATCCTGAGTGTTTTGAAAGTTTTCATTTTGAATAAACGACTGGATTTTCTTCAAATCCATGGTGTTGTATACTAATATCTATGTCAATATATTGCAGTAATAATTTGCATGAATGCATAATATCGGCGACAATTAATATAATTTAACATATTTTAGTTACACTAGTCATTAAAAAGAGCGCAAAACAAATAATCAGAATCGTACGCGCAAATTAAACCGGACGCATCACGTGCACGTAGTTGAACGCTATAACATTCTACACGTACCCGCCTACCGCCAGCGTCAGTTTAAACTGACAAAAATTGTTTTCTTTATAAAATCTTTAAAAAAACTTTTTTTCAAAAAATTTTTTCAGTTATGATCTGTTTGTGACCTATAGAACATGCAACATCAAAATCATCAATTTTTTCGGGGTTGGGGTGATATGGGTAAAACTATTGTTGTTTAATATGTAGAAAACCGCTTGCCTTTGTAGCTGCGTGTGTTTTTGTTTACAATAAAGCGCAAAAGAATAGAGTTGCCAAACGAGAAGTGCAGTAGCCGACTGAGGAAGTGAGTTCTAAGAAGCAATCTAGTTGACGGGGTAGCCGACCTCCAACGGAAAGAACGCGTCGTCAACACTGATGACCTGGCCATCTTGCATTATGCAAGCGACTGGCAAGCATTGGAGGGGACTCTTACTCAGGACATGGCGACCTATCCTCCTACCTTTACAAATGGAACCTCAAGCTCAGTACAAAAAATTGGCAGATCTCTATAACTAGGAGGCAAGACATGATTTTAACATCTTTGTCAACGGACAGGCCTTACCATTTTGAGCTGAACCCACTTATCTTGGCATAAATCTGGACAGGGCACTCACATTTCACCGACACTTAAAGCAACTGCACAAAAATTTGACATTTGGCGTTAGCCTTTTAAATCGATTGGCTGGATCAAGCTGAGTTGTGGGTGCCACGGTACTCCGCACAGCCACCCTTGCCCAGTCGATTCCACGGGCGAGTGCTGTACGCCTGTTTGGTGTTGCAGTGCCCATACTTGCCTTATCGACAAGCCCATTAATGATGCCTTGAGCATAATGACCGGATGCCTGCGTCCCACATCAACGGACAACCTTTTTATCTTATAAGTCATTCAACCAACTGAGCTTTGCCATCAAAAAGTTCTCGACACGCTCAGGAGGCAGAACACCTCATAAGTAAAGTGGTCCTGTCTCCACTCGGTGGACAGTTGCAGCAACTTAAATCAAGACACTCATTTGTTCTTGCTATTCACCAAAGTTTCCTAGTTTTTTTCAATTTAGGCTACAATTAGAAACTAACTGGGACAGTCCACAAAACTATACATTACCCTGAGTAGTGCGATGTATGCAATCCGAATTAATTATTGAACCCCAGTTGGTGTTCATGTGAGATCTAACTTGTTGTTTTCAGTATATTGTTGGGCATTAAGGATAGCCCACAAAAGTTTGTAAATCCTTGCTGTTAAAAAATATTTTTTATATTTCTGTAAACTTTATTACTGCTACACAGCTGAAACTTGAGTACCTTTGTCTGCGGTAATTAGTTTCTTCACAATCGATAAACAAGCATTTTTGTAAAAATGTTGAGAAAGCTACACGTCGTTTGTTTGCTACTATACTTAACACACATTTTCGCTTCTTTTTATCTTCAAACTGTTAATTTTAAATCCTTTAAAAATGACAAAATTTATTTAAACTACAAAAATCACATCAGATACATAAACAGAAATCGAAACACACAAAAAGTTAAGCTTGGCAAGGATTGAATTTTATTAACTTTTACAAAGGTGCTACTTCTTTTTGCCCGACTTCTTTTAGCACAATTGCCGCCACGATTTGGAGCATCTACAAACCACTTCATTAGCTCTGGTTCCATTTTTAATTTGGTCACGCTGGACGTATATGCATTTTTTTTTTTATAGCACCTAAAAGCATCATATAAAGTTTATGTGTGTTATCATTTGCTACAAAGTTGCAAATTTTTATGGAATAAAACAGAATTATTTAAATCACGGTTACCGGCCATATGTGGCTTAAGATATGTTTGTTTGCAGCTCGGCAAACAATTTTAAACGCTTTTAATTGTTTTTTTTAACTATTTAGAAATCATTGATTTAATCGTCCCTTGGCCAGCGAGAGATTCTACAATTTGCTAATATTCTTCAAGAAGGAACAGATTATAGCAAATTACAAAAATGAACTTGGGCAAGCGTGAGGCCGCATATTAGTTTTTGATAAAACTTGTGCGTCTGGTAAATATGGAAGATTTTATTGTTAGAATTTTGTCAAACACAGGTTTTGTTTTCAATTCCATTGTTTTCCAAACGTTAGAGCAGGGGTCGGAAACCTATGGCTCGCGAGCCAGATGTTGCTCTTTTGATAACAGCATCTGGCTCTTTTGTTGCCAAGTATAACTTACCGCACATAAAAGAAAAAGATCTGCGCACACAAGATTTCAAAAGTGAACATCTTTCTTCCGATCATTACAATTTTAAGACAAAAATCCAGAAATTAGAGTTAGATTGAATGTGAAGACCTTTTTTTTTAGGGATCACTACGGTTTTGAGACAAAAATCGAGTTTTCAGAACCAGATTCAAGGTGAAGATCTTTTTTTTAGAGATCACTACGTTTTTAACCGAAAATCAAGAAATCAAAATAAGTTTGCTCACAAACAAATTTCTTCCCACACACATACAGCAAAAAATTAGAGGAACATCGTTGGCCCTCATGGAAATACATTTAAAAATATGTAACTTTTATGGCTCTCTTACCCTAAAAAGTTCCCGACCCTTGCGTTAGGGCAATTTATTAAAAATATTAAAGTATTAAACAAGGTTTTAAACAAGGCAAACTATTAAAGCTTTCTCTATATATCTACAAACTTTGTGAAGGCTTTTTCCTGTAGAGTACGTCAGTAGAACTATTAGAACTAAACTTTTTACGTTACACTTTGTATAAAACCACAGCAACAAATTTTTTCGACACGGATTAATTCCACTAGCTAGTGATATCGAGTTAAATGCAGAAGAGCTCTGTCATGTCGTTTACTTTAGAGTTTAGGAAGTCAGCTGATTTAGTCAAGCATTTTTAAGATCGTGACTAATTCGAAGGGGAGCCGATTGGAGTGAGAGTAAAAAGAAACAAAACTAGTTGCTTTAAGAGATGAAAAGAGAGAAAAACGTCGCCTAAATTGTTCTTGCGGGCACAAAGTGGGTCCAAATTTTTTAAAGTTTTATAAAATTTCTTAAGATGCTCAAAAACTTAGCTTTTTTAAACTAACTTCTTTTTCTCAAAAACTAACCCTGTATCTCCCTAAAACTAATTTTCACTCCTATCGGTTTTGTTCGAATTAGACACGACCCACTTTTAGCATTACAAAAAAGCGATTCAATGTTGCCAAATATCCTATTTGCTCATCGGAATTAAAAGTTTTCGATAAAAAATTTTTAAAAAATTGCCAAAACTTGCAATACCAATCATAAATTTCTCTCACATAAGTAGAGAAATGATAGTGTAGCACGTAAATATATTTATGTGATAAATCTACACGATAAGTTAGTTGGCTGATCGTGCTCAGTAAAATTATTTCCGTTTCGGATAAAAGACTAATGAAACGCTCTGAAACGAATTAAAACAGCCTCTCTTTTTGCACTACTTTCAAATCTCAAAAAAATTAATCTTTTGTGACCTAATGAGATAACTTGATGTTTTCATAATTTTATCTGCTGAAAAAAATATTATCTTGCTTTACGTCAGGGGTCGGCAACCACATCTGGCCCGCGAAGCAAAATCATCCGGCCCGTGACATGTTAGTTAGATATTAATAGGATACGGCCCACAGCATAGTTTGTTTGCAGTACTTAACCATTTCAAACAATCTATGGGACAGTAAAACTGTGATACATCCAGTTACAGCAGGAATGACAAAAAGCTTCATTTTTAAGTACAAAATCTGGTGTAAAACGAAAAAAGATCTTTACTTTAAGTTTTACTCACGTTGCTTTTTTCACGTCTAAAAAAACTAGAGAAGATCAAAAAAAGTTTTATTTTAAATTTGTATAACGTTTATTTACGTCATATACGTCATATCTATTTACGTCTACAGATAACAAGTGGGAACCAAAAAATAAAATATAAAAGCTATCAGCTGTTATTACGACGCTGCAATCACGGTCGCAAACGCAAGTTTTTTGTTGCAGTTTTGCACCTCCTGGGTTTCGATTTTCCAATTTAGCCCTTTTTATAATTTTTTGCCAGCTAAATTTTATATTTAGGCCTGACGTATTTCTAAAATCAAAGCGGAAAATTTAGCTTTATTTTTAGCCAGTTTAAATTATCCTGATAAAGATTTATTAATGTGTAATCTTGTAATTTTTTCTCTTGTTATCCTCGGTCGTCGCAGTCTTGCTATATTTTAAGATAACAGGGAGAGCGACGGCTGAAGGAAAGAGCACAACAATCTTAAAAAAAACTTTATGAAGTAATCACAGAAACCTCTGAAATTTGAAAATTTAACCTTCCGATAGATAGATAGATAGATAGATAGATAGATAGATAGATAGTTTATTCACCAATACGCACAACAATATATATAAATACAAACATCAAGCAAACAAAATTGGCGCAATGGTCGGGAGCATCGAAGAACATACGTTATCGAGTCAGATGCTCCTTAATTTGCCTGCCGAGTTGTACAACGTTGGTAGAAGTGCCAATGCCTATAGAAATAGTCCAAAAATGTGTTTTTAACTTTTTTTTAAACTTTAATTGCATTGTTTAGCTCCTATTAAAAAGGAAACGTTGGTAGAAGTGCCAATGCCTATATAGGAATAGTCCAAAAATGTGCTTTTGATTTTTTTTAAACTTCAATTGCATCGTTCAGCTCCTATTAAAAAGTTATTGAACAATATCTCTGCTCTGTGTGCCCTACAAGATCCTCAAGAGGCTTATTCACGCCCGCGTTGAGCCATTAATTGATCCACTGATCCCTAAAGAACAGGCTGAGTTCCGACGCGGGAAGTCAACCGTAGATCAAGTTGTTCTGCTAACCCAAAACATCGAGGATTCTTTTGGGGCTAAAAAGAAGGTCGGTGCCGTATTTATCGATCTGACAGCTGCTTATAACACTGTCTGGCACCGTGGCCTTACCTGCAAGCTGTTGAGACTGCTTCCGGATAAGCACATGATCAAAATGATCATGGAGCTTGTCCGAAATCGAAGTTTCACCCTTACCACCGGTGACAGCAAGCAAAGCAGGCTACGCCGTCTTAAAAACGGCGTTCCTCAGGGATCGGTCTTGGCTCCCCTCCTATTTAACATCTATACGTACGATCTGCCTTTCATGATTTCCAGAACGTTTGCTTATGCTGATGATCTAGCATTGTTGCATTCTTCTGGAAACTGGAAGGACTTGGAGGGGACCTTAAGCCAAGACATGTCCACACTGTCAGCGTATCTCCAGACTTGGAGGTTGAAGCTCTGTCACACTAAGACGGTGACGGCAGCCTTTTACTTAAATAACCGAGAGGCCAAACGTGAGCTAATATTCTACAACAACGGTAGAATTTTACCGTTCTGTCCAACCCCTACTTATCTTGGGGTAAAACTGGACAGATCGCTCACGTTTCGTCACCATTTAGTGGCATTGCACAAAAAACTATCTTCGAGCGTCACACTGCTGAGGCGACTCGCAGGCTCGGAATGGGGTGCTGATGCTAAAACACTACGCATAGCCACCTTGTCTCTAGTCTACTCAGCAGCTGAGTACTGTGCACCAGTCTGGTGTCGCAGTGCTCACACTCGCCTCATTGACAGTGTCTTGAATGACGCCTTGCGCATAGTTACTGGATGCCTGCGTCCCACTCCAATGGACCACCAATCTGTACTCTCAGGTATCCAGCCATCTGAGCTTCGCCGAATGGGAGCGACACTCTCCTTGGCTTACCATGGATCTCTGGACCCCGATCATATCTTGTACGGTCTTTTAAGTGGGTCCTCAGATAATCGCCAAGTGAGACTAAGATCCAGACGCCCGTTTGTGCCGGGTGCGCGGAATCTTTTGGACAACCTTGCCAGACTTGGCATCCGCGCTTCTCAATGGAGAAATCACAAATGGAAAACGGAGTACTGTGAAAATGTTTCCAGGCTCCGTGCTTTTGTGCCCGAGACCGGTGTCAGGCCTGTTGGGATGGGCTTACCCCGAGCAGCTTGGATTTAGCTCAACCGCTTGCGGAATGGTTTTGGGCGATTCTATTCGTCCATGCACAAATGAGGTATCGCTTTTTCACCGAATTGCGAGTGTGGCGCCTCTGAGCAAACCGCAGACCATGTACTAACAGCGTGCCCTATACATCGGGCACCACATGGAGCACAAGGTCTGACAGTTTTGGATGACGAAACTCGATGCTGGATTAATGACGTCGCTGCCAGCATCTGATCCAGGCAGTGCAGCAGTCTGGGGTAATAAAAGGATAAACCCTCGGCCCCAGTCCTGTTTGTATCTGACCTGGAGTGGATACCGCTTCAAACGACGACAAAATGCAAAAATTAACTTTTTATAGCAAATACTGCCGTAAATATGAATTTTCAACTCAAGCTTTGGAGAAAATTGACACATGTCAAAGCAGCTCTATTGATGGTGAAATGCAAGTAGATGGGATAAAGTTGTTTTTAATGCTTTTGAAAAAGAAAATAATAAATTCTAATCATTTGATTAAATCAATAAATACCAAGATTTAACGCTTTATGTTAACCCTATTCTCCTCAACGGCCGGGCTTCTGAAGCCCGGCCCTTGCAAAAACGTTTGTAATTACTTCATCTTTTTAGATATTTCTTGAATTCTTTTTCTGGAATTTCTTGACTTTTCCTAATTTGAATTGCTGAATAAGATGGTACTATTTTTGGGTGCCTCGGAACAAGGGTTAACGGTTAAAATAGACGTTTTTTAGCAAATTTGTGAATTTTTGCTGGTTTTCGCAAGCAGAGCGTGGAATTTCAATTTCACGCTTTTATTAACCCTACGTTAGTACCCTGGGGTGTTTCAGCACCCCAGGGTATTAAATTTATATGCCGTTTTGAGTTGGCAACACTTGCAACTTTGTTTTTTTAAATACCCTTTTGAATAGGTGAGAGGAAAAAATGCTGAAAATCTTATAGTACTGTGACTTGTTCTTCTTATTTTTTTAGGGTAAATTATGGATAGTTACAGTAGAAATGTAGAAAGGTTGCAAAGAATGTTGCAAGAATGTGACGTTTTGAGTGATGCTGAAGATGACAGTGAAGGTGAATCAGATTTCGTTATAGAAGATGAAGTTATTTCTGATTCTGAGTGCTATGACTCGGAACATGACGAACCGGAAAAACAGCCCTGCCAAAAACAGCCAAAGTGTGATGGATGGCTGGGAAAAGACAAGAAATCATGGTGGCAGAAAGAAATGCCTAATTCAGCAGTTCCTACTTGTCCTCAAAATATTATTCGAGAAAGACCAGGACCTAGAGGACCAGCTCTTCAAGCGAAAACTCCTTATGAGTTTTGGGAACTATTTGTTACTCCCGAAATGCTGGAATTATTGGTTGAAAAGACCAACTTGTTTATCAGAGACAAGAGA
The DNA here is from genome assembly GCA_963680785.1 of Diplosoma virens. Taxonomy (NCBI): domain Eukaryota; kingdom Metazoa; phylum Chordata; class Ascidiacea; order Aplousobranchia; family Didemnidae; genus Diplosoma; species Diplosoma virens. The sequence goes on from CAVMFT010000298.1 coordinate 26,893, forward strand.
GAGAACTATACTCAAAAAAGTAAAGCAAGAGACACTGATAATGTAGAAATGAAGGCTTTTCTTGGTCTACTACTATTGGCTGGTACCTATCACAGTAACAGAATGAACCTTGATAATTTGTGGAAGACTGATGGCACTGGTATTGATGTTTTTCGGCTGACGATGTCGCTGCATCGGTTTCGCTTTCTATTGTGTTGCATACGGTTCGATGACAAAGCAACACGGGCTTCAAGAAAACTTTTGGATAAGCTTGCCCCAATTCGAGACCTTTTTGAGACGTTTGTTCAAAATTGTTTGAGGAACTATTCGCCCTCAGAGTTTGTCACGATTGATGAGATGCTGGTGGCTTTCAGGGGCAGGTGTCCATTCAGACAATATATCCCAAACAAACCAGCAAAATATGGCATAAAAATACAAGCAATGGCTGATGCTAGAACGTACTATACTTGCAAAATGGAAATTTATGCTGGAAAACAGCCTGATGGCCCATTCAAAGTTGACAATTCATCTTTTGCTGTAGTTACAAGACTTATCTCTGAAATCTCAGGTTCAGGCAGAAACGTTACATTTGATAATTGGTATACCACTTACCCACTTATCGTAAGTCTACTTCATGACCATAAATTATCTGCTGTGGGAACACTTCGCAAGAACAAACGTGAGATCCCCGACGAATTTTTATCGGTCAAGAACAGGGCTGCGTGTGACAGTATGTTTGGATTTGGAGGTAATGTGACACTAGTATCCTATGTGCCTCAGACCAAGCAAAAGAAATATGTTGTCCTCTTCAGTAGCATGCATCATGATGATAAAATTGACCCAGAGTCTAGTGACATGAAAAAGCCTGAAATTATTACTTTTTATAATTCGACCAAAGGCGGAGTGGATATGGTTGACCAAATGGCAGGGGAGTACGACACTTCAAGAAATAGTCGACGTTGGCCTTTGACTGTTTTTTACACGCTGTTGAACGTTTCCACTATAAATGCATACATACTCTACTGTCATAACCCTGAAAACAAGCTAAAACGCCGTCTATTCATCAAGAGTGTAAGTATGCAGCTTGTTCAAGAGGCTCTGAAAAGAAGATTGCAGAATATTCACCTGTCAAGAGACCTCAAAAGTGGAATTAGAAGAATGCTGCCAGAGTCAGAAGAGTCTTCAACATATTCACAGGCATCGACATCAAATCGTGCAAAGAGATGTGAATTGTGCGAGAGGTCACGTGACCGCAAAGTCAAAACAGTTTGTACCACTTTTGGTAAGCATGTTTGCAAAGACCACAGCAAGTTGTTTGTGCAATGCATAACATGCCATGAATCCGCATCTAACGATGAAGAATCAGAGTAACAAATAACACTGATGGCGATAAGGTTAGAAAAAGACTACCGGGGTACACGTTTTGGTTGTGAGTTATCGCACATTAATCACTTTACAGTTTAGATTTATTCAATAAACAGCTTTGATGTTTTATTATTGTTTAAATCTATTTAATAAACAAGCATTGAAGCCCAATGTGTATATTGCTTGTTATTGACAACAGTTTTAATAATGGGGTGCTGAAACACCCCATGGTACTAATGACGTTCCTACCCCCAGGGTACTAACGTAGGGTTAAGTGACATGAATTTTACCAATAATTGGCTTTGCGCGTCGAAGCGAATTACGTCGTTGCCCGACGTCAATATGCCTTAGGCGATGTAGAACTTATTTCATGTAAATCGCATTTTCTTTTTTTGAGCTTTTGGCGATTGCTTGGAAACATTTTACAGATATACAGTACAATATTTTGCATAAAACAATTGCTGTTGGGCTGCTTGAATACCAATTAAGCGGACAAAATTCAATCTTTACAATAAGCATTTTTATAAAGCTTTCTTTTTATTGTTTATTTGTGGGAAAAAATTAAATTAACTAGTTCACATTTTAGCTCTTATGCTGACGCCTTTTTATAATTAAACAACACCTGACTTTTACAATTGCATTTCACGTTGCATTTGAAGTAACAGGCCGTTTTTATGTTGAAATTTTTTCAACAATGAAAAATCCGACGTATTTTTTATATACAAGTATACCCGTTAAGTTTTGTGAAAAAGTTTATAGCTTTTCGATGTGGGTTTTCCAAACAGAAAGCATAGAATTAAAACAAGACGTTTGATACAATTGAATTTCAATAAAACAGAGGTTTCCAACTTGTATAAATTCATGACGGTTCTAAAGTCTGAGATTTACACAAATGACTTTTTTCCTCTCAAAAATTTTTCAAGCCAAAGTTTAAAAAAGTGTCTTTACTTATTGCAAACTGTTTAATAAATTTATTTCAAAAGTTAAATAAAAACCTAAAAAGCTCTATTCTGGAAATTTAAAAAGAACTTTTTATGTAAACGTAAAGAGCATTTTTGGTCTTCATTTGCCTTTTGCCATAAATTTTATGTTTGAACTTAATATGTCATTTAAAAAAAAGTTTGGTATGATTCCTAATCTAATATGATTATCCTATTATATTCTGACGTCTTTTTAGTTTTAAAACGACCCACTAATTCGAAACCTCTGAATAAAATTAACTTAGATATCTTAGTTACGGATGACCTGGGCTGTTTACAAGGATTTTTTCACGTAAAACCAGATAAGTTTCGGGCCCCAATTTTATGTGCATGTTGTATAAATTCATTACGGCTCTAACCTTTTAGATTTACACAAATGACTTCTTTCCTCCCAAAAAATTTTCAAGCCAAAGTATAAAAATATTGCAAACTGTTTAATAAATTTATTGCAAAAATTAAATAAAAACCTAAAAAAGTTCCACTTTGGAAATTCGAAAAAAAATTGTTTTGTAAACGTAAAGACCATTTTTTGGTCTTCATTTGCCTTTCGCAATAAATTTTATATTTGGACTTAAATTGTAATTTTTAAAAAAGTTTGATATAATTCTTGATCTAATATGATTATCTTATTATATTTTGACGTTTAAAATGACCCACTAATTCGAAACCTCTGAATAAAATCAACTTAAATTTTTACTTACGCCTGACCTTGGCTGTTTACAAAGGTTCTTCCATGTAAAACCAGATAAAACCCCGGGCCCCAGTTTTATGTGCACAGAGCTTATTATCTATGTCAGAGCTATTTCAAATTCTAGATTAAATCATTTTCCTTTTTCCTGCTTACGTCAATTCTAATTCGGAAAATCTACGGAAGAGCGCTTCTAGTCGCGATTTGAAAGACAAAGAAGGCTGTAGAGATCCAAAAAGTTATTAACTAATTTATCAACTTTATGTTCTGTAGGAGAAATTTGAGACGTTTACGTACGCTCGCAACGAGCTAATTGATGATTTTGACGCAAAAAGTCAACGGCGGATTAAGTGGTTCTATTATCATAGAAATCATTGACGATTTTCTCAAGACTAAGAAAAATGCCAGTGCTATTTGTCAATCTGACATCTGCATACGACACTGTTATTTCGTACAAACTTGATTTTAACTGCAAGTTACTGAGTTTTCTGCTGGATAAGAACATGGTTTAAATGATTGAAACTAGTTCACAACAAAAGTTTTACTCTAACGGCGACAGTAAGCAAAACAGTCTCGGGTGTCAGAGAAATAGTGTTCCTCCAAAATCAATCACGACTGATTCTTTTTTTAACATCTAGAAGTATAATCTGTGTTCCACAATCTTCAGATTAAAAATATTGTGAGCTAAAAGTTTACAATAATCAACATTCATCATTGCGTTTAATTTCGACTTATCTTGAGGTAAAACTAAATAAATCACCCAAGTTTCGCCACCACCGTTTGCATTACGCAAAAATTTTTCTTTGTGTGTCCCGGCGTTGAAGTAACTTGCGGTTTTAGGGCGGGAGCTGGTGCCAAAACCAGTGGTGGATATTGGGTGAGGCAAATGAGGCAGTTACCTCGGGCCCTCCTTGAAAGTATTGCATATAGTTTCATTTTGCTGTATATGCTTTTTCAGAGATCACCATTATTTTGGGAGAAAAATAGCGAAATATAAGATCAAATCGAGGTGAAGACCTTATTTTCTTTTAGAGATCACTATGATCTTGGGGGAAAAATAGAAAAATGAGAGATCAAATCGAAGTGAAGACCTTTTTTTAGAGATCACCATGACTTTGGGAAAAATAAGGGAAATACGAGATCCTTTTTTTTAAAGAACATGAATTTTTGTGAATCCTTGCTTCGCGGCCCTAATTTTGAATATCCGTCACTGGCCAAAACATCAGAAATAACTCTCCTATTTTTGTCTATTCAATAGCCGAGTACTGGATCTTGTTTGTTTTTGCAGAGCACGTCCTTGGTTTAAATATAGTGTCTTGAATAATGCTTTGTGCGTAGTCACTAAATGCCTCCGTCCCTCTCCAACGGACCACTTACTAGTTTTTACAGACACCCAGCCATCTGAGCTTTGACAACAAGAAGCGATATTCTTTTTGGCTAGAGATAGTACTCTAGACATGCTCTGCTATTTTTTCAAACCTGTGGCACACTTTGTACGGTTTCAAAAATTTGCAGAGTATCTGGACCAGGTGAAGAGCTAAATTTTCACCGCTTTCCGTTACCTGAAGTTTCCTTTGGATGCCATAGAAAGCCTAAAAATTTTAATCTGAACTCTAAAAATAAAGCGATGACTTTTTTTCATCTGAAGTTACCAATTTGCGCATATTAAACACAATCCAGCCTGGGAGAAAATTGATGAAAGCTATCAATTTATTTGTAAAGAGTTTTTATGTTCACTAAATAAAGTTTCATATGAAAAAAGGCGTTTAAAATTTAGTAAAGACCAAAAAAAGTCATGACATTTCACGATGAAATGTACTGTACAATAAATTTTTTAAGATTATTGGTTGCTACTTCAAAAAAACATAACTTTTTATCTATTCGAAAGGTTATGTTTGCCGTGTTTCCACAGCTTACGAGTTACAAAGCATTGCTGTAGATCCTGACTATGGTTTATTCATCGGTTATCAAATGCCTACCAATAAACACGAAGGTCTAAAAGCTTCTTTACACTTGCTTTGCAAAGACTTGAACAATCTTTCCGAATTAGGTACCCTGCTGTCCAATACATGAATCATACATAGAACACAGAGTATTTTATGGTGTTGGAAAATATTTTAAAGATAATAATTGATCATCTAAATCTTATATCACATTCATCCCTCCATCTCATAACAATCTCTTCGTTCACTCTGCATTTTCACGAACAGCTGTATTTTACTCCTTCGAGACAGTTCGATGTATTCCTGCACTTTTGTAATGTGGCTTTATTTAATCTGATTATTTTAGGTTCTTTTTTTATTTATGCACACAGACACATACATTCTGTTTCACTAAGATTGACTTTCAAAAAAGTTTTGTTATCAAATTGTTTTGCAAGGAAACAATAGATGTCGCTGCGGAGCAACCAGCAAGTTTTGACGTCGTAGACAATGGCGAAGAGTCATCACTAGAACTTTCAAGCCCAGTGAAGCAGAAAAAGTCCGAAAAATAAGCGAACGCGATTTTTTTAGCTCATATTTTACATCCCAATCTTTTAATTATCCTGAACTTGTAGCAACCGCCAGAGCTATTGGTCGCGCCTAGTGAGCATTGGCATAACCCAAGAAGCTTGTTTCAACACTTTACTAATATCACAATACAATATTTGCTATTAGATTAGTTGGTTGGTGGGTGTTAGCAAAAAAGCGACACGTATTCTGCAGGGGGCGTCTTCAACGTTATCGCAACACGTAAGAGAAACTCTTTAGTCTGGAAAAGAAAGCCTGTTTAGATAATTATGAGGATCACTTATTAACCTCTACCGACACTTATTTGCGCTAGACAATCAGCCGCCCACGCAATTTTCTTCCTAATCCTGGTTTGTTTTACGAATTTATTCGGTAAAAATTGAACCCAGTTTGTTTAGTGGTTTGTAGCAAACCCTGATTGGTTCAGTTTTTAAGCAGTTTGAAAACCTTAAGCTAAATTTTGAAATTTTTTATCGCAACACTTAATCGGGAAGCTTCTGGCCAAGCGACTGCGGAAGTAAATTCAGATTTTACAATACAATATAAAATTATTTAATGGGGTCAGGGTCTGGAATTCATAATTACGTTAAACCAATATGAAATGAGCTGCTTTTCAAACCCACTTAACGTCTGTCATCAAGCACACAGCCCTTCTGATATCAGAACGCCCCACAAACTAACATTGCCCCCACTCTCGACCCTGTCTATGTTCTGGCACCGCGCCGTCACCGATGCGCCCACACCGATGCGGCGACTGACGCGTGTAGTTTTGTTCAGATTTGTTAAAAAATTGAATAAAACGCAGAAGAAAGTGACCAAATCGCATGCCGACTCTACAAAAGAATTGACCGAAGCATCTAACACTGTCAAGATTAAAAAGCTGCATCAAGCGGGTGTTGAGGTGGACTTTCATTCAAGTGTTTGCTGCAAGTTTTTTTTGTTTGATTGCAGTTAAAATGCATCGATGGCTGGAGTTTTATGCTTATGTTATGCAACCCATTGTTTCTCTATCATTTGTGATGTCACGACAAAAAAGATATTAATAAAATTATTTATGAGCACGTCATAAAATGCATTGTCATCGGTTTAATGAGTAGAGCAAAGGCAGCTACTTGTGCTTGAAAGTTTTTAAAGATAATTTTTCGGATTTTCGAGAGTATTTTTTATTATGAATTGTAACCTCTGTAACTTGCATAAAAAAATGAAAACCAAATATAAGAGTACCAAAGTAGGGCTGCGAATGTTGTTAGCGGCAAACCAGCAAAATTGTGGTTAAATAAAAAGAATAGAATATAAGTCTAAATAAATAGCGTCTGTGTGGGGCACTACGGTCTAATTTTTCAGTGTCATATATGCCGAAAAACTTAATCCCATATAAAGAAAATATTGAAAAATTTTGAATAAAGGTTCGCTTTTTCTCCGTAATATCAATATTATTCATTCGCTCAGATAAAACCCTTGTGCAAATTAACCCATATCCTCCTAGCGCCAGTTTAAACTGATGGCGCAAAAAGAAGGATTTTAAGCACATTGATACTTTTACAACTCTGGTTTTAAGATTAAACTGACAATGAGGAATAAAGCTAATTGTCTAACTGTTTTAAATTATAAATAAAAAGCTATCGCGGTATTTAGAACAGCCTAATTTTAAAAAAACATTTTTTTGTATTGCTAAAAGAAGTAACTGCCATCAAACGGTTGTGAATTGAAAATAAATTGAAAAATTACTAAAGATAGCTAAAACATATATTATTAAAGTGGTAATAAATAAAAAAAGAATTAAAAACAGTCTAGCGAAAAATTTGCAATTAATTTACTTTCGTCAGTTTAAACTGACGCTAGGAGCAGGAGGGTACACTCAGAAGTTAAACACGATTTCTTTTATCAAATGAAAAAATGTGAAAGAATTATATTGCTGCATTGTGATATCACAGAATGGTTGTGGTTTTAGAGTATTTGCAAATATTTCGTTAGTTTACCGGTAATTGAGAGCTGGTGCAGGATTAGTTAATAACCAGTTGATAAGCCAAGTTGCTTGTTGTTTGCTTATCTAGACAGAAAACACGCTGGTAGCAACCCTTGCCTGGAGGCAATTTTCAATTTTGTACCCAAGGAATCGTAATCTACATATTTTCAATCTATCAAAAATCCAAATTTTTTTGTCTACTCAAAAAATTTTCATTCAGCTCTTTACAGTTCAATCATATTTATCTTTCGGCACATTTGCGAGTCAATCATATTTAATTTTCGGTACATTTGCAAACGCTATATATGAAACAGATTGGTTTGTTTATCATCTTAAAAAGTCGCTAAAAAAAAGCTTTGCCATGACAACTAACATGGTGTGCTCCTTGATTGCTCCTAGACCTGAGTGATAGAATTTTTATGAGCAGAGAAAAAATATTGGATTTTTGATCGGTTGAAAATATGTAGATTACGATTCCTTGGGTACAAAATTGAAAATTGCTGCCTGGAGGTAGAGCAATATACACAAAGTTTTTATTTTTTTTTGGTTGGATGCACTTTACTGAGATTATTGTTTTAACAGGCAGCCTAACAAATTTAAATCCATTTGAATCCTGTTAACTTTTCTAAAATTTAATTGTTTACTGGTGTCTGTTTATTGACACTGAAAATCATTGTAAATTAAACGAAGCAGTTGACCGAAAGTATTGAGTAGTTTGAGTTGTTTTTTATAAGCGACAGTATGTACAATTATAATAAGTATAATAAGTAGTATTTACAACTGCTCATCCTAGCATTCCTAGGCTTTATCCATTAGACTGCTATGGCTAACCTGCTGCACCAAAACAAAAATATGACCATTTTTGAAGCATTAGAAGTACTTGAAGCTTTGGAGTCTAAGTACAGCTTTGTTGCTGGTGAATCTGTGTCTACCGCAAATATTATCATTTTTTCTCCAAAGAATGATGGTATAGACACCGACGAAGATGATGGAAATGATGTTAATTGTATTCCGGATAGTCTTTGCGGAAGGCAACTTCTTTCAGGTGCTGAATTGGATTTGCAAGGAACAGGAAGCACAAAACTGATTACCGATGAATCGCAAGCTTTAGCGAGTGGTCAGATAAGGTTCAGTTTCTAAAATTTTCTCTTGTTTCTAGAATACTAGGTTACCTACTGGTGACTTTCAACCAAAAAATGTTTCCCCGTCAGAACAATATGGTGGCCCGCCAGCAACAAAAAAGGTAGCATATTCCTATTTCAACAATGAATTTATAGCTCATGCTATACTATCATATGCAGTATCTTCATTCAACTGTTTTATGTGATCTTGCTGCAATGCTTGTATTGTGTGAACTTAATACACAACACTAAATGTTTTTAAATTGTATAATTTTGCATTTCATGTTGTATTCAACTTGATAATGTGTTTTTTAGAAAAAATAATGAAACTTTTGGCTCCAAAACTGAAATGGAAGAAGGGTAACACGGATGTGCACAGAGTTCTTAATAACTGGACTTTGACACACCTTCTTTTTTGAAAAGCATATCTTGCCACATAAAATATTTGAAAAGTTTTTGACGACTGAAGAGATGGAAAAAATATGTTTGGAATCAAATAAGTATCCTCGATACAAAAGCAACCGCTCATTCATGATGACCACAAAAAAGTTGAAATCATTTATTGCCATCCTTGTGCTGAGCGGTTATAGTCAATTGCCATGACAAGAAATGTATTGGCAGAGGAGGGAGGACAACCAGAACCGAATACTCATGGCGTTGATGATCAAGTGTGAATTGGAAGAAAGCAAGCAGTTTCTTCATTTTGTTTAAAATGAAAACTTGGGCAAAACTGACAGATTTGTCAGAGTTACACCTTTGTTTGATGCGGTAAACAAGCAGGGTGTGGCTTACTACAAACCCGAGCAACATCTAAGCGTTGACAAATCCATGATACCATACTTTGGGAAGCATGGCCCCAAACAATTATGTCGTATTCATGGAAACCAATTAAGTTCGGCTATAAGCTGTGGGTACAGGCAAAGCCGTTGAGATGCTATGTTCAATTCCGTCCGCCAGTAAAGACACTTGCAATACAGTAAAGATATGCCACAGGTTCTATTTCCTGGATCAAGGTCACAGCCGTGTGAACATGTATGTTTCAGTGCTACAAATCACTGGATTGTGAAGGGGACGCAGGACGATGTGCCAAACCAGGATGCTCAGAACCTTCCGGTATTCCTACAAAGGCTGCAATGTTTGTCTACATTCTGATTGTTTTAAAGAATACTATTTCCAATAGACAATGTTATGGAGTTCGACATGTAAACTAAAGATTGTGAACCAAAGGTTTTTTGTTTGTTAACGATGTTATTTGTTTGTAGGCTTGTTTGTTATCAAAAATTGGTTTGGTTTGAAAATAAAAAAATTAAAGAAAAGCGATCCTGTTTTTTACATGTACCCTCCTGCTCCTAGCGCAGGGGTCGGCAACCTGCGGCTCCGGAGCCGCATGCGGCTCTTTGATCCTTTTGTTGCGGCTCTCTGTGGCTATCAAAAAATGAAGGGTAATTTACCCGTATGTGCATATCTATTAAAATTTTATTGTTGCTGTAGCGAGCGCTTAATTAAGTTTTTAATTCATCCATTCTGTTGTTTCAGTTCTTGTTTTTATCTTATAATATGTGATAGTGATACTGTAAAGTTTCGACCATGTATAAAGCGAAACAGAGGAACAAACACTCACGTCTTATCTCACTGAGTACATGTAATGAATGAAAGCATAACCACATGTGCGCGGTTTAGTTCATGGCATAATTGACATGGGGATCAATCACTATCAGACAACATGGTACAACGAAAGGAATTTGAGGTCAACCAATGTTACAGATGCCGCTCGAAGAAAAATCAGCTCACTTCTGAAAACTCAAAAAGTCATTATAATGCCCGGATATTTTTTGGTTGTGACGTGATAATTAATGAATGACATAGTCCACTAACGTAGTTTCTAGGAGTCTACTAGCAGCGGTGAGAAAGGACGCACGCAGTAAAACTGCGCTGTAAATAAGTGTAACAAAGAAAGCAACTATTATAGCCTACTTTTTGCGCACTAAATTAGTCAATTTAAAATTATTTTTTAGGTTGCTAGTTTTGCTAGTTTTAGAAAGATAACTTTTTAACATCCAACAACTATGAGTAAATCTAAGAAAAGAAAAGTGTCTGAAGAAAACAGAACGTTTAATGATTCGTAAACAAATTCATTTGCTTTCATTGCTGATAAGACCGGTTTACCAGTGTGCTTAATATGTAAGGAGAAATTAGCAAACAACAAAAAGTCAAATGTTGAAAGACATTTTCAAAATAAGTATTTATCTTTTGCTCAAAAATATTCAGAAGGGGATGCGAGAAAAAAAGCTGTTTTAGAACTAATGCGGAACGCTGATCGAAGCAAACATCAATTCAATAAGTGGATCAAGTTTCTGCAAATTCAACTACGTATGCCAGTTTTGTGGCCGCTCAGGAAATAGTCAAGCATAGTAAGCCATTCACTGATGGAGAATATATAAAAAATTTATTCATTAAGATATCTGAACATTTATTCACGGACTTTAAAAACAAGTGTGAAATCCGTGACATGCCACTCTCTGCCAAAACTGTTCAAGACAGAACCTCCAAAATGGCACAAGACATCACCAAACACCAAATTAAAGATATAAATTCCGCAGTAGCGTACTCTATTGCCTGTGATGAGTCTATAAAGACAACAGTGATATTGAATAAATAGCACTATTTTGCCGATATGCAAACTCTGCTGGGCCACACGAAGATGTATTGAGTTAATACCTCTGAAAGACCAAACACGTGGGGAAAACATCTGTGAGGCTGTCTTGGAATGTTTAAGAACGAAAGGCATAAATACAAACCACCTGGTGTCGGTAGCTACTGATGGGGCACCAAGCATGACAGGTGCGCACAAGGGCTTTGTAGTTTTACTGCAAAAGTCGTTGGACAGACAGCTGCTGACTTTTCATTGCATCTTACATCAAGAGGCCCTGTGTTCTCAAACGCTTCCCCCAGAATGCACGCAAGTAATGAATGTAGTCATTCAAATTATCAATAAAATAATGGCAAAAGCTTTAAATCACCGTCAGTTCCGTATGTTATTGGACGAGGTGGATAGCATGTACTCTGATCTCTTGTTATACAATAAAGTACGGTGGCTATCCAGAGGGGAAGTGTTGAAACGCTTTGTGGTATGTTTGAAAGAAGTGAAAACCTTTTTGGACAGCAAAGGGCTTAATTATTCTCAACTGGAACAGGCGGAATGGCTGGAAAAGCTACACTTTATAGTAGACATGACGGCGCACCTGAACACGCTCAATACAGCTCTTCAAGGGAGAGGACGCACAGCCCTGCATATGCTGGAAGATGTTTTGGCATTTGAACGAAAGCTCACGGTTTATGCCAGAGATTTACAGAGAGGTACATTATCTCAGTTCCCTTGTTTGAGAGAGTTCAAACAAACTCACAGTGACATTACAATAAATTTGGAATATTTGCAATCCGCAATCATAGCAATGCAAAGCTCATTTGGGAGACGCTTCTGTAAGTTTAAAAAAGAAAAGAAAACTTTATCCTTTCCTGTTTCTCCCTTCAGCATCGATCTATCGGAACTAAATATGATTGCATTGGGAGGTGTGAGTCAACCTGATTTTGAAATAGAATTGGCCGACATAGCGGACAAAGACATATGGATATCCAAGTTTAGACGCCTGGCAGCTGACCTTGAAGATGTAACCCGTCAGAAGGCCGATCTTGCTCCGGGTCACAATTGGAGTAAAATTGAAACCGGACCAATTGATTTTCGAAACATGAAATGCTCTCCCCGATACGTACGATAACATGAAAAAGTATGCATTTGAAATCCTGTCGATCTTTGGATCCACATACGTATGTGAGCAATTTTTCTCGAACATAAACTACATTAAAAACAGATGTCGCACACGTCTCACAGATGATAGCTTACAATCCTGTGTGAAGGTCAAGGTGTCATCCTACAGCCCTAATGTGCAGATGCTTTGCACTGAGATGCAAGAGCAAAAATCACATTAAGTCTGATTGCATGAACTGCTTTTGTAAATGCAACACATGACATTTTTTTATTAAAATCAAAAATATAGTATAAGTAATGCACAGTGTTGTTTTCCTTTGATTGTGAAATAGTTTTGCGGCTCACAGTACTTTTTATTTTTTGGAATATTGGTTAAAATGGCTCTTTAAGTACAAAAGGTTGCCGACCCCTGTCCTAGCGTCAGTTTAAACTGACAAAACTAAAATCATTCATATCTCATGAAAAAAAGGTTTCTCACAAAAAGAACGTTTTTTTCCTTCATGTTACATCATTCCGAAGCTACAATGGAGAAACGAACAAAAAATTTTGATTCAGGAGGATATGGGTTAATTGAATCAGTTAAAGTTTTTTCGAAATTTTTTGATTATCTTATTGTGTGTTGAATGAATTGTTTTTCTTTAAACCGATGAGTTGTAAGTTGAAGTTTTTGTCAAATCTAGATTAGTTTTGTCATAATGAGATCAATTAACATTGTGACGTCATAAAATTTTTGTTTATGTAGGCTCTGACGTCATAGACATACAAGATAATTTGCCTATATTTGTAAGCTAAGAGATATTAAAACATGTATATTACTCCTAGAAAGTATTAAAAAATTTCAAATTGAGAAAGATTTGACTCCTAACAGAAAGGGTAATTGCGGAAGAAAGAAAACGACGACGCCCATAACGGATGCCTACTTGCTTAGGGAAAGTAAATTCAACCCAAGAAAACTAGTTTTCAACTACAACAAAATTTGGCTTCTGCTGGAGTGATGGTTGATTTCTAAACTGTGCGCAGGCGACTCCTAGCTGTTGGCCGGAAAGCAAGACGACCAATAAAAAAACAGCTCTTGCCCACCAAGATGAAAAAGAAACGTTTCATTTGGGCCAAAAAATATAAAGACTGGACACGTGAACAAAGGCGTCAAGTTTTATTTTCTGATGAGAGTCACTTTTTAGTCCAGGGAGTGAGAAGTCAGCATGTCCGAATATCAAAAGGAGAGCCTCTAAAAGAAAGCCACATTGATCAAGCTGTCAAACACTTCCCAAAGAAAATGTTTTGGGGTTGTTTCAGCTATTATTGGGTTGGATCACTCAATCCAGTTGAAGGCATGATGAATTCTGAAAAATACCTTGATGTTCTGACAAAGAAAGTAATACAAGAAATGGCAAGAAAATTCTCAGAAGGTTCAGGGATTTTTCAGCAAGATTTGGCACCATGCCATACCAGTTGAAAAGTCAAAACTTTTATCAATTTGAACAATATTTTGGTGTTGGATTGGCCTGGAAACTCTCCAGATTTAAATCCGATTAAAAATCTTTGGAGTATAATAAAACTACGTCTGCGAAGAAGAGATTGTACCACCATGGTGAAGCTGATAGAAGCCATAATTGACTGCTGGTATCGTGACTCTGAAATCCAAGAAAACTTCAAAAAATTCATATATTCGATGCCCAAACGAGTGAAATCGGTTCTAACTAGTCGTGGTGGTCATATTCGTCATAAAAACTGTGCTTTGACTAGCTTGTTTTGTTTATGTTTCAAAAATAAATAAAAAAACACGTTTTTTTGTATTTTTTCAAGTGATTCAATTAATTTTCACAAGGGTGTATATGTATTTCTTCACAAAGATTGCAATTTAAGGTGCACTGCAAAGTGTCAATCAAGTTATCAGTTTATTTCTTCTATTTTTCAGTCAAGTGTTTTATCTGCTCCTGAAAGAGCAGCAAATCAACAATATATTCAACATTTCTTTTTTAAAATTTCTTAAAAATTTAGAATGAAAAGAAAAAACGCAAAAAAAGTCGAACTGTTTCATATCGAGTGCTTTTTGGTTTCACCGCCTTTGGGATTATGGCCGTCATTGGTGCTCTCATGCTTAAAAAATTTCTAATTGGCACAAGCATGAAAAAAGAAAGTGACGCAAGCCAGAAGAAAAGAAGTAACGCAGCGAAATTTTCCAAAAATTCTTATCATGAAGTGTGACTGCAACTCCTAACACCAAATATATTTAGGCCTATTGGTATTATAAACATTCTGCCCTTTCTTTCTTTCTTATGCATTATTGAAAGTGGTTATATTTTTTTATGAAGAAGTAGAGAATAAAAATAATCAATATAAATGAATAAACAAATAGAAGAATCAGTCAACAACCAGTCATTCCATCAATGACTTAATAAATCAATTGAACAAGTTGTCGACGACTCGACTTTAAATTTAACATTTCTTAATTACATTTGCGAAGTCTCGTCCTTTCTGTTCGCTGCTGCTGTTCCGAAAAAGTAAAGAAAGATCAAAGAAAGTTATTAATGTAGACAAATATGTTTGTAAAAAGTCTCTTGACATACAGACTATCAAATATTTTTCAGAAGTCAGCTTATTATGACAAATTTTGGGCTTCTTGAAAAAACGGAATTCTAGTAGGTGTTTGTCAATAACAAATAATCAAGAGAAGCTGGAAATGACGCAGAGCTTCCGCAAGAAAATTTCTAAATTGTTTTGGTTATCAAACAAAGCACTACAGCGGTTGCCAGATGCAAAATCATTTTAAGTCTTCGAGATGAAAAATTTTGGTGATCTTAATTTTTTTTATAAACAAACGTTTTAAAAAATTTTCGGATAAATTGACTCCTAAATCAGTCCGCATCGGATCCGCCTGCTTTTTGGTACCAGCAAATCTCCTTCTAGTAGAGGTGTTTAGCATTTATCCTTATTTAAATGTGACATCAGTTGACGTAGCATGTTGCAAAATTTTTATAAAAGATAAACTTTTGAAAGTTTACTAAAGCGTACAATTTTATGTAACGTCTAAACACTGAAAGTGAAAAAACTTTTTTGGAAGCAAAATCAGTTTTTTGGGTTAATTTCGTATTTTCTTAAATTTTTATCCTCATTTGCGCTATAACGCTCAATGCCCGGGCTTTTTTATTTACATTTCATTTTGCTTCATCACTAAAAACCAGTAATTTTATTCTATTTTAAGTTTAGAAAGAATTAATTTTTGTAAAAATAGATTCTGGAATTTTAGATTCATTGATTTTCTAAAACATTTTTGTTTACGTTTTAAACCTAAAGTATTTATTTCTTTTAGGGTGAAGAAATTAGCTTTACAAAAAGCCCCCAATACTCGGAAAGTTTGAACCATTAAAGAAACAAGTTTTAACCATTGGCTGGACTGATTCCAAAAATATTCAAGGTAGGCGCCGCTCCGATGATGTTTGCTGGTTTTACTTTTTTACTTGCATTTTTAATTTTGACGCCAAAACTAATAAAAATACATTTCCTTCCTCCTCCATAGCCAAAAGCCGCTAATTCGTCGATAATGGGTGGCATGACGTATAAACGCATTTGTTTACAACACCTTTTTATGTTTTTTGTATATCTTTGATGGCTCCACACCAACCAACTTGCCTATCATCTAATTAAACTTTGACCAAAATACAAGTGTGCCAAATGTCAATGTACAAATCTTAGTTTTTTTTTTTTCTTTTTCTACTCAGCTCAGACCGTTGCTCAAAAGGTATGCAGTGGCCAAGTTATACAATATCACAGTTGATAAAAATTTAATTGTTTGCAGCAGCTGAACCAAGAAACCATTTAATCGTATGCAACAGCTGAACTAAGAAATCAAATCAACAAAATGTTTTAATCATTGAAAATTTAAGCTTGTATTTATATTCAAAATACTTTCTCTTAGATTAAATTTTAATTCACTCTATTTTCAAACTCCTTTGCTTATTCCTGAGCTTTTGAATAAATTACTTTTAATCAACAACATTGAAGATTCTCTCTCGTGAAAATACCACTAAATATTTCCACAATCATTGTCACGAACAAGAATAGGTTTTGTTGTACATAGAATAAGCAGGCAAAAAACCGTCTAAACCAGGGGTGCCCAAAGTTTTTGTGGAGCGGGCCGCATTACATTTTTTTGAGTTTCTGCGGGCCGTACAATTAAGCTTTGTATAAAATGTTTAAAATATTTTTATTTTGAAAACTACACATTAAACTTTTTAAGTCTATTTTCTAGAAAATTAAACAATTTTGAAACCGGTGCTAGACTTTAATAAAATTAAAGTTCGTTTTAAATTAAATTATTTACGAAGACACCAGCACATCTAGTGCGAAGTATGTAGCTGTGACTTTTCGCCAATAAGTTTTCCGTACCTTGGTGTGTATTGTGTTGTAGAAATTTGAAGGATTGATTGAAGATGTTCATCAGTAAGTGCTGTCCTATATTTCGATTTATTGAAGTTCATGACTGAAAATGTCTTCTCACAAATGTAAGTACTTCCAAAAAGAGAAGCCATTCTGGAGGCATGCTTGTGCAAAGCTGGATAGGTTGAGGCTGGGACTAAGGAATAAAACTTGTCTAAAGGCAGATCTCGGAAAGATGATTTCAAGTCAGAACTTTCTTGCAGTTCGATTAGCTCAAGTTGCATATTAGTAGGTGCACTTTCTGGATCACAATGAAAAGGATTGGAAAACAACATAAATTCTGACTCATGTGAATGGAAGTCACAAAATCGTCGCTGAAATTCTTGTTTAACATTCTCAAACATAGTGGTATATTTTTCAGAACGTAGTAGCAACAATGCCTCATTGCCGTTTTGATCTTCTTCAATTAGCTTTTTACATGCAATAAAGTGAGATAGATCTTCTTTTTTTAGTTGTTTTTGCAACAATTCTAGTTTTCTTTGAAATGGTTTCACGTGATCATAAAGACCTGAAACAAATTTTCCAGCTCCTTGAAGATGCAAATTTAAACCGTTCAAATGATTCATAATAGCTGTTAAAAAAGATAAATCACATAGCCATTGATAGCATTTCAGTTCAGGCACCTGTTGATTTTTGGAATTCATAAACTCAGCAATTTCGTTTCGAAGTAAAAAGAATCGCATCAATGTTGCTCCTTTACTTAGCCATCGGACTGCAGCAAAATAGACAACGTCTTCATACTCTGCGTTACACTCTTCAAGAAAGGTTTTAAACTGGCGATGGTTTAATCCTGTTTTTTTAATAAAATTAACACATTTTACCACAACATTCATTACATCATTCATGCTGAGAACACGTGTGTCACAAACTTTGTTTGGGAATCCCAAAGGACCAGTTGAGCTAGGTAACCCGAATACCTGCGCTGAAACAAAGCTGTGTCTAAATTTTATTTTATTCCGGCTCAAGAAGTAGTTTTGCTATGAGCCTGACGATTTATACAGTCGAATTAACGAAAGCTCGGGTTGATTTTTGTCGAAGACTCTTCTTCACAACAGGCAGAGACCACTGTCTCTAATAACAACGAATGTATTACAAAATCACGACCGACGAAATTCTATTCCACGCCTTGCCAAACTGCAAAGCGAAATCAACACTATAACTCGACTCAATCAACACAAATAATTCTACCTCTGTAGAACAAAACTGCCAACCACTGGCACAAAATAAATTCAACAATTGTCCACCGACACAACATCTAACGGTCCACCTCCTGTGGCCAAACAAATCACCTTCGCTCGAGCCGCCACTCGAGTCGCTTCAAATTATCTCACAACGATAATAATCATCATAATAATAATTTTCTCGCTACGCATCGGCTTTATATAGAAAACAAAATCACGTAACGTAAACTTTCTCGTAAATTCAAGATTCAGCCAGAAACCCCTGGAGAGTTCGTTACGCGAATCAAGTGGAATATACGCGAATTTTCCAGTACAATGATGTTAGTCAAAAAAACATATTACGTCAATACAAAGAGGAGAAAAAAAGAGAAAAGATACATGTATCGAGCCATATAACAAATTGGACGTATATCGCAGACAGCGCTCAAAGAGCCGCATTTATTCTCTTATGATAAAACTACGAACTGCTTTTAACGGGGATACACTACATCGTTATGATTAAAATTATGAATGAAGTGTGACAACGTGCAACCAGTGCTTCTTGGTGAATGATACAATGGTAGTGTATCAAGTCGGATTCAGAATTGTCCATTGCTTTTTTTCTCAGAAGAGTAACAAGACCTGATTCTTTTCCTATCATAGAGGGGGCACCATCCGTTGTTACACCGACTAACTGAGACCATTTCAAATTACTTTTTTCAATAGCATCAGACACTGCATTGCAGAGATCTGAACCTCGCGTTCGATCTTTCAAACTTATCATAGCGAAAAGTTCTTCAGAAATTTGAAAGTTTTCTGTTACTCCTCTGATAAAAATAATCAGTTGAGCTGTGGAGCCAATGTCCGTGGACTCATCCAAAGCCAGCGACACAGATACATATTTTTCTATATCGCTTTTAAGTTGCTCATTAATGTCACTGCCAATTTCTTCAACTCTACGCGTTATTGTCATTCGTGACAAACTTACATTTTGGAATGCACGTTGTTTATCAGGGCACACTATTTCTGCAACTTTTAGCATGCAGTCTTTGACAAATTCACCTTCTGAAAATGGTTTTCCTCGTTTTGCTATTTCATAAGCTACGACGTAACTAGCATGAGTAGAAGCCTGCGATTCTTGGTTTGACTTTTTAAACATTGACTGTTGTGCAACAAATTCTTTTTGTAAGTTTTCTATTTTTTGCGCCCTCTTTTCTCCAACCAGCTGTTGGTAAGTTGTGTGATTTTTTTCAAAATGCCTCTTCAAGTTATAATCTTTCATGACAGGTATGCTCTTTTTACATATTAAACATAAAGCTTTCTCTGCACTAGCAATAAAAAAATACTTGTCAGTCCATTGTTTCTGAAACGTGCGACCTTCATCTTCAATCCGTCTTTTCTTAGCGGCACTCATTTTTTAATACTTGATGACTAAAATATGCGGCAGTTAACAAAGCTCTTCGTTTTTTAATACGAGTGTGTCTGTAAATCTGTAAATTTAATCTGTAAAAACTACGCGGTGATAAAAGCAACATAAAAGATACTGTAAAAGGAAAAACATTACTTCATCACTTATCTAGTAGCTAACGAGGCGTAACTTTGTTGCTTCCTATTCTACTTCTACTGACGTCATTAAACAAATAGCGTTTACTGAAATTGATTGAAATTAATGTTTGAAAAAAGTAGTGCCAATAAATTTGACAGTAACTTTTTTTACAAAAAAATTGAAAAGAATTAATCAAAAAAAGCTTGAATTATGAGACAGTCAGTCGCGGGCCGAAAAAACTTGTTGTGCGGGCCGCACTTTGGGCAGCCCTGGTCTAAACCAAACATAACATCATCAGTTCAACACCGCATTATCTAAATTTTTTTAATTGCATAAACGGTAAACACAGCAATTAATCCGCACAGCTCAATACTTGCTTGATAATAATTGTAAAAATAAATCACAACGTTACTGTGCGATAGTAATTAGTCTTGCAAACTTATTACTGAAAAGCATTGCACAGAAAAAAACCCAATAAAAACATTTATTTTACAACAATCGCCGTCTGTTTTACCTGGGGCCAAGTGGTAGCGCCACTTGAGTTGATTTGTGAAGCAATGAATCTTACTAGATCAATCAAACGAAAGACCGCGCGAACTTAACTCTTGCTCGTTTCGTTTGTTAAGTGCTAGCTCTTTTTTCTTGTTTTCCTAACCATTCGTTTGAGTAAAAAGCGAGTTCAACTTAAATTGTGGGTGACATTGTAGTTCACTCTGGCCTTACCGAGCTTTTATTGCAGTCGGCAGCAATAATATGTGATAAGAATTTTGGTTGGCATTTTCGCTGGAGGGCGCTAGAGCGCAGCGGAGGTCAGGAGATACCACTGGAGGGCGCTAAAGAGCAATATTTTGTGGGGCCTTAGAGAGCAGTGATGTTGCCATTGGAAGCAATAGACAGCAGCGGTGTTGCCACTGGAGACGCTACAGAGCAGTGGAGTTAAGAAAGTGAGGAGTTGAGGAGGTAAAGAGGTGAGGAAGTGAGAAGGTGAGGAGTTGCCATTGGACGCGATAGACAGCAGTGTTGTTGCCTCTGGAGTTGAGGAGGTAAGGAGTTGAAGAGTTGAGGAGGTGAGGAGTTGTCACTGGAAGTGCTAGAGAGCAGAGGAGTTCAGGACGTGAGTAGGTGAGGGGGTGAGGAGTTGAGGAGGTGAGGAGGTTGGCTGAGAAAGGTAGCAGTTTTGATTTCAATTCTTTATCAAGACAGTAGAAATCTTAACCCTATGAAAGATAATGGTTCTGAGTTTGATTCCAACCGCACAAGAGCAAACTTTAAAAGTTGGCTGACCGTAAGGTAGAGTTAAAAAGAAAACGAAGAATTATACAAAAAGTTGGATTTTTACCCATCTTGTTGTCTGCACTCGTTCCATTCATTAGTGGTGTGGTAGGTAGTCTTACAAAATGAGAAAATTAATTGCATTGGAACCTAAAGTGTATGAAAAACTCAAAAACAAACACGAAGTCACAGATAAAAAAATACTTTCTGAACTGGATGCTAAAATGCAAGAAATTTTAACGTCCAACCGTCCCGACAGCGAGAAGGTAACCCTTTATAACGAGGCATTGCAAAAATCAAAGTTATTTCTGAAAAAGTTTCAACCGAAAGCAACAGTAAAAAAACCCTTGTCGGAAAGGACAGTGTTAAAGCGTTTTAAAAAACGAACCAAAACCAAAAAACTGTTCAAAGACGCCACTAGCAAAAAGAATTTAGATTGGAATGAAGACGGTCAAATATTTTTAGAGGATCGAGTGTTACCTGGATCTCTTATCGACGTTTTGTTTCAATCCACCCTAAAGAAACGAGACCCAACTTTACCCGGTGTACGCGAGTTTGAATCGGTGCTATGGGAGAGCGTTTAAATTATTACAATCCTAAAAAAGAAGCTTCTTTCTCGGGAGCACACTGTTTTCTAAAACCAACCCAACAATGGTTGCAGTTGCAGACACATACGTTTCACAAACTAGTACGAAAAACTTTCAAACGCAGAAAAACAATTGTGCCTGGCGCCAACTTTTAAATGCAAGCTGATCTTATTGATTTTTATTTGCTCAAGTTGTACAACGACTACTATAAATACATTTTGGTGGTCATTGACGTGTTCTCGAAAAAAGCCTTTACTGCTTACTTGAAAACCAAATCAAGCTTGGATATGATCCAGGCTTTTGAGCAGTTGATGCCTGAAATTGACAAGTTTTAAAAATTGCAGATAAATATGGGACGTGTGTTTTTGAATTGACCTTTTCAAACCTGGTTAAAACAGCATCACATTGAACATTTTCACATTTAAAATTTTGACAACAAAGCATCCATTGCTGAACAATTTATACGCACTTTGAAAGAGAAACTATGGCGTTATTTACCTACACCAATAACCGAAGATACGTGGAAGTGTTGCCTGCTCTGGTTGAATCTTATAACAACACCTATCACCGATCCATTCGATGTGCCCCAAATTCAGTCAACTCTGAAAATCAAGAAACTGTTTGGCTCACGCTCTACGCCGACTTCGAGTTTAGAAAACCAAAATTGAAAGAAGGTGACCAAGTCAGACGATCCATGACACGAATGCGGTTCTGCAAAGGTTACTTACACGGTTGGACGGACGAATTGTTTCAAGTTGCTCAAGTGTTTCAAGATAATCCTCCTTATTACAAAATAAAAGACTTACAAGGTGAGTGGTTGGAAGGAACTTTTTACGAATAAGAGTTGCAGAAAATCTATAAAAAGGAAGACGTGTTTCGAATCAGGCGTATTCTCCAACAACGCAAGCGCAAGAAGGGTGTTGAACTCTTAGTAAAGTGGTTTGGATATCCTTCTTCTTTTAAATCTTGGGTGCCAGGAAAAGACATGGTATGCCTCCTTTGAGAACCTTTGACATTGTTTTGTTTGGTGCTCAAGTGTTGGTAATTTATATTATGGTTTCGATCAGCTTGTACAATTTAACACAAAGAAACAACAACAAAGAACTCTAGATTAGTCTGCTTAGTAGCTCTGTAGATTATTTCCTCCCGTCGTCTATTCTTACAAAACATGTTCCTCACCCTTCCCAGTAATTCTTTCATGGACATTTATCCTGAAAACAAACTTTCGGATTACATGGTTCACTTGCCGAAAGAAATCAATTCGTCTAGATCGTTGGGTTTGTCCGAGATTTTGTATCCCAACACTTGGTACAGCATTGACACCAACCAATGTTACATTTTCTATCAACGTGGTGCTTTAGAATTTGTAGCAGTGCTTTCAGCAGGTTATTACCAACAATATCAATATATCGTGCGTCAGATACTTCAAGAAATGAGACTAGAGTTTCAAGATAAAAAAAAGCGTTGTCAACGAAGGAGTTTTGATGCAACCAATCGACTTTCTCTTTGACCTCACTTACAATCCTCAAACACAACGTACCACCATGTCCATCCAACACAAAAAAGGAGCACCTATGGCCAACGGTGATGGTACCATGCAACCGGATGTGGTGGTTACTCTTTTGAATGAGTTAGCTTCTATTTTGGGTTTTCGAAAGGCATGGTATCGGGAAATCGGAGAGTACAATTTAGCAAGTGTTGCCAACGTAGACACCGTGAACGCTATCTATGTCTATTGCAATGTTATCGAACACAGAACGGTTGGTCATACTCTTGCACCCTTGACTGATGTCCTTCCTGTAACAGGAAAGCCGGGTGCCTATGTTTCCAAAAGGTATAACAAAATACAATACCAGAAATTTTAGTGACATCCACATCTCTCTTCGTGACGATCAAGGAAAACGAATTCGTTTTCGCAAAGAAAAAGTGATTGTGACTTTGCATTTACGACCCAAAAAGTTAAATTTGTTATAAAAACCAGATGCAAAGGAAAATGTGGTTATTGTGAGAAATCAACGGTAGCAGAAACATGCGCGTCAAATATTGTTGTGATGCAAAAGCTTACGAAAACTATTATTTGTCTCAAGTCAGTCTTGGAATGCCCTATTTTGTTGGGGCACGAGTGCAACAAGGTTACGGACTAGGTAATCTGTTTAACTCCATTGCCAAAAGCGTTCTTCCTTTGGTCAAAAAAGGTCCCAAAACTCTTGGAAAACAAGTTTTACAAAGCGGTGTCCAGTTTGCTTCCGATGTCTTACACGGTAAAAACGCCAAACAAGCTGCCATCGATCAAGCAAGAGCTGCTGGTTCCAATCTATTACAAGTGGCCCAACAAAAAATAGGAAAGCGAAAAGTAGCGCTGAGAAAAGTGCAAAAGAAGAAACGCAAGAGACATCACGACATTTTCTCGTAAAACATGGCGACGTTAGTACACCCCAGTTCGGCAAAATCCACCACCTCTCAATTGGACTTGTTTACGGTGCCACCAAGTCGAACTAATTTGGAGGAAGAAAGTTTCACCAAATATCATCCTGTATCTGTATTGACCTCCACAGGTCCTATTAAATTTACGATTAGTGCTGAAAACTCCAACTACATTGATCTTGCCAATAGCTTTCTTTATGTGCGTGAAAGCGTGACTATTGCAGCCGGAGCTGATTTGGCAAAGAATATAGAAATTGCACCTGAATGTAATTTTTTACATACGCAATGGACACAAATGGATGTTTATTTGAACGGTTCGTTAGTGACACAATCCAACAACAATTACCCTTTTCAAGCTTATATTGTAAACTTGCTTAGTTTTGGACAAGAAGCAAAAAAGTCCCAACATTCTGCTCTGTTGTGGCATCGCAACACGTCTGAACATTTCGATACTCGTGGGGCTACCAACCTAGGTTATACCAAACGAAAAACTTTGGCTGCAGAAAGCAAAGAAATTGATATAATGGGGAAATTGCATTTTGATTTGTTCTTTCAAAATCGATATTTGTTAAACGGCGTTGAAGTACGTTTGCGTTTAATTCGTTCCAACGATCTTTTTTGCTTGCATGGAAACGCAAACCAAGCAGATAATAAAATGTCTTTGAAAGAAATGACCTTATTTGTTCGCATAGTAAAACTCAATCCCGCCGTACAGCTTGCTCATGTCAAAGCCTTGCAGCACGGCACTGCAAAATTCCCGCTTTGACGTGTGGAAGTCAAGAGCTTTACTGTGCCGACAAGAAATCGAAGCATCAACAAAGAAAATTTGTTTTTGGGTCAATTGTCCACACGAATGGTGGTCGGTGTAGTGGACAATGACGCTTACAACGATGTCATCAACAAATATCCTTTTAATTTCAAACACAACAGCATGAATTTCATGACAATTTATTGTGACGGAGTTCAAATCCCTTTCAAATTATTGCAACCAGATTTTACCAATAATGGTTTTGTTCAAAGTTACGTTCTTTTTTTTACGCAAACAGGTCAATATTATCGTAACACAGAAAATGCTATTTAGCGAGAACAGTACAAAGACGGTTGTGCTTTGTTTGCTTTTGATCTCACGCCTCAAATGGATTCAAGTGAGATCGGTTTTAAATTGATAAAGCATGGCAACATACGCATCGAAATTCATTTTGCTACTGCTACTACGCATACTCTTATGGTCATTATTATTATCTTGTGTTTGCTGAACACGACAACCTGCTGGAGATTGATCAAGACAGAAATGTTGTTTTTGACCACACAGCATGAACACGTTGCAAATCGAACGGTTGCTCAAGAAAGATTTGAAAACCAAAACCATCTTTTAAAAAGTTTATGCGTTGGATCAGTTGGAAAAACCTACTTTTCCGTCTGCTGCTTCATCAACTCGGACCCGAGTAGTGAACCTAGAAAACTTTGGGTTGCGGTTTATTTTGACAAACGTGAACGAGAAGAATATTTTGACAGTTATGGATTATCCCCTACATTGGTCGGTCTCAAGTTTTACATGGATGCCTACTCCTTTTCGGGATGAATTTACAATCGCAAAACCTTACAAGCGTACTTTTCCAGTTTTTGTGGTCATTATTGTGTCTATTTTATTTTACTTCGTTTGCGCGGCGTACCTTTGCATGCTGTTGTATCTGATTTTACGTCAAACCTAACTGAAAATGATCGCCTTATCTCCCGCTTAATTCGCAATGTATCACAACATTGATTGTATACATATCGTTTACTAATAAAATACAAAAAAAACACATCATGGCGTGCTTGTAATAATTTCTATTTTTTGCTTTTTTGTCGGTTCAGGGTGAGTCAAGAGTTTGACAAAGGTCTCCAGTTGTTCGTGGTTGTCTGGCGGCAGGTAGCAGACATCGTCTTTTTTCACTTTCAAAAAGGTGTAGTTGTTGAGTAAGTAGAGGAATTGACGTCTTGCAGCTGGCACATTTTCCACCACACAACACAATTGAATATGATCCACTGCTATTTTCGTTTGATGATTTTCATATTTTTTTGTACTATACATGCAGTATCGTATATGTTCATAAACCAGAATAGTAAAACAACATATTCTTTTGTTTTGGATTTGGGACGAAAAAGGATGTAAGGAAGATTCCTGATCATTACATCAACCACTTGAATGAGTTAATCCATTGAAAACATTACTTTACCTCTTTTGACACTAATAATTGCTTTTCTCAATATCGATGAATAGGGTATCCGTATTCCAGATGCAGCAATTTCTTGAAACTTTTTTCGTATGTCTCTTGCTGCGCTTTCCATTTCTCTTGCTTTGGTGATAATCTCTTGAAATTCTAACAAACTTTTGTAACAACTTATATAAGGAGGAATGTAGTCTGGGTACTTGATTTCGTTTGCTTCTTGATAAAAATTGTCTGCTTGACTCGTATACGTTTCCATAATGTGAGGATTTGCAAATGTGTCTCTTTTTATAACCAACAAAACGGATATTGCACAACCTTTTTAAATAGTCTTACGTCATACTTTGTAGTCTTGTGCAACGTTTTCAAATATTCATACGTCACACTTTAAAATCTTACACAATCATCATTGAAAGACGCAAAGTTTTTCAGAGATCTATTGGGAACACAACCAACAATAGGGGGTGTCTTGAACGCAGTTGATCAGTCACAGTTGACGAGTGCAGACGTGTTTTGCAAAGCTCTGAAAGAAAACAGCTAATTTTAATTACGTCATGTCAAAAGAAAAATCAAAATTTTCTACATCGGTTTTAGCTGCAGACGAAAAGTTTTTAAACAGCTGCGCAAACAGAACAGCCGAAATTTTTAAAAAGCAATTAGCTACAATTTGTGAAGAAATTAAGCAAGATTTTAAATCCATTTTCGAAGCGGAAATAGCTGTACTGAAAACAGAAATTTCTGAGTTGAAAAAAAGTCAAACTTTTATTTCAACTCAATATGATGAAATCTTGGAAATAAATCGAAATCAAAGTGATGAGTTGAAAATTTTAATGAACAGTTATGAAGATTTGAAATTTAACCATAACAAACTGAAGGCAATAAATGAAAAGCAAAATGAAGATATGAAAATACTGAGGGAAAAAGCAGACGTTTTAGACAAGAAAACCAATGATGAAGCCGTCAAGCTAGATGGGATTGATCAATATAGCCGCAGACAAAACCTTGAATTTCAAGGCATTCCTTTAACTGATAACGAAGATGCTATTGAGTTAGTTACAAAAATCAGCAATTTGGTTGGTGTAGACGTAAAGAAATCGGACATATCAACAGCGCACAGACTTCCGCCGAAGCGACACGCGAAGGTTGCAGATCCGCCTGCTATTATTGCACGGTTCATTAATAGGAACTTGCGCAACGAGATTTATGGCAAACGCATTGCTGCAAAGCATCTAAAAGAAACGGATTATCCTATTTCTGGTATGAAGAAATTGTTCATTAACGAAAACCTTACGCAAGAGAGAAAAAGATTGCTGTGGCTAACTAAGCAAACAGCAAAAAATTTGAACTACACATACATTTGGACAATGAATGGCAAAATTTATGTTCGAAAAAATAAAGATTCTTCGTCGTTCATTATTCATAATGAAAATGATTTAAGTAAGTTGTGAAGTAATGTCTGTTACTTTTTATATGAGATAACCTACGAAAAAGCGTATTCGATGGTAATGACCCACAACAAAATTACCCTTGGGGTAATCCAGATAAACCTTTGTGTCTAACTTTCAATGAAATTGATGATTTAACGAAACACTTTAAATCAAATTGCAATGGGTTAATTGGCTTAACCATTTGTCACCTAAACATGATAAGTTTAGTCAAAAATATTGAAAAACTAGAAGATTTTTTAGATAATTTTGCTCCAAAACCTGACATTATTTGTATAAGTGAAACCAGAACTAATGCCAGTAACGTCGAACTTGTCTCCTTACCCGGGTATAATTTTTTTTGTAATCATTCCAATACCAAAGCAGGTGGTGCTGGTGTTTACGTTGTCGAATCATTAAAAAGTTGCGAACTTCATACATTGAATTTAAAAATTGATGGTTGTGAGGACGTGTGGACGGAGGTCACTATCAGTGATAAGAATAAAATAGTTGTTGGGTCTGTCTACAGACATCCTAAATCAAATTTGAAACTATTTTTTAGCAAATTTCAATACAATATTATTAGTTTAAAAACTTACAACAAGTTTGTGGTGCTTGGAGATTTCAACATTGACTACAATTGCCATGACACATCAATTGACGTTAAACTCTACATAAATGGCATCTCTAGTCTTGGTTGTGAGCAATTGGTTACATGCCCTACCAGAGTGTCCTTTTCTAGAAAATCGATTCTAGATCACATTTATATAGATTGTTCTATGTTTAATGAAATATTCACAACCGCAGTTATTGAATGCGATATATCTGATCATTATCCAATTTTCGTCGGACTAAATCTTCCATTAAAAAGAAAAAACACTAGGAGGCCCTTGATAAGGAAAATATTACCCGAAAAAATTGAAAATTTTCTTAACGAACTGGACTCAACTCTAAAAAAAAACGTCCCAACGAACATTTCTGATCTGACCACTTGCATGACAAAAGTAATTAATAATCTTTTTCCTAAAACTCGCCAATCTAGAAATCAATACAAGTCCGCTAAAAAACCGTGAATAACCAAAGGTATCCTAACTTCGATAAAGCAACAAAATAGGCTTTATAAGAAATTTAAAAAATCTTTGGATGTAAAAGATTTTAAACGTTATAAGTCTTTTCGAAATAAACTGACTCATGTAAAAGAGTCCAGTAAAGCAATCTATTTTCAAAAATTGGTTAAAAATAGTAGAGATTCCACTACAACATGGAAAGTGGTCAACAAAATAATTCGTAAAAACTCGCCAAAATCTAACTCTTTACCGACTCAAATAAGTGTTAAAGGAAATATGATAAGTAAACCGAGTGAAATTTGTCGTGACTTAAACAAATACTTCTGCAGCATTGGCCATGATATGGCAAATAGCATTGTCGGTGGGTCAAATCAATCGCTTACTGATACTTTCTGTGGACATAGAGTTCAAAATTCCATCTTTTTAAACCCTACTGACGATTACGAAGTTATAAGCATTATAAACAAATTTAAGCCAAACAAGGCATCAGGAATTGATGATATTCCTACAAAATTGATCAAAGCAGCCAAGCATATTTTAAGTCCTTATCTAACCATTATCTTCAATTTGGGTTTAGAAAAAGGGCATTATTACGATGAACTTAAAATTGCCCGCGTTACTCCTTTGTTCAAAGGAGGTATAAAAAGCGAAGTAAAAAACTATCGCCCGATATCTATCCTAACTGCATTTAATAAAGTTTTTGAAACAATAATAAAAAAGCGACTTGTAAATTTTTGGAATAGACTTGAGGTCTTTTCGCCAACACAATTCGGTTTTCGGGAAAACTACTCCACAACTTTAGCTATAACACATCTACGAGAATATATATTAACAGAATTAGACAACAACATGAATATTTGCGCTTTATTTATTGATTTGGCAAAAGCGTTTGACACAGTAAATCACGAAATTCTTTTGTATAAGCTCACTCAATACGGTATTCGAGGTTTTGCTAATGATTTGATTAGGTCTTATCTTACTAATCGTAAGCAAATTGTTTGCGGTGACGGTTTCTCATCTTCCTATCTAGATATCAATATTGGAGTCCCGCAAGGGAGTGTTTTGGGACCTTTACTGTTTTTGATTTACATAAATGATATATCTTTATGTTCAAATCTAAAAGCAACCTTGTATGCGGATGACAGTGTTTTCACACTATCTCATAAAAATGCAAATACGTTGCAAACCAATTTAAATGCAGAATTACCGAAACTTAATCATTGGCTTAAACTCAACCGACTATCGCTAAATTTAAGGAAAACCAAATATCTATATTTTAGTAAAAGTAATAAGAATATCGCTATTCAAATAGACGGCTCTGATATATTGCAGACAAAATGTATTAAATATCTTGGAGTTCATTTGGATGATAAACTTAAATGGCACAAGCATGTTAAACACGTGGAAGCAAAGCTCTCAGCCGCCACCGGTGCCTTTTCAAAACTCTGCAAATATCTTCCCAGTAACACACTTACACCAGTTTATTACAGCTTAGTTTACTCACATTTACAATATGCAATTATATGCTGGGGAAACACCTCAAAAACGGTACTCAATAAACTACAGATTAAACAAAATCGTATTATTAAAATTTTAAGTAAAAAATTTGGTAAAAAAGTTCGGTTACAACCTCTTTTTCAAAAATTAAACTTTTTGAGGCTTAATAAAATTTTTAAATTCGAAATAGCTAAATTTATGGTTAAGTTTCACTCTAACAAGTTGCCCCAATTTTGTGAGGAATACCTAAAAAGTTTTGTAAAGGTGTCCTCCGTCCACACCCACTACACTAGAAGTTCTTCTTCAAATGAGTATTATGTACCTAGAACGTTTTATCACAAAACTGATCAATCCCTAAGAGTTATTGGAGCTAAAATCTGGAACGATCTACCTAAATGTTTAAGAAATAAATTAATAACAACTTCCTTTAACCACTCAAGTAAATTGCTCAAACAACATTTTCTTGGTACTCATTTTAATCAATGACTCGCTTAAGAAATATTTCATTTCAAATTTGATTGTGTTGTGTATACATTTTTGTATTTGGTAACAGTTACTTAATATTAATATTAAAATAAACTTTTCATTCTTGTTACTTTTTTCTTCTTAAATCGTCAAAAATAAAACTTTTATTGCACATCCTCGTTGTTTGTTTTTGTTGCAATTATAACATTTGGTTGAATCGTTTATTTACATTGTGTTACAATTCACCTGATTTTCTAGTCTCTTTTAAATTCTTGTTACTTTTATATATTCTTCATTTTTTTGGTTCTCCATCAGTGCTGTTATAAATATTATTTTTTGTTTTTTCCTAGTTGTTATATATGTTTATTTTCCTTGCTTGCATTTAAAAAAAAAAGGAAAAAGAAAGAAAAAGGAAGGAAAAAAAAAAAAACTTCTAATTTATTTTATTTATTTTATTTTTATTTTTTTATTTTTTTGTATTACTATTGTTATTCTGATGTGTCATTATACGTTTGTTTTAATATGTAATTGTTTTGTTTTTGTTGCTTATTGTACTAATTTCTTTTACTATGAGGTGAAGCAGACTCGGCGACCGAGTGGCCATCAGGCTACTAATAATGGTCTTTCGCTTCACCTCGTCGCTTTTTCTTTAGTGTATTTTCATTCCGTTGATTAATTGCCAATTTTTGGACGCGATAAATAAATACTACTACTACTACTACATCATTGAAAGACGCAAAGTTTTTCAGAGATCTATTGGGAACACAACCAACAATAGGGGGTGTCTTGAACGCATGTCCAACAAAGCACCATGTGTCTGCAGGGCATGCCTACTGCATTTTTTCTGCATTTTTACATTTCAAACATTTGTTGTCTTTTTTAACCCTAATTTACTTAAGGGGGGGTACTCAAAGGACCCCCCTCATATAAAAACAATATAAATCGTAAAATTTTTAAAAACCTAAAATTTTATGACTTTTCCTAAAATTTATTCCTGAATATTTTGGTATTTGCTTGAACAAATCCGATGGGTAGTTTTAGTGTAGCAGGCTATTTTTTTGACTTACCTCTTGATTTGCGTATACTTTTTGTGTGCAAAAATCATGAGATAAGTCAAAAAACGTTTTGAACGTCTTTCTGTGTTTGTCAAGATTACTGCCTCACGTAGTAGTTATTTATTTTTGCAGCAGACTGTGACTAATCCGACTATGTCGCAAAACAAAGCAATCAGCAAAAATTTGAGGACCTTTAACTTTATAAAAAATAAGAAGAGACTAATAGCAAATGTATTAAAAGTAAAAACATTTGACTAAACTAGAATAAATTTTCTCCAACATATCAAAAAATCAACTGCGCAGCTATTGTCTGTTAAGAGTGTTGGAGATGTAAACTTAGGGTCTTCCGAGGACCTTCCCTTAGGTAGTCAACGAAAAAAACAGCCTAGGTAAATAAGGGTTAAATCTAAAATAGCATTTAGCAATTCTTGACGATTGGAGAAACTGCAGTGATTTTTTTCCATTTGTTTTAATAGTGCATAACGGATCTAATTGGTGTCTTCCACCCCAATACTTTTTGCGTATTTTACATGAGAATCTAACAGCATAAGGTTCTCTAATCTTTGATTTTTTTGCTCTGCTGCCGCGGTGTTTCGCATTTGGTGAAACAACATACTGTACTACGTAAGCGGTTCGCTGCAATGGATCGAGTTGGATTGTTTATATCTGGTCGATGTAAATTCGAATGTTTCTGACATACTTTCTCCACATAGTTTACTCCTTGTTTTTTCAAAACAAATTGACACATGGGGAACCACTTTGCATTTTCGTACCAAAAGATTGTCATGCAGTTTCCTGTAAAACAAACCTCCACCACAATAAAAACAAAGAACACGGTCGCCAGAACTTTAAAGTAAAAACCTGCATCCTCCATTTCGCGTGGCGTTGGGCGCTCCTGATTGCACCAAGATGAAGGAAAGGTTCTCATGCGATCCTCTTCATCACACATAAGCGGATTTTGCGAAGACAAACAACGAAACATTTGAACTTCCCATTCTCTTTTGATAGCTTTAGAGTTTTGAGTACCAGATATTGCTGCAGCATCAACACAATCTTGATCCATATTTTTTTAGAGTGATAAAAATACAAAAATTTTGTTTTATATACCTACCATTACGGATTGCATCGTTATTTTGCAATGTACAAAGAAACCTATACAAACAATCCTGGTAAAAACCTAGGGAATTCCCCATGGAAAAACTGAGTATTGTGTAACAAAACTGACGTGTCCAAACTTGCCCGGTTGAGGATCAAACTCAGGGCTACTGTTTTTTGTAAGATTAAGATTTATATTATCTTAGGTAGGAATCGAATTCAGGACCACTGTCTTTCATAGGGTTAACATTTATATTATCTTGGGCAGGAATCCAACTCAGGACTACTGACTCTTTTAGGGTTAAAGTTTATACTGTCTTGAAAGGAATCAAACTCAGGACCACTGTCTTTCATAGGGTTAAGATTTCTACTGTCTTGAACAAGAATTGAACTCAAGACTGCTTACCTTTCTCAGCCCACCTCCCCACCTCCTCACTTCTTCACCTCCTCAACTCCTCATCTCCTCAACTCCGATGCTTTCTAGCATCTCCAGTGGCAACATCGCTACTCTCTAGCACCTCCAGTGACAACTCCCCACCTCCTCACCTCTTCAACTCCGCTGCTTTCTAGCACCTGCAGTGGTAACATCGCTGCTTTCTAGCAGCTCCAGTGACAACAACACTGCTCTATAACGCCTCCAGGGGCAAAAACGTTTTTTTCTAGCGCCTCCAGTGGCACCCCACCTCCGCTGCTCTCTAGCGCCCTCCAGAAAAAACACCAACCAAAATTATTATCATATACTACTGTTAGCAACCCAAAAAGCTTGTTCGTTGTGGACTCAACATCAAACAGAAAGGCGTCAGCTAGTGGTGAAACGAGAAGTCAGTGGTTAGATATAATTCCATATGGAAATTAGACATAAAATATTGTTTTCAAACTCGTTTTAAATAATAATAGCAACACATTTTATATTCAAGTGCGACACGAAGAAGTGTCACTGTGATGTCACTCAACTTTTTTTGGCTCCGTAAAGATTTTTCGTTTTATGAATGTCAAAGCAAATAAATTTTTGAGCTAAATTGGTTTTAAAAAAACATTTAACTTAATAGCACAATTTCAGTTGTTAATCGATTTTTTTTATGACGCTGAACTATAATTGCAAAGGGAGAAAAATGTCACTCAAGTCAACAGCTACCTTGATATGTTGGGTAGAGTTGAAATGTTGGCTACAGTAAAAAACAAAAAACAAGAGGTAAACAAATAATAATCACAAATAAGCTGGTGTATATAGTACCGTCCAATTAATAATACAGTAAAAGCAATTGAATTTATACAAACAACCATATGGTGCTTCTATACCCATTCCCCACAAATGATGTAGTGACATTGATCAATGTGTAGCTGCATAGCTTTTTTTCATACATACGGTAATCAGTTTCCCGAAAAATTTTTCTATTTTTTTAATTTTGGAAATGAATAATGTTTGATGTTGTTGTTGGCTGTTGTCCTTGCTTTTGAACCCTGTATTTTTAGAAGTTTTTTCCAAGTTAAGTAAATGAATAAACATTTGGTGGTACAGAATTTGAAGATTGTTTGAAGTAAAAGATTTTTCTTCCCAAAGCTTTCCATCTGACACTCTTCAGGGGAAATCGTCAGAATGAAGTAGAATTGAAACCGAACTAATTTATAAAGACAGACAGACACAGACAGACAGACAAGTTTATTTCATACAATTCCGTATTAATATGTAACGCACACAAAACAAAACAATAACAGTAAAAATAATTATAATGAAGAAAATGAGTGCATTTAATTGACGTAATTTGTTACACGAAAAAATAAAAAAAATAAAAAAATAAAAAAATAAAAAAATAAAAAAATAAAAAAAATAAGATGATATATAATTATACCGAATGTATGCGGAGACTGCGAAGTGACCAAAAAATAATTAATTGGTCTTCAAGTCGAGCAGCCACATATTAATTAAAGTTATAAAAATAAACGTATGTTATGGAAAAAAATAAAAAATGGACCACTGTAGATATAAGTTTGATTTGAAATATTAATGGATTTAAGGATAAGAATTTAAGATATAACGTTTATACATGTAGCCAAAATTATATATGGAGTAGCAATTTTTTTTTAAATTACAAGGAACATCATTCCAAACTTTAACTCCTCTATATTTAAGAGATCTTTGCAAACGATTGGATCGATATCTTGGTAAGTATAACTTATTATTGACTGATGAACGGGTTACACGGAAATGAATTTGAGATACCTTTTTGAAATATTTTGTAAAAGAAGTCGGTAATTTACATCTGTCTAAATTAAACATTAATTTTGAAGTTTCAAGCTTGATTAAGTCATCTAATTTTAAAATTTTGTTTTTTCTAAACAAAGGATCAGAATTTGATGACCATTGCATATTATTGATGACTCGTATAGCTTTATTTTGTAATTTTCTTAATGGTTCGAGATAAGTTTTATATGTAGCACTCCATATTGTAAGGCAGTATAGTAAGTGTGAATGAAAGAAAGCAAAGTAAAGTTTTTTTAAGATACAAGAAGGAAATAAATTTTTTAGTTTGCATAAAATACCAACTGCACGAGAGAGTTTGCTACGAATTTTATGAATATGATCATGAAACAATAATTTGGAATCAATTAGGACGCCTAAATAATTAATACTGTTTGAAATCGCAATTATACTAGAATTAAGTTTAATATTAATATTACTCGGCGAAACTACTTGTGATAGCAAAGGCGATATTATTATAGCTTGCGACTTGGAGGGATTAATAGTAAGACAATTTTTATTCATCCACTGGGAAACTCTAGACAATTCATCGTTTATTTTGATTTCGAGTTCAGTTATATTGGAAGCATTAATTAACAAGGCAGTGTCATCAGCAAAGAGTCTAGGGATACTTTTCAAACAATTTTGAAGGTCATTGATATAAATTAGAAAGAGAAGCGGGCCTAAAACAGATCCTTGAGGTACACCCATTATAACTCTTTTTCGATTGGACTCATTATTAGTTACGTGCACATATTGCAATCTATTATTTAAATAAGATTGTATCAGATTAAAGGCTGTTCCTCTTATTCCATAATGGTCAAGTTTTATCAAGAGTCTTTTGTGGCATACAGTATCAAATGCTTTAGTAATATCAAGTGTAACCATTCCTGTATATTGGTTATTATTAATATTATCATAAGTTGAAGTTACTATATCTAGAATTGCGTGAGACGTAGAGCAATTTTCTCGAAAGCCATATTGATTCGAAACCAGAACAGAATGTTTATTAAAAAAATTTAAGAGACGATTAAAAATGACTTTTTCAAAAATTTTTGTGAAACATGTTAATATAGATATAGGGCGATAGTTGCTTACATCAAGTTTATCACCTTTTTTAAATAAAGGAATTACCTTGGATAACTTTAATTTTTCAGGAAAAATACCTAGAGTCATAGCCGAATTAACCAATGTTGAAAGTACAGGGGTAAGCACTGTGGAAGAAAGTTTAATAAAATAACATGAGATATCGTCATAACCTGCAGCTTTGTTAATGTTTAATTCATTAATAATATTAAGGATTTCATTGACGGAAGCTGGCTCTAGAAATATAGTAGATGTGACTCTATTAATCAAAAAATCCTTTACGCAGGTTGCAGAGCAATTCGACAAATTACTTACAACACTTCGTCCGACTTCACTAAAATAGTTATTAAAACAATTTGATATTACAGTAGGGTCAATTATGGTACGATTGTTAATATTAAGTTTATATGGAGTAGACTTATTATCATCTTTAGTATGGAGAAGTGAATTAATTGTAGACCAGGTTTTACGGGGATTTTTACAGTTATTTTTAAATAAATTATAGTAAAACGTTTTTTTAGCTTTGGTTTTAATTTTATTTAATTTATTTGAATATTGCTTATAATATGTCTTTTTGTCTACATCATTCGACAAAAAGTGGGAACGGTAAAGTTTTTGCTTATACTTTATGGAAACAAGAAGACCTTTTGTTAACCAAGGTTTAGCTCGAAGACGCTTTTGTCTGCGAGAGATTTGACGTAAGGGAGCGTAAAAGTCGATTATTAATCTTACCCTTTTTATAAAATCATCAAAAATGGAATTAAAATTATTGGCATTTATACAGTTAAGACAATTTTTGAATTCGTTCATATTTTTATCAAGGTCTAGTAAATAACTTTCTATATTGAGATTTTTAATGTCTCTACAAAAATATTTTTTGTGTTTAACAGATTCAGGATTACGTTTTAGAGAAGTTGCACAGTAAGTAATAAAATGATCACTGATATCATTAAGAATTATCCCCGGAAATATAGGATTAGATAAAGCGCTTGTAAAAATATGATCAATTAAGGATGCTGAATTTTTGGTGACCCTGGTTGGTTTAGTTATTAATTGAAAAACACCGTTGCTCTCTAACATAGATAAGTAAGTAATAGAAGATGAAGAACAATCACTTTCGCTAATGTTTAAATTGATATCGCCCATTAAATAAAAATCGTTCTTATTGCAGTCAATTTCACCCAGTTTATTATTAAGGGTTTCAATAAAAGCATTTGAATCAGATCTAGGATGACGATATATGATAGCTATTACGACTGTGCGCTGGACTCCCGGAAAATTTAAAGAAACCCAGAGATCCTCACAGCCAACATTACTAAGTTGATTTTTACCAAGTAACTTAAAAGATATCGAACTCAAAATATATAAACCAACACCACCTGCACGAGTTTTAGAATTAGCATGTAAAAATATATAATTAGGTATAGAAATATTAGTAAGAGGAGTATCATTAATTTTTGTCTCGGAAATTCCAATAATTTGTGGAAGAGTCGGAAGCAACTGCAAAGATTCATAAAAAGTCTCAAAATTTTTTTGAAGGGATCTAATGTTAAAATGAAGCATAAATAAAGAATGGAATACATCTACTCTACTGTCAAAATTTAAGAAATCTGTATAAACGCAATTTTTCAAATTTGCCGAAATTACCTGATTAATATAGTTGTCATTTAAATTATTTCTAAAATCTGCATCAGAATACTGAAAATTATCTGTATCTGCTCGACCTGAAGCCAAAAATAAATTCAAATCATCTAAACAATCAATAGTAGTCGACAATGAATACGCAAAGCAATTGTTGACAAACAGAACCAGACTGAGAATTATTAAATTTACCAGAGAAACAAGTAAAGTGACACGAATGGAAAAAGATTTTTTTTTGTCGCCGAAAATTAATAAACAAGAACTGTACAGGGTTCGATTCTTCTAAAGAGTAATAAGTAACAACCACTTACATTATAATACAACAAACTAATTAACTATATTAAAAACAAGATAAATTATACAACGATTGACCCAGTATTTAGATTTACAATTTAGTAAAAGAAGAGGAAGAGCTATTAACAAAATCTACTTTAACATTATTAACATATAAACAATAATGACCATTTTCGGCTCTCCAACTTACTTTTTTTTTCATACGCTTGGCCTCTTTAAATTGAGGGAGCAAAGCTTTACGTTCTTGTTGAAACTGTTTGGGCAAATGCTCGGTAACATAGTGAGGTTTCTTATCGACGGACTTTCTTATTTCATTATATTTTTTGAGATTTTTAAGTTTGGTAAAAATCAGTTTTTTATCTGTCGAGTTAGCTAATTTAATTATAATTGGTCGGTGTACCTTATGATTGTTTCTAGAAATCGGTTGTTGTGGTAGTCGATGATAGTCAGCAAGAGAAATCGTTGATGGATCGTCGATTAGAAGACCATCTTTCATAAAATTATGGATTAGTTTTTTGGTTTGTTCAAGCGTTTCCCAAGCATCAGATTCTTCTATTCCATGAATCAACAGATTTAATCTTTTGTCATAAGACTCTTGCATTATGTCTTTCGTTTGTTGGGTAATCTGTTGCTGCTCAATATTTAGTAATCTGAGATTAAAGTTTTCTAAAACTGTACAGTCAACTTTGGTTTCAAGCTTTTTATCCAACTTATAAATTTGATCGTCAAAAGTTTTTTCTAGATTGAATAGTCTGGTTTCAAACAGTTCAAATTTAGAATCTAGTTTATCTATTCTTGTTGTTAAATTTTCTATTCCTTTCAAAATACGATCTAGTTTTTCTTCCATTGTAACTATTCGGTAATCAATTGTAGTTTTAAAACTAGGAAATTTTATCTCTGTTTTTTTTAAAAACGTTGATTAGGTTTCTGCTTTTCTGTCAACAGAGATTACACACGTCCTTCCACTAGCATAGCACAAACCTAAGTTGGAGTTCTCATTGGCTGAAAGAGTCAACCAATGAGAGAAAAGATTAAGAAATTTTCAAAGAGTATACGAATTCTTTTTGCTTACACAGAAAGGGATTGAGAGATTTAATGAAAGTCGCTTCAAGAGCAGAAAGGTGAAAGGAAGAGCGACCTCGAGCGAGAATAGAAAATTTTTCGTTGCTGTAATGGAGGGCACATTGGGCGTTGTCAAGAAGATGTTGACCAATAGCGGATTCGTGAAATTGTTGTGGGCGTATGTTGTTTTTGCAAGAGCGGGAAAGACTTTGGCGGTTGGCCGAGGTACGAGGATTGGTGATGGATTTAGGAACGTGTTGTTTAATTCGCTCTTCTAGCCGTTGAGACGTGCGACCAACGTACCGACTATCGCAGTGGCACAAAAACTGGTAAATAACATTGCTGTGATGATGGGAAGGTAGCACGTCTTTCTTAATCGCTGGAAGGAGCTGTCGGGTGTTGAAAATAACACGTGGTTCGACGGAGAAAAAGCAGCGTTTCACAGCAGACGTAATCTGCTTTTCGAACTTCATCGAAACGCTTCCAATCCATGGGATGTGTAGGTAGACAGGGCACTTTTTTACTGTGTGGACCGGGTTAGAATTTATTTGTTGAAGTTTTCGCTTGAAAGCCGAATTGATTACACGTTCCGGGTAGCCATTTTCCAAAAGAATTGAACGAATTTTGCCAAGCTCTTGGTCCAGTTTGCTTTTAGAACAAATCATAAAAGCTCTGTGAACGAGAGTACCAATTAGATTGATTTTCCGTTTCTGTGGACTAAAAGAGTTCCAACGTAGATATTGGCCAGTGAAGGTAGGTTTCCTGTATACTGAAGTGAGAAATTCTGAATCATGCCTTTCTACTAACACGTCAAGGAAAGGGAGAGAGTGATTAGATTCCTTTTCATAGGTGAAGCGAAGTGAGGGATGGAGAGAGTTGAGCTGGATGAAGAAATTGTTGCAGTCTTCTTCATTGTTGAATACAGCAAAAGTATCATCAACGTACCGGACGTACATCAACGGTCTTTTGGCGATGTTGAAAAGTTTCGCTTCTTGGTAGCCAACAAAAATGTTTGCTAAAGCTGGACCAAGCGGTGAGCCCATAGCGACGCCGTCGATTTGTCGATGCATGTTGTTATTGAAGCTAAATTCCACAGAGGAGGTGGCTAGCTGCATTAATTCGACAAAGATGTTGCGTGGAAAGGATGGCGCCGTTGAGTCGTCATTGTAAAGGGCATCAGCACAGATTTCTATGGTTTCAGCAAGCGGAACATTAGTGAAGAGACTGGAAATATCAAAGGAACAAAGAAAGACAGAGGAAGGAGAAAAGGTAAATTTTCTGACTTCTTTTACAAAAGTGAAAGAATCAGACAAACAATTAGAGGAAACGTTTTCGAGAACAGGTTGAAGAAGAGAAGTAAGCCATTTAGCTAGCTGATGTTGGGCCGATCCGGTCATAGACAAAATCGGACGTAAGGGTACGTCCTTTTTGTGTATTTTCGGAAGACCATACATGCGCGGTCGCTGAGAGCCAGTGGGTCGGATTGCTTCATAAACTTGCTTAGAAATTAGGTACTCTTTCCTCAGCTGAAGTAATCGTCGTTGTATTCGTGATTCAATTTTAGCAGTGTTGTCGTTGTTCGTGACTGGTCCAAGATCAAGAAATTTGGTCGTGTCATTAAGTAAATGATTGTTTAATGACAAAAATTTTTTTGAGTATTCAGCCTGGTGGAGTAATTGCGAATTTGAGCAATTTTTAGGAGTCTTTACAATGTGATTCGAGATAATTTTAGTTTTGAAGTAGATGCCCCAGTTTGTACCAATCTTATTAAAAAGTTTACTTTTTTAAACAATGCTGAGTGTAGAATTACATGTTACAATGTGTTATAATAAATGCTACTTTTATGACTTTTATTATTGATTTATGTGTAGTGATTGTTTAAAACAAATTTATATCAGAATTTCTAAGCAATCTTTATATAGTATAGCAATAAGTTTGGCCATTTATTTGTTTGTAAAGTGTTCATTAAAATTTGTTTGCTCCTGGATCGTTCACTCGGCTTAAATCATTATTAAATTTGTTTTACTCTGTTTCTGCATGATTGAGCTAAATAAGGTATTTAGTGTGTTGTGTTTTTCATGTATGTAATAGGAGTGTTCTTGTTAGAAAAAATTACAAGGCTGACTTAGAAGAGAGATGTAATTTTGCTCCTAGCTGGTTTTTTTATTTTTTTTTTCTGTACGTGTTCTGTAATCGTTTACCATTTATTTGATCTTGTAGTGTGTGTTTGTTTTAATTTGATGTTACAAACTGGCGAAATAAAAAAATTACAATTATAATTCCAGAATTATAATGGAACCATACTCTAAATTTTTGTTTTAATTTGTTGAGTATTTCCAGGCAAAAAAATAAATAAATAAGAAATAGGTTTTGTCACCAATTGCCGAGTAGAAATCATGTATTTAAAAGACATCAAAGTAAATCGCCGCATAATATTAGAACTAATAACGCAGCTGACAACCGAATGATATTTCGCAAACCATTTAATAAAAATTCTTAAACAATATAATGATGTCAGGAAATCTCTTTA
Source organism: Diplosoma virens (assembly GCA_963680785.1). NCBI lineage: Eukaryota > Metazoa > Chordata > Ascidiacea > Aplousobranchia > Didemnidae > Diplosoma > Diplosoma virens. The sequence goes on from CAVMFT010000298.1 coordinate 68,362, forward strand.
AATGAAACCTTAGCATGTAACACTACACTGATCAAAACAATGTCAACAAGAATGAAAAGCACGGTTACCTTGTTCCAAAAAACAAAACGCTTAAAAAAGAAAGCGACTCGGAAGAACGGTAGTCTTCCGAGACTACAATTTAAGACTACGTATTCTACATCTATTTATGCCTGATGTACATTTGTTTGTTTATTATAATTCTTACGCTTTGGCGTAGCGTATAACCTACGTTTCGATATATTGCTTTAATTTCTTTTCTGCATTTTATATATGCACAAGCTGTAATTTTTTAATATTTATTTCTTGGTGGTGTTTTTTAATTATCAAATAAACAATGTTCCATGGTAAAACATACGTGATGCCAAGTCGAAGCCAGGCATTGTAGGAAAAGATCAAAAATTACATCAAACCAAAACGACGAAAATCAAGAAATCCAAGCAGATTAAAAATGAAGACTTTTTTTAGAAAACACTGGTTTTAAGGAACAAAAATTAAGAAATCCGAGTCAGATTCATAGTGAAGATTTTTTTTTACGAGACAAATTTTTTCTTTTAACAAACGTCCCGATTCATCTTTTGGAGAATATGGTATGTCTATAAATAGAAAGATTTCCTAAATTGTCAAGTGTTCCTGAGCGCCATGTAAAGAGTTAAGTGTTGTTATAATTTATTGTTGGTTGACAAATTTGATTGACGAGTCTACATCGTAGTTCAGTTTTGTTACCGTAGATCAGTGGTTTTCAACCAGGGTTCCGCCAGAACAGTCCAGGGGTTCCGCAAGTGTACATTCAAATTCGAGAGTCTATTTTATTATTGTACTGTACGCATATTTTAATAGGCAGTGATTTTTGATATATTAAGTCCCATTGCAATCATACGTATAAGTTTCTGTTGCATTCAATTAAGTCTGTGGTAATTTTTAATAGTATTATATTTTTAATAGTACAGACGACTTTGGCTAAACACACAACACGTTATAATGCCAATTCAAAATTATCAATTATGCTACATCACAATGCAAACTAACTGGTAATGAACAGGGATGAATTACAGGACAGTAGGCTACTGTACTGTACTGTACTGTACTGTACTATAATTCTCTGTTCATTACAGTATCATTACAGTATTAGTTAGTGGCATTTTGATGTTGCATAATTGATAATAATTAATTCGTATTATGACATGCTGTGTGTTTCATCTGAAGTCGTCTGTAACAATGGTTCTCAACCGCCGGTCCGCGGACCAGCAAGGATCCTCGTAATTTTTTCCCGGTCGGCAAAGTATTTTCCTTTCTGCCAGGTTAATTTAATACGAAATCGTAAGCATTGCAAAGTTGCTACTTTCTATAAAACTTATTACACGCTTGACCGATTCACAGCAGTAAATTGGCGTATCTTGCCTTTCTTGCTAACGCAAAATTGTTTTTAATAATAAAAGTAAACCTTTTGATAACCTAAGTTTTGTACCGTTTACAATTGTTTCATTATAAAATGCGTCTAGCTTTCAAAAAATTCAAAACAATGTTATTTTTCATTTTTGAGGTGCTGTTATAGCTAGTCTTGTTAAACTGCAAAAAGATTAATATGGATCCAATCAAGGAACAAGGTATTATGGTGTATTTAACAAGAAGAATAAAAATAAGATAGCCTAGGACAAAGTTTGCGTAATCAAATGATGTTTTTTGCATAAAAAATCAAATTATTGCGCAGGGGTTCCTCAAGCCTCTAGAATGTTTCATTGGGGTTCCGCTCCACCAAAAAGGTTAAAAACCACTGCCGTAGATCCTTAATAACAATATAATTATCCACATCATGTGCAACAAGAAACAGAAATACAAAGCAAAGTACGAAATACAGTAGCAGTGAAGAGAAAATTTTTTAAATATATTATGTCGTGGTTCTTGAAAGGTTAACAAGAAGTGACTCACTGTAAAAGATATGTCGAAATTGCAACGCAACAAAAATGCCGAAATACATACAAACAAACAAAACCCAGAGCAACAATAACTTTTTCTTAGAAAAAACTTTACTTTTAATTAATTCCTGAATATTATATTGTGTGAACTATAAAAGTAAAAAGACTTTTACGACCAACTCTTTACAAGTTGAAATGTTTTTCCGATTCTTTTTTTTAATTCAAGTAAAGCAACAGCCTTTGCGACGTGGAATTCGGCAGCGATTGTGACTGTGTTGTTTCTACGTTTGTTGTTTGTTATTTCTCGTATTAATACTAGCAACAGTAGTAGTAGTTTGATTTTATTTGCATGCAAAAGAACAATTGATAATAATTGAAAATAAAATGGAGTAAAAGTTGCCAATAAAAAGAAGGCAATTCGTTTTCTTTTCACGGTATTTTCTTACAATTAATGATTTTATTTTACAAATCCAGCAGATTAAATGAAACTACTTTTAGATAAGGAAAGTTTTGGTTTGATGATAGAGCCTATCAAACATCAAATAAAATCAACAGTAAGTTATAAATGTTGTTATGTATATGTAGATAATGTTATTAGCTTAATGTTATGAAAGTACTGTAATTTTGAGGATAGGTAGATATTTTTGCTATGAAATTATGAAATAAGCGCTATCAAATTTTATTTGATTTTTTATTTATGCTTTGGACTCTAAGTTATATGATAGAAATGTGATAATTAAATTTTGGAGCTTGGAAATACTAAAATGCTGTTAAAAATACTAAAACATTTTTCAATATTTTGTTGTTATATTTTGTCTAGAAAAAAACAATTTACAACGCACAAGAATTTTATTTTCATAAATGGCTGGCAACATCAAGCAGGACTTTTTAACCCTCACACCCCAGCGTTTGCTATTTCTCTATTGCGACTAATCATCAAATCAATTAAATGTTTAGTTTCGTAAAAAATGGCCCGTACCAAATCAGATGTTTACTGTGAGGAATCAAATTATTAAATTCATTTCTTTATTAGACTAAAGAACAAATAAACGAAAAATCTCCGGAAGTCATAAAAGTTCTTTGACCCGTCGCCCAGTCAAAACCACTGAATCTCTAGCGGAAAATGAATCCCGCAAGATAGTCCCCAGCAGGTCAGTAAAAAACAAAAAATATGATTTACTTTCTTTTTTAGCACTTTTAAAACTGAATCAAGTTAGCAACACACGTTGATTTTTACAAATAATCCTCACCAATCTAAGACATTTGTATAGCGCCTTTTCTTAAAGTGCAGGAGCTCAAAAGCACTTTTAGTTTATGTCATTACCTCTATTTAATGCAAGTATATCTGCACAAATACGCATTTTTTATAATTCTTACAAGGAATAAAACTATGATGCTCCCCTCAAGTGCACTTTCCAAATAAATTGTAATTGCAGACATTCTATAAACCGCTATAAATCTTATGTAAAAATATTTCGAATTTTGTTTTTCTGTGCTGATCGTTTGATTGAGGCGTAGTAAAAGTAGATTCTATTAGAAAAATTATCCTAATTATTGTAAATTTAAAAAATTTTTTAACACTATGTAATGCTATTTCATGATCAGAACCCCAACCAACTACTGCATGCTTCAAAATAAACTCTTATTTATTACTAAGAAATAAATTTGCATTTAATAACTGTTTTACTTTTCTAACAGGAATCTATTTTATCCGACTCTGGTAGGGCATAGTTTTGTAGTGAAATGCCATTATCTATTCATAATAAATAACAATAAACCACTGTTGGCGAATAGACAGAGGTAGACTTTGTATGATAGAACAATATAAATCCGTGCTGGTTCTAATTATTAGCTGTGTGCAGAACATGCAACTGAGGGGAAAATTACGCATAACCGTTTCGCATTTAAACCAACTGCAACTCATAAAACACATTATACCCAGTAATTTAGATTGCCTGGGAAGTCTTATTAAAAGGTCCGCGCCTTAAAGTTTTAGGCCAGAGGGTTTGTTTATAAAGTGAGTGACAAACGCATTTACCGGCCCATTATCAATGTGGCCGCTCTACGTATAACGAGGTGAAGGAAGAGGTGAAAAACAGAAAAATTTTCTCTTCTTTTAATTTTCCTATTTTTCAACAAAATAAAAAATGTACGAAGCTTATGGTTCTGCGAAGAAAACCGAGGCGGCGCCTGAGGGGGAAAGGTGGGTTCTTGCTGTAACTTATTAAATAAGTTAACTATGCCGTATCGAACTTGTTTAGACCGTAAATAAATCAAGAATAACATAAAGCAAGGCAAAACAAAATGTATTCTCCAAATTTTTTTATCAAGTCAATTAAAAAAAAAGTTGAACAAATTCATTTCTCTTTCGCTATTACTTGCTGGTAATCTTTATCTGATTTTTGTTTACTGGTTCTCTGTAAATTTTAAAATGCAGAATCATCCGGCAGCGTATTACACGTGCGCGATTCCGGTTCCATTCCCATCGACGCCGTATTGCCTTTAAAAATCAAACTTTTCTGCTTTGTTTTTTCATAAGTACTCTGCATCATCGTCATATTCTTTCAAGCTCATTTGTACTTCAGTCAGCGTCATTCGGAGTATTTTTTAAATTTTTGTTGATTTCTTATTTCTTTTTGCATTTAAATGCTAAGAGAAGCAAAAAAAATATAAATAAACAAAGAATACTCTCGCCAACATTCGTAGTGGCAACGACCTTAACTCATGGATAAATAACAAAATACAGGGTGTTTCAAAAACGCGACATCATTTGGCATGTAAATATTACAGAAACTACAGAGTCGAATCCAATGAAATTCAACATAGTTTATGTTGAGCTAAACAAGATTTATTCCTGTAAATTTGAATAAGAAATTCAATGGCTTGTGAATTCCATGAAAGGTTTCGCAAATGTTCAATATGCGCACCGCCTGTAACGCGGTACACGTGAGGTTGGTACTCTGGCTCCTCCTAAACATGCTGCAGCATGGCTTGTGTAACAATCTCCAGTTTAACTTTCGTGCAAGACAGATAATTAACAAAAAAACACCACCTCACTGGAGAATGTTACCCAAGATGTGCTGCAGTATGTTTAGGAGGAGCCGGAGTACCGACTTCACGTGTGCCGTGTCACAGGCGGTGAGCATATAGAACATTTGTAAAACCCTTTATGAAATTCAGGTACCATTAAATTTCTTATTCAAATTTACAGGAATAAATCTTATTTAGCTCAACATTAACCATATTGAATTTCATTTCACCCACTCCTTACTTGACCCCCTCCGCACAAACTTTGTAACTCCGATCGGGCTGATATCGAAATTATTGACTACAACAAGCCAAAATTGGTTTCCCGCAACGACGGCCTTCATCTGGATGATACGTGGCAAGTTAGGACAATACGAGAATTTATTTTCTTCTCCAACTTTTACTATTTAAAGTTACTCTTCTGCTGCTTTTTCTATTCACATATTGCCTATGTTGCTGGAAGGATCGTCAATCTTCTTTGTGATTAATTATAATTTCATTACGATTGTGATTTTTGTGGCTCTTTCTATTCATTAGTTTAAGTTTTTTTGTTTAAGCCAGGGATTCCAACCTGTGGCTCACTTGAGGTTTTGATCCCACTGCCTATTCCAAGTTTTTAGATATATTTTCAAACTTGTATTGTAGCGTTTCCCAAAATGAGTTCCTTGAGCTTGCTTAGAGTTCCGCAAACACATTTAAGACGAAAATCGATAAATCAGAGTCTGATTCAGAGTGAATACTTTGTTTGAGGTCGACCAACTTTAACTTAATTTAAAATGTGGCCCACAATGAAACAAGGTCGAACATTCCTGGTTTAAACCAAATTGTTGAAAAAAGTAGCCAAAAATAAAATTACCCGAATGGGTCAGCGACGTTTCAATGAATGATAGGTGGCAGCATGCCTTAAAAAATAATAGTATCCAAAAGATTAAATCTAGCTTGCTGAAAAACACAACGGAATCATGGTCAGAAGTATACAAGTTCACTACCCAGATTGAGCATGTGTTGTCTTGCGTGTCCAATAACCTCAAAAAGAAGAGTTTTTGTAATTAATATTCATTTTATCAAGATTAATTAATTGCAAATAGGTTCAAGAGCACAAGTAAAAAATAAAGTTTTTAAAAAATCACACCAGTATTTTTATAAAATAAAATTTATTATTAGTCAAATAACCAACTTAATATTTATAAGACTAATCATTAGTTGTGTTTATTGTGCTGAAAATTTTGCAATATCAAGAAATGCTTAAACAAAAACAAATACGGACATTGAAGGTTCCTTCCGACATTAGGTCATCATCAATGAAATTAGCCAATGCTGACCTATGTTTTATTTTCTTTGTTTTGCACAAGAGCGGATGCTGGAACGATATCTGTTCTTAAAGAACCAAAGGGCGCTCCTACAGAGGGCGTGCGCGATCAACCGTGAAAAGCTGGACATCGAGAGAAAGTACAGGATCTTCACCCGGTCACCCGTTTTTAAAATGTGATGAAAAAGAGTGGCCTGACCAACCTGACTTGTCACGTGTTATTGACCGTAACAAGGGAGATCCTAAACTAAAGAAGATGAAATTGTCGTCTAAAGTCGTACTTCCTGATCCCTTGCACCAGCTGTTGCACCGTTATTCCGGATTTACGCCTCTTCAGCGGTCTGTTGCTTGGTTGTTGTGCTTCATTCAGTTTATGGAATAGAAGGCTAATCTTGCCTTGCCTAAACCTACTGTTGGGTCACTGACCTTGCCTGAGCTAAACTCTGCAACATTAACTGTAATTCAAATGACATAGCAAGAAGTATTTTCCGAATGCTTCAAGGTTTTGCCCGACTACAAAGATTTCAGTGATATCCAGTCGATCACTCAACGTCAACTAAAAGATAATTCTTGCTTGCAAAAGCTTCAAACATTAAACCCTTGTCAAGCAAAAGGTATATTTTGGGTTGGTGGAAGATTGAAAATGCACCTGTTACTGAAAGTGCCAAGTTTCCAATTTTGTTGCCCGATAAACATCATGTCACAAATTTGCTGGTCCTGGACTGCCATGCCTGTGAAGGACATCTTGGCTGCTCGCACGTGTTGAATGCATTGCTACAGCATTATTGGATAATGAAGTGTGGGGCTACTGTTAAGTATGCCTTAAAGTGTTGCTTGAATTGTCAATTTTGGAAGGTTAAAGAAGGTAGCCAACAAATGGGTGCATTGCCAGAGCATGGAGTGACTCCCAACCCCCTTTTTCAACTTGTGGCACTGACTTAATGGGCTTAATTATGGTGAGAATTGGAAGATACTCATGCAAACGTTATGTTTGCATTTTCAGCTGTCTTTCCAGTAGAGCCATACATCTTGAAGTAATGCAATCAATGGACACAAATGCGTTTATTCAAGTTTTCCAACGGTTCTACAATAGACGCGGTACAAAACCGAAGTTGATGTACAGTGATAATGATGGAAATTTTTTGATGACCAACATGGAAATTAATGAAGGAATTAATGAAAGCTGTGGAAATCCAATCATTTTCAAGTGGTTTAGCTAAGAAAGAAATAGAATGGCATTTTAACCCGCCCTTCGCATCCCACCAAGGTGGTCTTTACGAAGTCTTTTTTCGGATCGTCCGTAAAATTTTTCGCTTTGTCGTTGGTGAAGCAACCCTTGATGAGTTTGACTTGCTGACGTTGCTTTCAGAGATTGATCATATTCTCAACAACAGACCTATCACAGATTTGCCTTCCTCTCCTGATGAATTTGCTGCCTTAACTCCGGGCATGATTTTAACTGGTTCTGTGGACGATTCATTCCCGCTTATCGTATTTGTTAGAGCTGATGGTTTCAAAAGAGCATGGAAAAAGTCTCAATTCTTTGCTAACGAATTTTGGAAAAGGTAGTTTAAAGAATATTTACCATTGTTGCAACTAGGATCAAAGTAGTTTGGCACTTTCGAAAGCCTGAAATCTGAAGATTTAGTTCTCATGAACAATGATTAATGTAGCCGTGGCTGCTGGCCGAAGGCTGTAGTTGTGGATGTGTTGCCAGATACGGGTAACTTGGTGCGTAGGGTAATGGTGCGGACAAGCAAAGGAAAACTTTCCTCCAAGACTTACAAAAACTATGTTTACTTGAAGACTGCCAGGCTCAAAATGATAAACAGTGATCATATATATATATATATATATATATATATATATATATTAAATTAAATTACAAAAGCCACAAAAGAGATTTTATTAAAACCTCTACAGTCTGTTTCGCCTTTTCGGCTCATCAGGAGGTGATTCTAAACGCAGACGAAAAGTTAATAAAAAACGCACGAAAAACTAATTATTATAGTTAAGAGCCAAAAGTAATAATATTACGGATAAAGTAAATATAAGTTAATTAAAATAAAATAAAATAAAATTGAAAATTTAAAGTTTAAAAATTAAAAAATTTAAAATATTTGAGTAAGCAAGCTATGCTATTCTATTCAAATTATCGAACATTCAAGAAAATCACTTCTGTTCAACGAAAAAGAAGCTTGGATAAAAAACAGCGATTCACTATTTGACGTCACTATGGGATCCTTCGATGGTGCCGAAATATGCGAACTAGTTGGTCTATTTATCTTAAACAAACTATCAAATATCATCTCCACAAAAGACCTCGGTTTATACCGCGACGACGGACTCGCCGTCCTTAGAAATAAATCCGGACCTGAAATGGAACGAACCAGGAAAAATATAATCAAAGCTTCAGAGAAATTGAACTAAACATCACGGCCGAAACCAACCTATTTCAAACAGACTTCCTAGATGTAACCTTCAACCTCAAATCAAACAAATTTTTCCCTTATCGTAAACCCAACGACCACCCTCTATACATCAACAACCAATCCAACCATCCACCATCAATCAGAAAACAACTACCAGACATGATCAACGACAGGATCTCAAAATTGTCACACAACCAAGACTCATTCAACCAAGCATCCTCTTTATACACCGAAACTCTAAAGAACAGTGGTTACAAAACTAACATGACATACAACAAAGCAGTTTCAGCAGAATCAAAAAACGACGAAAAGAGAAAAAAATGCACATACAAAAATAAAAGAAAAAGAAACGTTATTTGGTTCAACCCTCCCTACAACGAAGAAGTACAGACCAATATAGGAAAGGCATTTTTCAACCTCATAAACAAACATTTCCCCACACACCACAAACTCCACAAAATATGTAACAAATTTAACGTAAAATTAAGCTACAGTTGCATGCCAAACATGATGAGCATCATTAACAATCACAATAAGAAACTTCTGTACCCCCACACCAACGACAAAGATTTACCATGCAACTGCAAAAACCTTCACGACTGCCCACTCAATGGAAAATGCTGAACAAAATCTATCATTTACAAAGCATCCATCAGTGCTCCCAACTCACCAACGCAACACTATTTTGGCTGCTGCGAAACTGAATTCAAGACCCGTTTTTATAATTACCGACAATCCTTCAATCACCAAGAAAAAGCAAACGTCACCGAACTCTCCAAAACATTATGGAAATATAAAGATAAAGGAATCAAACCACTAATAACTTGGTCAATTGTTTGCAAATCATTTCCATACACCAGCGGAGCCAAACGCTGCAATCTCTGCTTAGCAGAAAAACTCGCCATCTTGCAAGCCGACCAGCGCACGCTCTTGAACAAGCGATCCGAGTTTGTCTCCAAATGCCGACACAGGAACAAATTTAAATTAAAGAAAGCCTAGCCTGATTTAATATTTTTTTTAAATTTTGTCAAATTTTATTTAATTTTAATTTTAATTTTAATTTGATTTTCCGATGTTTGAGCTTTTAATTTTGCAATCCTTTTTCCCCTCCCATTTATGCGTATTTACTCATTGTTGTCGTGTTCCCACTATATCTATTCCTGCGCCCCCTGATCTCCTCTATAACCATTTCCTCGCTGTCCGTTCACGCCTCACTACTTTCTTCCTTTACAATGTTCTTTCTCTCCCACTATCTACCGCGCATTTGTAATTTGATCGCCAGTCAGTTTTTTGCAGCGTCAGATACGTAAATGTTTAGTTTGATTACAAAATTCTAAATTCTAAATTTTGAGCCTTACAACTAGCTTGCTTACTCAAATATTTTAAATTTTTTAATTTTTAAACTTTAAATTTTCAATTTTATTTTATTTTATTTTAATTAACTTATATTTACTTTATCCGTAATATTATTACTTTTGGCTCTTAACTATAATAATTAGTTTTTCGTGCGTTTTTTATTAACTTTTCGTCTGCGTTTAGAATCACCTCCTGATGAGCCGAAAAGGCGAAACAGACTGTAGAGGTTTTAATAAAATCTCTTTTGTGGCTTTTGTAATTTAATTTAATTTAATGCTCTGAGTTTTCATTGAGCTCTTTACTGACAGTCTTGCCACTTTTATTATTATATATATATATTTTTTTTTTGATAATGACTTTGTTGTATATATTTAATGTTTTACTGATAATTTTCATTAGTTTTGGACATAATATTTTATAGCTACAATTATTTTTGTATAATATTTTTGTAATGACTTCATAATCGAAATTTGTATGGTGTATGTAATTGGTAAAAACGTTATTCGGTAATAATCGTTTTTTGGGGTGGGTATGTTAGATCGCTCCTATTGAATTATTCTAGTTTCTCGGAAGTATCAGTTTTTCTATGCGCATGCGAGATTACAAATTTCTTTGTCTAGCCTTTTTCCTTTTTCCCGCCTTTTTAGAGTCAAGGTTGTGGCGAGCAGTCGTGCAGGAAATATTCTTCAGAAATATCTTTATCTTTATTATTATAATTGTTGTTATTATTATTAGTAATGCGTTTAGTTTCGTTACTAATACTAGTATATTATCCGAATAAAATCCAGCAGTCTCTACTGGTCGCAAGTAATTTAGTTGGTGACTTGACACTGACTCAAAGACACAACGTGAAGCTTCCAATAAAAACTACAAATTGATGGGAAAATTAGTTTCCTGTTGTTTAGGAAGTCCTGAGGTATTTAGATAAGATTATGTGACTTATCAACAGTTAAAATTAAAGTAGTTTGTGGTTTATTATTAGCGGTATTGAATAGCCTGGTGCAATCAATTGTTCATATCAAAATGAAAAGATACTTTTTTTTAAGTTTTCATCTTAAATTTATACTAAAAATTGGTTATTGAACCAAAAAGTCACTCAATGTAGATGACCAACAAAAATTACATTAAAACATTTAATGGTATATAATTTTTAAAGGTTATCAATGTGAAAATGTGTTAATAACATTTGCAGTTTGAGTCTAACGTTTATCCTAGGAGGCTTCTAATACCTCCAAGGATGAGATGTTGGGACCTACCAACAGTTAGAATTTGAAAATGTTTTAATAACATTTGCAGTTTGAGTCTAACGTTTATCCTAGGAGGCTTCTAATACCCCCAAGGATGAGATGTTGGGACCTGCCAACAGTTAGAATTAAAGTGGTTTGCGATGCATTAATAGTGGTATTGAATAGTGTGGTACGTTAAATTGTTCATATCAGATCAAAAAGATAATTTTCTTTCAACATGTCAGTGATAGAGAAAAAAATAATTTTCAAAACATTTCTATCAACAATGGCTAATAAATATTGATTGAACTTTAAAAAATCTTGTGTTAAAGTTGTTTATGACTGCGTTTCTACAACAAAATTTTGGTGTCCTATTTTGAATGCTTTTTCTGAGTTAGCACAAACGGCAATGAACAAGTTGTTACAATTGCCTAGTACTTATTTCTGCGTGGCACGGTTTCTCTCTTAGTTCAGCTGAAAGCAAAGAATAAAAGTAGACTTTAAGTTGAAGACAACATGTTGCTCGCCGTTATCAAAATGAAAACAAAACTCAAAGAATCGCTTACTGTCAACAATCAAGAACACAAGGCACACATCAACCACGTACAAAATAAAAAACAATGTGACGTAAATAACTTTATGCAGCATATTGGTGTTCCATTGAGTATTTTAGTTTTTTTATTCGATCATTATTTCCTTTCTATCAATCTAGTAACATTGCATCTGCGTGAAGAGATTGTTATCATATTGAGCTTTTTCTTCACTAGAGTAAATTTTTCTTTATCGGTTCTGGTTTACTTATAATTTTTTTGGTTATAAAATTTTGTTTTGAAAAGTGGTATCCAGATTAACAAAATTTTGATATAAGGCAGGCATTGAAGAGTTAAAACTTTAAGGACTAGTGCTGTAAACCAAGTTGGTTTTAACAAATATGTCCCTTTGTTTAAAGTTTTCTAAATCTTACTTTTTAAAGTCAATTTAGTTTTGCTAGATTTTTAATTTTATAAAACACTAATATACACCATATTCAATAGCGTATTAGAGGGGGACCATTGCGCCACGCCCTCCTGGCCTTGAAGATCACTACTACGAGAAATCAAAGACGGATTCAAAATGAAAACCTTTTTCTTGCTTTAGCTACCACTTGAAACATTTTTTCCACTAAGCATACTTTATTGCGGTTGTATGCCAAACCCCTTTCAAAAATCCGTGGAATGCCACTGGACATATCTATCATATTTGGCAGAATTATTGATTTTATGCTTATAAATGATATTTCTACTTGCAATTTAGAGCTCTTGATTTTAGTCTGTAAAATATGATTTACATTTTATATGTATGCTGGGTTTTTATGATGTTAGACGGATAAATAACTATAGATGCTGCTGATTATTTAGCAGATAATAATAAAAAATTGCTTAGAGATAAAAGTTAGTTTGCTTAGACGTTTTTAAAACATCATTGTTTAGTTCTACAACTACAGTAAACGGTATTATTAGAAATACCAATAGCCCTGTTAGCAACAATGCGGAAGATGTGACATATCTGGCCGTATTTTAGGTAGGTCGAGATATATCTTACTGAATATTTTTTATTTTAAAAAATCAAAAAAATCATTCAAATTATTTCTGAACAAAGGAAATATATGATCATTTATTTCTACTACAGTTTGTAATTTACGCTTTGTTTCTTTTTTTTCAACTTGTAATCAACTTTTAAATAAATTATAAAGCAGCTGTAAAATTAAATACGACACTAAATTATAAGATAACAATAAATTGGAGTTGCTATTATTCAGTCAAAGAAGCTGATAGCAAATTTTCTTTTTTTAAGTATTAAACAGAAAGTGCTTAAGTTTAAAACGTTTAACACCGTATAATGAAGCTAATCAGTTTATTTAATTTTATTAATTTAAAGCTAAAATCTTATTGGTTTTTGAAAAGATTTTTTTATATATTCAGTAAATTTTATAAGCTTTTAGATGATTTTCTTTTATTGTAGTAGACCAAATACTTGACTGCAGGCATATTTGTCAGTTAATTATACACTATATCAACTCACAATTCTTTTTCGTTACAATCTTTAAAACTTAAAATTGTATTTTTGTTGACTATTTACATAAAAAAATTAAAATCAGAAACAGCTCAAATACAACAATTCTGAACAAATCGAAACAAAATAAAATAAAATTTTACAAATGTATTTTACAAGAACTTGCAAAAAGCTTATTAACAACAGCACGAAACTTTAAGACATTCAAAAATTAAAGATGTTTTTCTCAACAATTTACACAATACAGAAAAAATAAACACGTCTCAAATACAGCAAGTAGCAATTTTTTCATTTAACTTAATTTAGCGTCAGTTCTTTTGAACTGGCTCTTTTGTAAGTAGCTCTTACTTAGTGATACGCCTGTGTTAAATTAGTTCAAAAAAAGTGCAGACTCCTAAAACAAAAACATTTATAGGAAGATCAATGATTACATTCTTTATACTACACTAATCAAAAAAAAATATTACGAGAAAGTAAAGTATGGAATAGAACAGTAAAATGGCAAGAGCAAAATCTGCAGTTAACTGTAAAATACTTTGCAAAACCTACGTCTTTCTTACATTACAATGAATAAATTTAGCAATTACAGCTTTGTTATTACCTTAAAACTTAGGTTTCTGTAGCTTCAAGCTTTCTTTAATGAAACTTTGTGTTGATGAATTATTTCAAATATCAAAGAAATTAAAAAGAAAATCGAGCAAACGACAGCATTTTTCGAAACTCAGTAAATCTCAATTGTTTTGTAATTGATTCGACTGACGAACTCATCTGAGTTCGGCTAAGATTCTGTTTATCTTCTGAAAATTGTTTGAGTTTCAAATATGTTTGATTTCAAATTTTGGTTTCTGTACCAAAGCTGCACAATTTTTAAATTAAAAGTATCTTAGCGCAAAATAACTTCTCTTTTATAAAGTTATTAAATCTGCTTTAAGCCTGTTTCTCACGTATTATTCTTTGCAATCGTTAATCTAATATGTTTGGAAACAATGATTATCAATTCAAATAGACCAACGGAAAAAATCTGAACACAATACACAAGCCTGCCTTAAATTGTGTAAACAACATATAGAATCGAAAATTACAACTTTTTAATTTTTTTAAAAAACTGCGACATAAATTTATTCAAATTATTCAAACAGATTTGAATAGAACCGTGATGTGGGGTAAATTAATGTTGAATTACTGTTTCTACTATCCTAACTAATTAAATATTTTAAAAAATTTAAAAATTTTAAATCAAAATTTTGCTCGCTAAATAAAAAATTGGTTTACAAACTTTGATCATCTGGTATTACTAGTTTATATTATATAACTCAACTAATTCTTGTTGGATTTCCCTGTGGTTTTTTGACTTTTTAAAAGTTTCTTTCAGCTTATCAAGAAGTGACGAGTAAAGAAATGGATTAAAAGCGCTGTTGATTGGAAGCAACAAACAAGCAGTGATAATATAAGCAACGTCATCCAAATAAAATCCGCTGAGTTTGACAAATGCCATGATACAAATGGGAATCCAGCATAAAAAGTAGGTGATGATGATTATTAAATTGCGTCTGTGCATCTTTGATGGCTCTTTTTCTTTTTGGCTGGTTTTTATTTCAAGTTTGCTTTTTTTTGACTTTATAAAAATGCAAATGTAACTAACTGCAATAAAAAAGAAACACAAAAAGTTGACGGTAATAATGACAAGACTATATTCCCATCCCGATTCTCCCCGATAAACATAAAACCTCGGCATGCACACACTGGTTTGGCCATAATAACCAAACTCTACTCCTGGAGAATATTCTGGATTGTTGGTTTTGAGAAATGATTTTGTAGAATTCCATTTGTTGCAGTCGCATTCGATTGATTTATTTTTCATAATAGCCAAGCGACAAGCAAACTTAATAACTTTTTCTTTATTCCAAATTTTTGAACGAGTGAATCTATTTAAAAACTCAATCTTATTTTGCACGAAATAATCAAATGTTTGATGTGGAATTGGCAAAACGGCAATAAGAAAAGCCAACAACCAAACTGAAATAATTGCAAACCTATATTTACAAGAAGATGAGGAGGGAGTGGAAAATGGTTTGTAGATTGCATACAAGCGAATACTTGTTAACATAACTATAAAAAAACAGGAAGCTTCGCTGGATACAACTACAAGACTACCAATTAATGAACAACGTAAACTTGATCGCCACTCAAAATCGATTTGACCGTAGTAACCTGAATAATAAACGCTGTAAACTGCGATAATAAGCAAATAAATTCCCATTATCATGTCAGCAATAGAAATGTTAAGAATAATCACGTTTTGATATTTCGAAGCTTTATTTAGTTTGACCGATTTAAAAAGAAGAATTGTTGATGTAATTACGTACAAATTACCACTGATGACTACAATCCCCACAATCCAAAAACAACTTTTCAATGCAGGACTTGCTATCATTTCTTGCTCTGATAAAAAGACATTGTTCTCATTATTTTTGCAATCTTTCTCATCTGTATTATCATCACAATCTTGCTTCCCATCACATACCTGATCAACATCGATACTGACTTTGTTTCCTGCTTTACAAACAAATCGTTTCGGACACTTCAACTCTTCGAATCCTTTTGTACAAGTTGATTTGTTTGTGATACCATAAAAATTGTCTTCTATGCCGTCACAATAACGATCACCAATGTTATAACCGTTGTGACAAGTGTCATTACAAAACTGAGGTGGGTTTTCACAACTACATTCATCACTAAGGTCATTACATTCTGGTCGACCGTCACATAGTGTTGCTTGACGACGATCTTCAATTATAGTTTGACATGTTTTAGTGGATTTTGCAAAGTCAGAATTCACGTTAAAAATGGTTTTGTAATCAAGATTCAAACTTGAATTTAAATTATGATCAACAGAAGACAAGATACAAGATGGAAATCTGATGTTACATAGATCAAAGTCCAAATATTGTTCACACAAACACTCATCAGACCAGTCATAACAATCAAATATACCATCACACACTTGATTGGACGAAATAAACAAACGTTGATCAAAACATTGAAAACACGAGTTGTTGATGCAAAGATCAGATTCGTCTCTGCACTGTGCAACATTATCATGCAAATTTCGTTGAGGTAAAATACACTTTCTATTAGAATCAACAGCAACACATTTAAACCCGTGCTGATGTTGAATTTCATCACTTTTATCAAGACAATCAACTAGGCCGTTACACAACTGATATGTTAATCCTAATCTACCATCATCGCATTGAAAAGCACGATTACATTGCTTAGTGGTATTATGAGAACAGTTTGAGATGCAAATAAAATCAGTTTTATTGCAATCGATATTAGAACAGAGAATAGATAAAGTGTTGTAACAAGTTGACGTATCACAAGAAGTAGGAGGATTAAAATTACACTGTGTTACGTCAATTAACCTGTTGATTGTGACATCACACTGATCACAATTTACAGTTTTTTGTACTTGATAATTTTCATCGCTTCCATCTGAACATTGTTCGATTCCATCATTTTGTTGATCGATTGGAATGCATCCCGTGAAAGAGCTAGATCCCTTTGTTTCGCAATCAACAGGATTGTTTTTGTAACATTGACATTGAAATTTATTTTCATTGCAAGAACAATCCAATTCATCTGATTTGTCAGTGCAATCATAACGCTGATCGCATTTATCTGTAAAATACAGAATATTTCTCAAAATGTGTTAAATAAAAAAAAATAATTTACGTGGTTTTAAGATATGTTTTATTCAAATTTTTAGAGAGACTTACTTTTATACTTAAAGTTTTTAATTTTATATACTACGTATATTTTAAATGCCATAGATTTGAAAAACAATAAAAGCGTAATTTCTATGAAATATGGCAAAACAGTTTGTGACTACAGCTCAAACACCATTAAATATTTGTCTTTCAAGAAAAACTAAGCTTATATTTTCATTTTGCTAAAACCTTTGTCCCATTTAGATTTATGCCAAAAAATACTTCTTTATTTTTTTTGGCTACGTCTAAACAAGTTTTTAATTAAAATAGTTTTTTTAATGCGAGCAGCACACTTTGAATAAAATAATTCATTTACAGCAGTTACACAGACTTTTTCATAATAAGCTACCTAAACTTTTGTATTTTTTATATAGGAACAAAAATTTTTTGTAATTTTTAGAAGAAATAATTTATCTTCACTTGATTGTTTAAAATTTGAAGCATTTTTTTAATTTCCACTGAATATTCAAACGGGAATCAAACGGTTTCAAAATCTTTGCTAGTTCCTTCATTAAACTGATAGAGTATTTGATTTGGCGACGCGGAAAGTTTAATTGTTTAACTTTGAAAAATTATTGACTACTCAACGTATAATTCAGAAACTTACCAAAGTTTGACAAAAAAAAAAACTACAAAATTATACTTTTAAAGTTTAAGTAGAGAAAAATCAAATATGTAGCTTTAATTTCTTAATTTTATAACAACATTTATTCTTTTATTATGCGCTTTCAAAGACAAACTTGAAATACATTTATATCAAATAGTCAGACATTTTCAAACTGGAACCCTGTGCAGCCTGGTACGCCGCAAAACTTTGCTGGGGGGTACATTGTAAACTTTCTGAGAAAAGTTACAGTTACAGTTTTATTCGCATAAACATAAGCGTGAATCAAAATATTATGTCACACATTTTCACTTGGTATATTTTCATTATTAGTATGTTTATTTAATTTATTTATTTAGTACATCAGATTATATTTTATTTATTCAATACGTTACATTATTAAAAGACATATTTTCACTTTGTATAGGTATGTCTTGTTAGAAAATAAAAAACTGCAGATCCCAATGTAGTTCAGCATAAACCAGGTTTAGATGATTAAACCAGTTGTAGTAAAGTTTTTGGAGAAATTGTTTTTTTTAATTTATTGATTTGAAATATTCAAGCTTTAATGGCAATGCACTGTATAACATTTGAAGATAAATATTCATTGATCTTTCATCTGATTTCACTTTGAAAAGCATATACAATCCTGCTTCATTCATCTTATTTAAGATTAAAAAGCAATCTAAATATTATCTTGTAAGCTGCAAAGCTTTCTGTGTTCTTAAACCATTTGCACAATTACATTAAATAAAAAACCAAATTTTTAGCAGTAACTATGATCAAGTCAAACTACAGAAATAATGATGTGATTTAATAAAATAGGTTTTTTGCACCAAGCACACAGCTCGCATTAATTTTTTTTATGTATTAAAAATTCAATCATCTATCTTCATTTAAACATGACTTAATTATAATTTCTTGTTCATTTACCACATTTGCAAATTTTAGTTTAATCTTGACCCTGAATGTTTATGTTTTCAAACGGCATCATCAGCAAAATTGTTAGGAAACTACTTTAATACATTGTTCAGAAACTTGTAGATGTGATCAAAACTGGGACACAAACCACCATGTGCTCGCGAACGACAATATTTAATTTTTTAAACAGAATCAAAATCTAATTAACTTACTGTCACGCTCTACCTACTTAGTACCAAAATAACCACAAGATACTAGAGGCGAACCCTACGTTAATATCGCAGAAAATCACTAGCCTGTTGAAAGGAGCTTATGCGAGTGTTGAACTGGCGGGGCCTAGCGAATTAGAAGGACAGACAGGTATTAAAATCTGAATTAATTATATTGAAGAAACGAAGACAAAAAGATTAAATGAAAATAAGAACAAGCGCCAAAATTATACACGAGATGCTACAATTTACCAATAGATTAAACACATACAAATTACCTAACCGAATTTACAGAACCGCAAAAGAATACTGTATAATGAGTTTTATAAATTTTCCCTCTAACGCTTAATACCAACTTGCCGTCCCGACAGATACATTCACATACATAAAATATACACAGAATACGTTCGTCATCTCGAATTTGCCTTTATATCTGCATCTACAATTGAATCTCTCTTAATAATATCTTCTCGTTGCCGCCCCGTATATATACACCTTTTGTAGCGACCACATGTGAAGGAACGCTTTACACCCGTTCTTTTTCAACAACGAGAACAAAGCCACTTCACGGCGTAAATCCGTAATCCAAACAGCTGTCCACTGTCCAGGGCAACAACGGTAAATAGTCACAAATAAATTCTAAATAATCGAGTCAACGTTAATGCGATTTACACAATTAATTTAAAAAGGTTACGATTTAAATAATTAATCTAAAAAGGTTTCAATTTAAACAATTAATCCAAAAAGGTTTCAATCTAAACAATTAATCCAAAAAGGTTTCAATCTAAACAATTAATCCAAAAAGGTGTCGATTTAATTACTTAATTTAAAAAGGTTCAATGTTTTTATTTGATAAAATTTAATCGTAGCGTGACACTTACCGGTAATAAAAACTTTGCTCAAACAAAAGAGAATGATAAAGTGATAGATTATGTGATAAAACGTTTTCGGTGGTAAAAGGAACCAGAAAATTTTTTACAAAAAAAAATTTAGGAAAGGTACTTTTTTTGTTAAAAAGATACACTTAAAAACTTTAATTTTAGCTTATTAGAGCAAATTTATGGTAAAAAATTTAGTGGTGAATAAAAAAAATTTCATTTATAAAGAGATGGTTTTCGTATAAAGTTTAAAATATACCAAATATACGAGTAATTCGAATCGTTTCTAAAGCTTTTAGTCTGACACTAAAATTAGAAAAGAAAAAGCGAGTTATAAACTGAGTTATAAAGTATGAAACCAAACTGAGTTATAAAAGAAAGCTTCAATTCAATGATTCTTAAACTGTGTGCCGCGGCACACTAGTGCTGTGAAAGATTTTTAAGTGTGCCGAGAAACTATTTTAAAAAGCATAAGTTTTTAGATAAGCTGTTTTTAACCTTTTCCATCAAGTTTTCCACTAAGTCGAATCATCAAGTTTAAATTATCCTCTTGATATTTTTAGTGAAGATATTTTATTGGACGCAATTTAGCCAATCGTGACTATTAGCTCTATGGTGTAGCTTATAGGCTTTGCATATTAAATACAACAATTAAAAATATTTTACTTTAATTACATCTTATCGCATCAGCAGTAAAAGTAAAGAGCTTGTTTTAATTTGATCTGTGCGATTATTTTTTCTTTGTGAAGATCTCGATACATAAGGATCTAAGGGCAGTTCAAGTCACTAAACATTTTTGCACTACACTAGATGTCAACAAAAATTTATGAGTTCTTAAAAAGTAGACTAATTTTCTTTTAACGCTAAAAGTTGTATGTTTGGAGCAATTTCTCACTTTCTAGTTGAACAAACTTAATTTTCACCAAAATCTAACTTCAATTTAACCTTAATTAACTAACATCAACTTTTATAGATACTGCTTTTCTTAACGGTTAATCTAACTGCCTACTTTAGCAACCGTGGATACTTTAAACATCAGTCAGCTGTGTGGCCAAGCAACTAAGAGCGCCGTATTGCTGGTGCACGCAAACGACATAGTGGCGCTTCTAAACCTGCTCGGGTCATTCTATTATATCTTTCGGAAACACACTTCACGGCACTTTCCTCTGCTTGATGGTCTTAGCAAGTAGCTCTAAAGTTTAGTCGTATCTCATTTCAAAATAAAAACTAAAATAACACATAAAAAATTCAACTGGGAAGTAAACCAATGTCTTGGTATCTCCAAAACAAGATCGGCCCTTGTCAGAGTAATCCCTCTACGTCACTCTAAATATAGCTCCTTCGGCTCTTTCCGGTGAGGCAGGAAAATAATCAATGAGATGAAAATTATTTAAATAAATTTAAATGGTTCTTTTTTCGATTGTGATTTTTTAAACAAACATAATAATTGCAAAAATATGCTTTTGGATCTGTAGATATTTGTCGGAAAAAAAACTATTTTGTCACTATATAATCCGATTGACTTTCTTAGATGTTGGGGTCATTTCCACTGCATTAGACCAGGAAGAATTTCCTATTAGTGGGAAATTTTCACCAAATAGAAACCACTGCTTTAGATTGTTTCAAAATTTAAAATTTTTTTGTTTTCTTAAATTTTTTATGGTTGGATTTTGCACCTATGTTTTTATTGCTTTTGTTTGTCGGAAAAACTATGTTAAAATATTAAATTTAAATAACCTGAAATGTCGCTATAGACGTGGCCATCTATATAGACAAAACTCTTTTATAAAGAGAGGGGGGAGCCTTGAAAAAGGCTGTTTAAGAAAATTCGAACGTTTTCGTGTAGCTCTCATCAGGAGAAATCGCTACAATGAGTAAAAAACTGAAATGTCGAAATTATATTGAATAAGATTGTCGATGCAAGAATTTCAAAGAAAATCCTACAGTTTCAAAAACATCCGATAGAAGGTCCTCAACGATGCCCCGTTGGTCGATGGTCCAGATGGTAGGTGCTTTCACGCAGCCTGGGCCGTGAGTAAGTCTGCTCATTGATTTTAAAATGACAGACCGAAACCGAACCTACCAAAACGGAAGGGTATCCACCCATTCCGATGTTCAGTGTGGGTCTGTTAATCGGCAAACGTCCTTTTCAGGACGGGGCAATGTCAGGATAAAACTGCCCTTTTCAGGGCACATTGCCAACAAGTTTCGAAGACCCACTATTCTTCAGCTGAACATTGAAGGCCTCACTGCAAGCAAGATGAATGTTCTTCATCACCTCGCTATGCAGTCTGAGGCACTCGTCATCCTACTGCAGGAGACCCACTGCACTGATGCAGAGAAGTTGGTGCTACCACACTACCAACTAGCTGGGTCTTCTTTAAGCAGGAAGCATGGCCTTGCCACGTTTGTTCACGAGCGACTGAGATACACGCTTTTGGACCAATCTCCATCGACATCGGAGATCGAGTGGCTGTGTGTGGACGTTGATGGCTATAAAATAGTCAACGTCTACAAGCCACCGCCAACGCGATTGCGAACCCTGGATCTCCCAATGTTTCCTCACCCCTGTCTGTACGCTGGCGATTTTAACTGTCGTCATGCTGACTGGGGTTATGATGACAACAGTCCGGATGGTGAGTGCTTGGCTGGATGGGCAAGTATTAATTGTCTTGCCCTCCTATATAATGCCAAGGACGCTGCCAGTTTTTATTCCGGCCGCTGGAACACTGGCACCAATCCAGACCTAGCTTTCGCTAGCGTAGGTCCAAACAGTCGCTTACCGGATAGACGTGTCCTTGAGAAGTTTCCCAGGTCACAACATCGACCCTCGCTTATTACACCACCAAGGTTTGCTATGGCAGTGCCAAGCATGCCTGTTAAGCGATGGAACTTCCGCAAGGCCAATTGGAGTCACTACATTGCTTTGACGAATAAACTCGCAAAGACTTTGTTGCCGCCTGATTCACTTGATGTGGATGCGGCTTACCAGGACTTCTGTAACATCATTAAGAAAGCAGCCAAGAAGACTATCCCACGCGGGTATCGAAATAACTATATTCCGTGTTGGGATGCAGAGTGTGAATCCCTCTATAAAACCTTTCTGCAGTCTCCTCAGGGAGACGACTCAAGTTTGGCTGCTACAACTCTGCTTGCCAAGCTTGACAGAAAAAGGAGGGATCGATGGTCCGAAGCAGTTCGGAGCATTGACTTCTCACACTCTAGTCGAAAAGCGTTGAGTATTTTGAACAACCTTACTGGTAGGTCACGACACTCTCCTCGTCATTGTCCCGTTTCAGCCGATGCTATTGCATCTCAGCTGGTTAGAAATGGGAAATACGAGGCTGTTGACCGCAAGTCATCTCGACTTGTCTTTCAAGAAGTGTCTGACCTTTGGAGGGCCACAACACCAGACGCAGTAAATATCTCTGACAATTTTTCACAGAAAGAATTTGCTGCTGCCCTTCAACATTTAAAACCAGGTAAAGCTCCGGGTCCTGATTCCATCTGCCCCGAGCTTATACTCCATGCTGGAGCTGCTTTGAAGTCCTGGTTACGTGACTTCCTTTCTTCCTGTTTGCGCCGACTCAAAATTCCCAAGATCTGGAGAAGAGCGCTTGTGGTCGCGATCCCAAAACCAGGAAAGCCCGTGGGGTACCCAAAGAGTTATCAACCGATATCTCTGCTCTGTGTCCCCTACAAGATCCTCGAGAGGCTTATCTACGCCCGCGTTGAACCATTAATCGATCCACTGCTCCCTAAAGAGCAGGCTGGGTTCCGACGCGGGAAGTCAACCGTAGATCAAGTTGTTCTGCTAACCCAGAACATCGAGGATTCTTTCGAGGCTAAAAAGAAGGCCGGTGCCGTATTTATCGATCTGACAGCTGCTTATGACACTGTCTGGCACCGTGGCCTTACCTGCAAGCTGCTGAGACTACTTCCGGATAAGCACATGGTCAAAATGATCATGGAGCTTGTCCGAAATCGAAGTTTCATCCTTACCACCGGTGACAGCAAGCAAAGCAGGCTACGCCGTCTTAAAAACGGCGTTCCTCAGGGATCGGTCTTGGCTCCCCTCCTATTTAACATCTATACGTACGATCTCCCTTCCATGATTTCCAGATCGTTTGCTTATGCTGATGATTTAGCATTGCTGCACTCTTCTGGAAACTGGAAGGACTTGGAGGGGACATTAAGCCAAGACATGTCCACACTGTCAGCGTATCTCCAGACTTGGAGGTTGAAGCTCAGTCACACTAAGACGGTGACGACAGCCTTTCACTTAAACAACCGAGAGGCCAAACGTGAGCTAAAGGTCTACAACAATAGTAGACTTTTACCGTTCTGTCCAACCCCTACATACCTTGGGGTAAAACTGGACAGATTGCTCACGTTTCGTCACCATTTAGTGGCATTGCGCAAAAAACTATCATCGCGCGTCACACTGTTGAGGCGACTCGTGGGCTCGGGATGGGGTGCTGGTGCTAAAACACTACGCATAGCCACCTTGTCTCTATTTTACTCAACATCTGAGTACTGTGCGCCAGTCTGGTGTCGCAGTGCTCACACTCGCCTCATTGACAGTGTCTTGAATGACGCCTTGCGCATAGTTACTGGATGCCTGCATCCCACTCCAACGGACCACCTACCTGTACTTTCAGGCATCCAACCAGCTGAGCTTCGCCGACTGGGAGCGACACTCTCCTTGGCTTACCGTGGATCTCTGGACCCCGATCATATTTTGCATGGTCTGTTAAATGGGTCCTCAGATACTGGCCAAGTGAGACTAAGATCCAGACGCCCGTTTGTGCCAGGTGCGCGGAATCTCTTGGACAATCTTGCCAGACTTGGCATCCGCGCCTCTGAATGGACAAATCACAAATGGAACGCGGAGTACTGTGAAAGTGCTTCCAGGCTCCGTGCCTTTGTGCCCGGGACCAGTGTCAGGCCTGTTGGGATGGGCTTACCCCGAGCAGCTTGGGTTAAGCTCAACCGCTTGCGGACTGGTGTTGGGCGATTCCATTCGTCCATGCACAAATGGGGTCTCGCTCCTTCACCGAATTGCGAGTGTGGCGCCTCAGAGCAAACCGCAGACCATGTACTAACAATGTGCCCCATACATCGGGCACCACATGGAGCACGCGGTCTGACGGTTTTGGATGACGAAACTCGATGCTGGCTTAATAACATCACTGCCAGCATCTGATCCAGGCAGTGCAGCAGTCTGGGGTAGTAAAAGGATAAACCCTCGGCCCCAGTCCTGTTTGTGTCTGGCCTGGAGTGGATGCCCTTCAAACGATGACGACGACGATGCCCCGTTTACTTGAAATTACCGTAGATTGGTGAAACTTCTGTTATATTTGAAAAGAAAATTAAGAGTAGCATTCTAAATTGTTTTTCAACAGTTTAACCGTGAGTTATTTTCACCACCAGACGAATTCTTCCTGCAATTCACAAAGACGTTCTGCCTGCTTCTCAACTAAGCATGGTCGTATATCAATACATGTGCCGCTGCAAATGCCGGTACGTGGGCAGAACTTCTCAAAGTCTGCAGGACAGAATCCGCCAACATGTCCCGAAAACTATCCGCAACGAAACCAATCAAGAAAGAATTCAGCCAACGCGAAAAAGTAAAATAAACTCTTACACACGTAATTGTGATTCGGCTATTGGCACTCATCTTCTGAAACATCCAAATTGCGCTCTTCACTACAATGATAATCAATTTTCAATTCTATCCAAAGCCAGATCTGAATTTCATCTTGCTGTATTAGAATCCATCTACATAACCTCAAGCAAACCTGCATTGTGCCGTCAAAAAGAGTTCGTTTATAGGCTTAAATTATCAACATAATTATATTGCTTTTATTTTACTCTCGTATTCTTTTTCAGACTTCAAATTACAACTATAATTTTGCCAAGTTAAACATCCAAATTCCGTCCAATAAAAATTGTTCCATTTCTAACTCGACGAAACGACAAAATTTTTCATTTTTCGACCGCTTGGTGGCTGATGCTTCTAATCAACCGCGCTACAGTATAATTTCTTACTCGGCGAAACGATAATCTTATTCAATATAATTTCGACATTTCAGTTCTTTACTCATTGTAGCGATTTCTGCTGATGAGAGCTACACGAAAACGTTCGAGTTTTCTTAAACAACCTTTTTCAAGGCTCCCCCCCTCTCTTTATAAAAGAGTTTTGTCTTTATAGATGGCCACGTCTATAGCAACATTTCAGGCTATTTTAAAATTTTGTGCCACAAAATATTTAAATAAATAATTAAAAGCCATTATTAAACTGATTTACGCCTGCTTTGCATCATAGTAGATGTAGACGTGCGTAGCAATTGTGAATTGTCGGTTTGAGAAAATTAAAAAATTTAATATTGTGGCTGCGGTAACTTATGTTGTTGTGGTCAAAAATTTTAGCTGTTTCACTTTCGAAAATGAAAATGTTAAAACACTTAGTCGGGTTACCAAGATGATTTTTGGTGGTGCAGTCATGTTTCTTTCTTCTTTCATAAACCATTAGCAAATATAATTGCTGCAGTAACAGCAAAATTAAATTTAATCAATAAAAAATTTATTTTATGAATAAATAAATTTTAAAGAAAAACTATAAATAAATCTTTCTAAAATACAACTTGACTGATGATTTTTTCCGACTGCAGCTGCCATTCCAATGTTACTTCTTTCAAACTAACAATATGTGTGATTGATCTTTACGAAAGTAATGAAAAACAAACTATCGGTCAAAAAAGAAATGCAACTTATTGATTTGAAAAAGAATCCCTTTTGGAATCAACATTTTCTCAATATTTAAATAATTATATTTTTTGTCTAAAAATTTTATTATTGATTAGAAAAAAAACATTCAAACAATCTTTTCATTCACATCTTTTTCTGTGGAGAGACCTTTCGAAAACGTCAAAAATTTTCTACGTTCTATCGTTAATTCTATTGTTGTGGAAAAATTGGGCAATTTTTTAAAATGTGCCGATTGTTTTTATCATCTTTGATTGAAATGTAACTAAGGACCAACATTGAAATGTAAGTACTAAGTTTTCTAGTCTAGTTACTTCCGCAATAGGAGCTTCAGCTTGTATTAAAAACCATGTCGTAGACATAACAATAATGCAAGAGCCTGTTCAAATTTTAGTAGATACAGGAGTTTTAAAGAGTTTTTCACATTTGTCAATGTTTCAAAAGCTTAACCTTTATTTTACCGCTTATAGTTCCGTTGATCGGATTTTTATGATTTAGCATATTTTGCCATTGTTGTGATAAACCTTTTCGTAAAATTTTTGCAAAGTTTTAGGTTCGTAACAAGTTTTTACTGGAAATTACGTCATGTTCCTTTTGTGGAACTTTGGAGGTTTACTGTACAAGTTTTTTCAGTTTTTACTGTGTATTTCTCTACTAACTTAGAACTACGTTTTTTCGTTAAACGTCACAGAAACACTTAGGTTGTGGGAAAAGTATGCCTTTATTTGTGCTTACGCACTACCAACGAGTATGATGAGTTTTGAAACACGTCTTGCCACGCTCTCCATGGAGACGAATGTTGCATTTTGTGCACATACTTCTTGTATTTTTTTTGCACACTTTACGTCGACCTTGGGTTGTTGCAAGTCCAAGGAAGTGGTTTACTCCATGGAAGTAAACCACTTTCTTGGACTTGCATGTGTACATCCAGTTTTAGTTCAGCAGCAACACTACTTTCTATTTCACGGTGTTGTTGAATTTTGAGTAGGCACAGCGTCACTTGCCTCCTAAAATTGATGTAGGTTATTTTCTTATCTCCAATCTGACAGTGAATCTTTCATGCAGCGACAACCGTAGTATTGATAAGATTGAAAAAAAGTGGCCAGTACCATTTTTTACCACGTATTGTTGGGCGGTAAACTTTCAACAAGCAAGTTGCTTGCAATCGTCACAAGTAAATTGTCATGCCACTTAGCAATATAAAGAATCGCATCACAGCAATATTCAAAACATCCACGCTCCTGTTTTTGAAACTGTTTTGAGCTGATCATCTTTTGATAGGCGCCTGCTGTTCTGTTTTCTCTTATTGTGCCAATCGCTCGCAGATCAATCTTCACTAAATCAGACATCAAACTATAGTTTGTAAAAAAGTTATCAAAGTACAACTCATGCAGCAAAGCACTGGAATTTGCAGTGATAACATCAACCATGTTGTTGATTACGCAAGATCCCAAAGGTTGATCTTGTAACTATTTCTCCTTTCCTTGATAAATTTTTATGTTGTATGGATAACCATTGCTGCCGCATAAGTACCAAAATCTTAAAATCAAAGCAAATAGGTTTTTCTTTAATGAACATTTTGGCACTGTGCCGACCAAAATAAGGTACCATAGATTTGTCCACACTTAGTTTGTTAAATATGCCAAACTGAATTAGGTCTCGATTTAACATCTCATAAAGTGGCACTATTTTACTCATTTTGTCCCCTTCTGTTAAGTTTTGGTTGTCAGCGAAGTGAAGATACTTTTTTATTTTGTGATACCTGTTCCTGCTCATAGTATTGGACACAATTGCTACGCCTAAATCTTGTTGCCTAGACCAATAATGGTGCTCTTCAGATAAAGAATGATACCCTGAAAGTAAGAGTATACCTAAAATCTGCAGATTTCTTCGCCTGTAACATAGAAATTAGAATTATTTTTTTCTTAATTTTCATACAAATTCGTTTGCCAAACAATTTGATGGATCATCTCCTCAGTAAATAAAAATATCCAATTCTAAAATCGTGAGCTACAATCCAGGTTGATAATGCGATCTCTCAAAATATTGGAATCTTCATCAATAAAATTGTTTTATCGAAGTTATAACTTTTTTCCATTTCGGAAATTCTTTCTTCTGAGTTGATGGTAGAGTCATTTTTGGTTCTTCATCACTCTCGAAGTCTTCCTCCATTTCAAGTTCGCCAGCTGACTAAAAATTTCTTCCATACTGTTAGCAACATCTTCAACATCTCTCTCCTGGCTACCAGAGTATCCTGCCTCAGGCTGCAATGCAACGACATTGACTACGTTTTTTGCATTTTCTATAGTTTCGTTGACTTCTGCCAACTTTGTTATATGGGTTACCTTCTTGCACCGCAAAAAGCTCTAGTATCCATGTTTGACCCAATTTTCTAAACTTTGCTGCTACTGTGCTTGAAACAAACTGTTGATAAACGTGTTTCTTTGCTCGCTAAGAGTTCAAAAATAAAGCAACACCGTTGTGTTATTTTTCGATAATCTGCTCTGTGACGTCACAAAAAATAGAACAATGAACTTAATCCTAATACAAATAAAATCTCGATCGACTGCATTGAAATCACAGCAGGATAGTTTTATACGAAAACTGCTACTTTTCTAGTGTGAGACAAAGGCCGATGTATTTCAAGACATTGCTATTGAAAATCAGAAAATTGTGTCCGGAAAACCGCCATTATTCCACAAAGGGAACAAAAATTTTTTAGAAAAATTTTACCGTATCCAATATCTATATTTTGGATTGCTTTTTGTGATCGAATCGACCGAATGTGTCTACTAAATATGATAGCACGCTAAAAGCGTTTTGAAAACGACAAAGATTTTTATAGATTCGCAAGTATGCCTTACACGGAAAACGCAATTTTCATAAAAATGGCGATCACATAAATATTCATATGCGCAAAATATTTTTCATTAAGTTGGTCAATATGGCAAAAAAACTCCTTAAAAACACACAAACAACATTACACTATCTATAATTAATAGTAAGCGTGTGAAAACAGCTCTGAAAAATTTGTTCTTTTTGTGGAACAATGGTAAGAAAAAGGTTAATCAAAAACCTATGAGACCAAAGACGTTTGTTTCTCTTGCTTCTGATACCAACTATGCGCAATGTAACGATTGCATTGTTGTGAGTACTTTGATTCTTAAGAACAAATATATCATAAAATTTAACGTGATTGATGATCTTTGCGTCGGTGCCATCTTGGTACAAGATTTTCAAAATAAGCATCATTTAGTTACATTTAAAATAAAGGCGAACAACCTACTGTTACTATTTCTAAAATCATCTTTGTTGGACTTTTGCAACCGTTAAAGTTAAATTTTCTCGGTTGTTCAAATTTTCAGATTCTACTTGTAAACTAATTCCTACCAAATCAAGGCAATTTAATTAAGAAGATCAAATTTTCATTCGGAATCATACCAAAAGGCTTTTGAAGGAAGGAATAATCAAACAGTCCGTTTTTCCTAGCGCACCCAACAAAACAAAAATCACTACAACAAAATATGTAATTGGCGTCACACTGTTTTATTGCAGTTATAAGTGTATTAGCTTAAATTTGTAAAATTTTTCAAAACAATTTCTACTGCAGTGTAATCATTATGTTCATTTCTATTCAAATTTGTTTTTTATTTTCCACAAAATTGTTAACTGACGATGACCTTTTGATCAAAGTCGATTTTAACTTTTTAACTCTTTAATACTAAAAAGATCTACAAAGAAAAGAAGAGTAAGGCAAAAAAGACAGTTGCGATTGCGAAGGAACGTGTGTATGACAATTTGTATGCTAGATTTAGAAATTTATAATAGAAAGCAAGCTTACTGCATGAATGCAATTTTTTGAAAACTTTAGATAACACTAGACCATACTATTTATACTGTGTTACACAGATGATAATGATGATGATGATATTTTATTCATGCTTAGTAACATTATTAAGTATATGCAATGTACAATACTATGAAGCATGAAAAGGAAACACGAAAGAACGACGAACGTTAAACATGCAGAAAGTATAGAAAAAGTTGAGAAAGAGAAAAAATAAGAAGCACGGCCGCGTTACCTAATTCAAACTAAATATTATTATTTAACACTAGGTTTACCGCGATTTTTTTACCCCTTCGCTTACCATTGAGTCGATTTCGACTCAACATTATAATTGATCTGTTAAGTGCGTTTTTATGTGTTTTTTTGCCCAACAACAATCACTGAAAATGCAAATAATATGCAGAAAATTGTATTTATTCTAAAATGATGTCAATAAAATACCGGATGATAATGCAGCTGTAATGTTTTACTGGGATGAAGCACACTGTTTGCATTTTACATACACAACTCTTGTGTTATTTTGTGAGCAGCTTCCGCAGGATGGACGATTGCAAGTCATGCACAATGTTACAGTCATATTCTTACAATTTGCTCCATGACAATGCCGACGCTTCCGAGTTGCAGTGCTGTTTGGTCTACATTGAGGGAGGTCACTGTCCGCGCTATTGTTTGCCATTCTGTTGATGAGTGTTTCCACAAGACAAAGAATAAATTTTCGTCGGCTAATTTGTTTTCGTGTTGATTTTTTATAGAGTATCCAAGCGTTGATTGCAGCAATATCCAGCATATTTCCCCAAACACTCATAGGCCATCTTCGAGTTGCAGATCGTGTGGTGTACAGACGCGCCATTTGGTCAAAGCAATCGACTCCAACTTTGTTTTTATTGTAGAACAGTACGATCTCTAGCTTTTTCTTTACCGTAGTTTGGTCCACATCCGGTGATCGATGCATACTTGATAGCATGCATACTGTTTTCTTTGATTTTGGTTGATACTTTACAAAGAGGCCTTCACTGTCGCTATTCCAAAAGAACTGACTTGAATGTAGACCTCCATTTTCTGCCTCTGTCATTTTTTTTGACAATTCTCTTCGATTTTTCCTCATTGTTCCTACAATGGAAATCTTTTCATTTGCAAGCCTTTTTGCTAACTGCAAGGAGGTGAAGAAGTTATCGCAAGTGATGTTGTATCCTTTTCCAGTTACATGTTGCGCTAGCTTCATAACAACCGACTCAGCAAGAGGCACACCACCACGTTCATCTTTTTCTTGCGCTCCGAGATAAGGTATAATATTGGAGACATACTTTGAATTTACGTCAACAATTACCCAAAACTTTATCCCATATTTGTCAGGTTTGTTGGGCATAAATGTAATAAAAGAGCACCGTGACTTACAAGGCATAAGTTGTTCGTCCACAGTGAGAGAAAAATCACACACATATTTGCTTTGGCACAGTGAGGTAAACTTTTCAAAGACTTCTCTTATCGGTGCAAACTTGTCAATATCAGGTCCTCGCTTGTTTCTGTTTGGCTTATCATCAAATCGCATAAATTTCAAAATTTCGAGAAACAAATTGCGCCCCATTGTTTCGTAAAATATTGGAATGCCATAGCTTTTGCTCCACAGAAAAGCAATTGGATGGCCTTTTCCGTAGATTCCTCGTGCGTACTGTAGACCAATAAAAGCTTCCAGTTTCTGCAAATCCAACAAAAATGAAGTAGCACCTCTGCGTTGCGCTTCCTCGTTGGTGTACTTGACAATATTTCTCAGGATGCTTTCATGAATAAAATGCTTCCAAGCATCATAAGGGGTCACAATACCTCTTGCAATTGCTCCTGGAACACCGGAAGAGGCAGTAAAAATGTTATGTGCCCTGATTCTTCCGGTAACTCTTGATGAAAAACGTTCCCACAAAGCACCGTTTCTTCCTAACACCTGGTTAGATGACAATGTTGCAGTTTGAGGTAGCATGAGATTAGCTTGTTCACTGTCGCTCTCATCGTCACTATTGTCACTGCTTTCAGCATCTGATACAGCTAAATTTGAGCAGTCACCAGCAGTTTCTTCACCTAAACTATCTGCAAAATGCATGTCGTCTTCATCTGAACAATCATCATCTGTGTCCCAAGACACAATTATATTTGCAGCTTCATCAGTAGTATTTTGATTAGCCATATCAACTATTTTTAGTTATCAAATAAATTTTGCTAAAAAAAGCTTTCGTTCAATTTATCTTTTGGCTATCTTATCTGTAAAAGCGAAAGAAGCACTAAAACTAGTATGGTAATTAGGCAACTAATGAGTAATATAATTCATATATGTAGACCTATAGCCTAACAATTATGCAAAAACCGCGACTACTTTGCGGATGATCTAACTGCTCGGGCAAAT
This sequence comes from Diplosoma virens, assembly GCA_963680785.1. NCBI lineage: Eukaryota > Metazoa > Chordata > Ascidiacea > Aplousobranchia > Didemnidae > Diplosoma > Diplosoma virens. The sequence goes on from CAVMFT010000298.1 coordinate 101,066, forward strand.
AATTCTCTCTAATACGCTCATGTCGAAGATGCTTTATATTCTGCACTAATAGCCTGATTTTTCTAAAACGGTTTGACGATTCTGCTCAACTGAGCTCAAATGGAAATTGAAAACACTAGGTACAATTATAACAAAGTAGCTGGAAAGCTTCTGCACGTTACAGCATTTAGAACAAATATCAACGAAACGAGGGCGATGACCTGAATATCATGTTGTGAAAACGAAAATAATTATTTAAGACCGGGTCAATATTTGTAAATAAGATTATTATCTGGCAATAATTAGATCACCAGCTGGTAGCACTGTGTGCTTCCCGTCGAAATACACAACTATAAACGCCCAATCCAGGCTTTGAGTCAAAATCGACTCATTGGTAATACACGGGGTGCCAATTTTGCGGGGGTCAAAGGTCGGCTTCCGGTCAACTTATAAAGTTAGAAAAACTAAATTTAGAAACTACGATAAATTAAAGGAAAAGTCAAAGACTTTTAGAAATCTTTTTGCTATAATAAAGTGGGAATGCTACAATAAACAAACATGCCGAGTCGAAATCGACTCGGCGGTAATCCTAGTGTTAAAAAGACAAAAAAGACAAAAAATGACAGTTTCACAGAGGTTGAATTTATAAAAAAATACTACAAGTAGACCATCCCTGATCTAGAAAATGATGTCATATAAAGAGTTTTATTCTTTTTTGTAAAGAGAATATAAATAGATTAAATAAACGAATCATTCAGAAACAATATGGGCAATAATGATTTTGTTGTGCCTGTGGAATTTGATGGTTACTGATACTAAATTTATTCCTAATTGACTAGTTATTAACACCTGCCAAACAGCCACGTTTTTGCTGAAAACGCTTCACCCACTTTAATTTATTTCCACAAATTTAGAACCACGCAGCTGATATAAAACACCACACCTTATTCGCAAAAGATCATGAATTGGCAATGCTGCGTCTGCGTGATCATTCAAGAACGTTTATATACAATACATTGCCTCCGCATTTTTGAGATCCCATTTAAAAGACGTATTTATACGCTCCGTCGCACGCTGCATATTGTTGATGAAAGTTATACTACTCCGGCCGAACGCACTAAAAGCATTTAAAAAAAATGATAAAATTGATAAGAATTAATGATGTTTGCTTTTGAATTCTTAAAGCAAAGTTTGTCTGAGAGTAAGCCAATAAAAAACTAAAACTAGCTTTTGTTCTTCATCAATGGGGCTGATATAACTAGTTTCAATTAGGACTAAATTTTTCAATTCTGATAATTTTACCGAAAACTAAGACTAGCTTTTGTTCTTCATCAATGGGGCTGATATAACTAGTTTCAATTAGGACTAAATGTTTTCAATTCTGATAATTTTACCGAAAACTAAGACTAGCTTTTGTTTTTCATCAATGAAGCTGATATAACTAGTTTCAATTAGGACTAAATTTTTTCAATTCTGATAATTTTACCGTTTTCCGAAAACATAGGTCTTGAACCACTAACATAGTTAAAACCGAATCAATCCAAACTGCTGGATTTGGAAGCGATAGAATATTTTTTCGGGGAATTAGAGGCACAATTTAAAAAAAGACTTTTTTAGGTTACATAAGTTATGTGTAAATTAATTTGCATTTTTGTTTTGTGCTTGTAACAATCAACACGCCGCGCTTAAGCATAATTCTTACTTTAAACTGAGTTTTCTTTCTGTCCTTCGTTTGAATTCAATTAGCTACATTTGATATTTGTCTGCTATAGTTCGTATTTTCAGACTCGAGTTTTTAAGTTTAATTAAACCCTTACTTCAGCCAAACTAATTAAATTTTTATTGCAATAGGCATCTGAATAAAAAAAATTAGCGTATTGCAGAAGAGTTTTGCTTGAAAGTTTCGTAAAGATCAAAAAAAAGAGTTTCACTTTTAAAAATTCAACCACAGAGTTTTATCTCTTGAATCGCAAATATTTTTGATAAGCCAAAATGGCCCTTGGCTTAAAAAGTTAAAAACTCCCGTCGTAAGTAAAGAACGTTTTTTCTATTAGTCTACACTTTCTATTAAAAATGATTTTTACTTTGAAACTTAATAGTTAAACTTTTTTTTATTTTTACAAAGTTTTTTTGTAAAAAATTTATTGAAAACGCTAAAATTTGCCTTCGTTGAAAGTGTCTTTTTTAAAACTTTGCTCCCTTGCTATGTGGCATTCAAAAAAGTTTGATGACCTCTCGTCGTAATCGAAATTTACAAACTTTGTTGTATTTAATTTTGGTTTTGGTAAGGGCAAATATAATATAATGCTCTAGCAAGTCTTGCTATTTTCAAAGAAATTATCTGCCTTTTGTGTTTCACGTTTTGAAAGTATTGCAGGAAAAAATTTTTATCCTCTTCAGCTTTTAATACTCTTTGCTAAAATCTTGTTAAACCTAAATTTATCTTAAATATTTAACGTTTGTAACTTTATTTACTACAATAGATGGTAAACAAAATTAATCCAAAGAAAATTAAAGAACTACATTATTGTTATTCGTGCGAAGTTTGCTGCGGACTTGTTTGACAAAACTTTTTACATTCAACTTCGTCTTGATCACAGCACAGCAAATATTACAGCCTAGGAATATATCAAAGCAGTTTTTTTATTTTTATTGGGGCAAGGGCAGAAAACGCTAATTTATAGAAGTAGGCTATGTCCTTCAAAGAATGAACGTAAAGAAAGTAAGTCTTTTTGCTGAATAATAAATATTTCTCGTAAAGAGTCAGTCAGAAACTGTTTATACTATTCTTAAGAGCTAGTCTCATCGCATTTGAAACTAATTATGTTTGTCAGTTCCTATGATTCAGTTAGGTCAATTTTAATTCTAAGACTATCTGTGTGCTGGAATATTAACATGTGTCGGCAGCATGGTCGAGTGAAAAGAGCCTATGATGGTGATCGACAGGGTCGCGGTTTACAACCTACTCGCGCCATTTTGTTGAGTTTTTAGGAAAAACACTTTACAGAACTTTTCCTTGCTTGGTGGTCTTGCTAAAAATTTTTAAATTTCAGTCATATTTCTATAACACTAAAAAACAAAGAAATAAGTTTCAATCAGAGAGCAATATCTGGACATATTCTGAAGCAGGTTGAGGTAATTTCTTGGCCTATGTATAGCACCTCCCGTGCTTTCCTGTGAGTCACTATGATAAATATAGAGATGAAATAAAATAATAGTAAAATAAGACTGCAGTGTAAAGAAAATGCAAAAAATTTGCTGTAATTAGCATCTAAAAAAGGCAAAAACTCATCAAAGGTCTATTTGTGGACTTCTAAAAATACTTCGTGATCCTCCAAGAATAAGAAACCTTGCGCTAATATTACCTGTAAAAATGTTACATTATTTCTAGTTTTACTTGTTTATTTAACACATCTGTGGGCCTACCTAACTTTCACAACTCACACAACAGCATCAAAATACGGTTTAAAAAATTTAGTCAATTTTATCTGCTATATCTATTGCTCTGTCTTTTAATATTCCGTTTATAAAAGAGACTTGTAGCATTGCAACAATTAGGCAGCTAAATTTTTGCCGGACAAACAGCTAACATTGTCTTACAAAACAAAACATTAAATAAAGAAATATTCTGACAAAATGCAAAAAATTTTAGCATCTGAAATGTATTAATTTATTTTGACCCTGGGTCGTACAAAAACGGGGTAATGATGTAAAACTCTATTTATTTAGTGCTTTGTGGTAAAAAATTTAAATATAACAAGCAAAAATTATCTATAAGTTTTTAAATGAGTTTTTCTTGCTGTACCATTTATCTTAGAAACGAAGCAAAGTTATGAACTAAAAACACAGCTAAAAATTGTTTAAGATTCCATGAAACCTAGGGAAGTGAAATATAGTCTGTAAAAAGATTTGACAAAAATTAAAACTGAAGGGTCAAACTGACCATTGTTGGACATCCTAGGTTAAATAAAATTTACTGGTTATAATTGAATATGAATCAAAACCTTTGTAAAAATCATTTTAAAACTTTTAAATATTTCCATTCGGTTGGGTATGATTCTTAAATCTGCTTTTAATAGGCCCTACCAATATTTTAAAAATTAACAAATTAAGTACATCAATTGCAAGTAAAAATCATCTATCTAAAGCTCAATAAACAGAAATACATAAAAAAACAAATGCAGTGAAAGAGTTTCATTATATTTACAATAGGCCTACTTTTAAGCATAGTTACAATGCAATACCCATTCTTGTAAATAGGAATATTTTTACCATAACATCGTTAACAAGCTCTTGTTTATCACAATATTTAAAAAAAATGTTTGCCATTATTTTAAATTATGAATTAAGAGCAATTTTTAAAAATAACTTCACATTCAAAATTTTTCAAGGTGCAAAAGTTGTTTTAAAAAATTTTTAAATTTTAAAAAAGTTTTAAAAAAGGCGCCAGTGTTTCTGTGCCTGGTGATGACGTCATGTCATTTTTACTGTGAAGATGTCTGCTGGAAAGCAACTAGTTTTGCGTAAATTGTATATGCAATGTAACCATATAAGGAATAAAATCAGCATTAATTACTACAGTTTGCTAATTGCTTTTAATTAACACTATCGTTCTTTCAGCTGCTTCAGTTTAAGATAGGGAACGAATGAGAAACCTATATGCAACGTAGAAAAGTAACTCTAACTCTTTGATAAGTCGTAGCTTGTGTAAATAAACTATAGAAAACATTACTTAAAAAAAAGCTTTCAACAAGCATTGCGCAGACACGTGCACATTCATGTTTGTTTTGCTGTCGAGAAAAAACAAGCCTGATAGAATTTGTCGGCGAAATGTGACATATCAGGTCATATTTATAACAGGCCGTGGTATAACGTTGCGAAGTAGGAAAACTTAGTTGTAATACTTTTCCTTGCTAACTTTTTCAGTTTTTGGAAATTGCAAACAATTTTTGTTTACTCCTAATAAATCTAGTAGATAACTATTTATAAATTTTAGTAGCAAAAGTGTTAATTTCCGGAAAAAGATATCAAACGTTTTTTTAATAAAAATTCATTACACTTTTTAGCAAAATCAATGGAAGATTTTATTTAAATAGTCAAATTGCAATAAAATAATTAATAAAATTATTCAAAGTTCAATGATCTCCATATTTAGTGAAGAAATTAAAAACTGAAACCAACTAAATCATAATAACTAAATTGATGTTTTAAAGTGTTTCTTTTTACTACGATTCTACAAAACAATGGTATGTTTTTGCATCAAGGCATAATAATGTAATGTTTTTAAGAGTACATTCCGGAAATAGTTGACGAAAGTTTGGGAAAAATTTATCAGACGCTTATTTTATTTAAAAGCTGACTTTTCACAGGTGTATTCTGTATATATTATATTGTGGTAAGTTAGTTTTGGCATACAGAAGTTAACAAAGCGGTTTATTATTGCAAAGATGTGTTTGATAAAATAATTTTCAGCAGAACAGAAATCACAGCGTGAGAAGCAGGGAAGTAAATATTGTCAAGTTAATATGGCTCCGTCTGACCGTCTCTGGTAATCGGTCCGAGTCTGTCTAGAGTAAAGAGAGTCGCAGACTTAAATAAATCCGGGCAGATTGGACCTGACCAACAGATTCGGGTAGATTGCCAGAGACAGTCAGAAAGAGAAAGTCGGAGATTTAGGCAGATTCAGGCAGATGGGACCTGACCAAGGGATTAGGGCAAACTATCAGAGACGGTCAAATTGAGCCACACTAACTTGAAAATTTGTATTTCCGGCTTTTTGCGCTGTGATTATCGTTTTGCAATAAGCTCTTTTTAAGACTCATCTCTGCATTAAAAATCAACTTTGTTAACTTGTGTGTACTAAATAAACTTACCATAAACTATAAATCAAACTATTTTTTATTTTTCATTTCATTTCTATATTTATCCTCCTGACTTGCAAGAAAGCCATGCAGACGCTGTACATAGGGCAAATAGGCAATTACCCTACTCAGCGGTTTATGGTTAACTTAATATTTTTATTAACTTTTGGTTAATTTTCTATTAAAATAAGTAAAATGTTAAAGTGATAAAAATCAAAATCAATAAGTATTATAAAGTGATATAAAGAAAATAAAAAAGTCAAAATATATTTAATAAATGTATAAAATTCCATTTGCGTATATTTTTCCATTTAATTTTTATTACAATTATTTATAGGTAAAGATTTTTCAGACTTTGAAATAGAATTTCGGTTTACATTTACGCCATATTATAAAGTTGTTCACACTAAAAATCAAATTAGCACACTTATGACACAATAAAATGTGATTTTTAACCACACTATCGTTTAGACCAGTAAAGTCTTATCAAAATTTTTGCAAAGGGCCACATAGGTACACTTTCCTAGAAAATGTTAAAAACATTTCCCTGAAAATGATGATGATGAAAGGGGAATAATTCTTGAAAAGGGGAAATGTTATGTCAAAAATAAATCTTTTATAAAGTAATTAATACAAAATTAATACCGAAACGTTTTATGCATTGTATATATTAATGAATTAGTTTAAAATGTTTTGCCTCTGACATTTATAACTCTTTTTCTTAAACAATTATTGTTGCGATACTCAGCAGCACAACTAAATTTTAAAAAATTTAGTTCCGAACGTTTTTGGTTTCTGAAGGCCTTTTCAAGAAAATTTAAACTTAAAATAAAATTAACAATAACGTATGAAACAACAATAATGATTTGTAACAATCTCAAAGAATGGATTGTACGATGGACATTGTTGTAAACAGTTTGCTTCATTTTGTTAATTTCATTTTAAGTTTAAGTTTCTTGAAAAGAATTTAAGAAACCGAAAATGTTCAAAAGTAAAATTATATGAATTTAGTTATGTTGCTGAGTATCGCAAAAATATGGAGAAAAATTTTTATGCCTTGCCAAAATCAATTTTTTTCTATTTTTAAACATCTAAATAACAGAATTTTAGCTTGTTATTTAAGAGAACAAAAATAATGAACAAAATTTTTCTACACAAGAAAATAAAATGATAAGAAAATCTTAATGTAGGAAAGATTTGGTTCATTTCGCTTTTTTATTCTTTGTTTTTGCTGTTTAAATCTGTTGTCAAGTCTTGGGAAAAAAACAAAATAAAAAAATAGTTTCTTTCAAATAAACGTGATGTTCATACATTAAACAAAGCAGTAATCACCCGATTTGTTAAACTATGAATAACAGTTGAACAATTTCCCCAACTTTCTTTAGAGAAACACATGATGTCGCCATTCGTAAATTTTTTTATTGATTAAAAAATAAAATAAAAGCCTTATTAAGAATGACAAGCGTTAAACCTTGAAGAAAAAAAAGTTGATTGCTTTATCGAGTGCTCAGGTCAGCGATCTATTAGACCCTTCAAAGTGCAGTTTTATTAATTTGAATTTTTGTTATTATCGGCTGTTAAACTAAAATGCAAACACAATTAAAAAATATCGGTGAGAAAAAAAAAAGGAAAACCATTAATCTTTCAAAAAGAAGACAAAAAATTTGTTTGTATCACAAAAACTAGAAAAATTTCAACAAAAATAAAATTTTTTTATCATTTTCCTACTATAAAATCTCGTTTATTTTGTAAAAAATATATGTTATGCTAAAGACGTCTTTTCTGAAAAGTTTTTAGTTTTATATTTCAATTATTTACAGTTACTACAATAGTTTTTTTTTATTTACTTTATCTATAAAATTCTAACAGATCGTGAAATATTTAATTATTTAAAGGCCGATTACTTCTGCGCTATCTGCGAGTCAAAAGATGAAAAAAGTTTACTAAATAATTTTGAATACATGCAATTTGGTATTCAATAATGAACTGATTAGGTTTTTAATGTATTGTGTAACAGTACATTAAGATTCTTATTTTTGTGTTACAAATAATTGCATCAACTTGAAAAAGTAAAATTTTTTTAAAAATTTAAAATAATTTTTATTACTTTAATTGTATTTAACCTGATTGATATATTGTTTAAGAGAAATAATTGTTCCGTCACAATTAAGCAATTTTTCTAAACAAAACTTACTTGTTTTAATTTTACAACAATTGTGACGTTTACAAAAATAAAAACAAATCGTAAAACTTACCATATTCGCGATAGCAAACCTGACTTCCACCTTCACACGTCATATTTCCTGGTTTGTTACAATGGCAAGGGATGGGTCCCCACCATGATGATGAACATTGTTGTGAACAGTTTGCTTCATCGTGAGGACTAAACCAGGGACAGTCTATCACTCCATCGCATTTATAACATGTTCTACAAAACAATATCGACGTCATAAAGCCAATAATCGACGTTATAATCTTATACAAAATATAGATTTACTAATCAGTAGTAAAGTTGCCCACAAATTGCATAAAATTAAATTATTAAAATTCCAGAAAAGTTTCGTGGCAGGCGACAGGCATACAAATTTATTTTAACATAGGAACAAAATCAATCGAACAGCAGTTGTTTTTGTTTAACACGTTCGCTGCCATCGTATTTTTTTAGCTTTTTTGTGACCACCTCTCAGGTGCCATTGGTTGTAGTGCAATTTTTGTGGAAAAAATTGCAAGAGGTGTTTCTGTTGGGTTATCTCTAGGTTGAAGGAACTTTATTTATTCTTCTAGCAGGTGTGACCACGGGTGGGTCACGCGGCACCCGATGAATGAACAATTGCTCAGGTGCCGCGTGACCCACCGGTGGGTCACGCTACTCTTAAACTATATTTTGCTTTTCAGGTATATATTTTGATTTTTTAGTTGTTACATTGAGAAACATTTGATTTTTTAGTTGTTACACAACATCACTTTTCAACAATACCTTTCTTTCAGTAGAAAAAATAAATTTTCGAACAAAATGTGTCTGCAGTGTTTTTTTTACATAACTGAGGTGCCAATGCAGCAAAACCAAGTCCTGTCTCAAAGTGCCAGAGAAAAAAGAGCAATTGAAAAAGAATTAATGCGTGACCCACCGGTGGGTCACGTGGCAGCGAACGTGTTAATATTTTATATTTACAGAGTCATTGAAAAAACGCTTCGTCAACTTTAACTTACAAGGACGATGGTGTTAAAAAAATGCTGTGAAGCAAGTTAGTTAAAAAAGTTCTAGCGAATTAAACATTTTTTAAAACAGTAGTACGAGTTAAATTTAGTATTTTTCTGAAATTGTGGTCACTAAAGTCGGTTTGGATCCAAAATCTATCAGGCCCGTCAAAATCTGACGCAAAGAAACTAAACTATAAAAAAGTATAAACCAATGGTCACCAAGCTGTGACGTATCAAATGATTCAACAATGAAACACTTTTTGAAAAATTAAATCTTTTTGACTTACTGTCATCGAAAGTTTCATTAAAATTTTTTTATTGATTTGAAGCGAAAACCTAATTTTGTGTATTTAATTTAGTTGTTGAATACACAATTTATTGAATTGAAGAAAAAACTGTTTTTAGATATTTTGTTAGCTTACTAATAAGCCCTCCGTTTTTATTTTGACATCAAAAAATTTTATTTAGTTTTATTTCAGTTAAATTTAAACTTTATTTTGATTTAACAATTTCGATTTATCATGAAAGTTTTTCGGACAGGTTACCATAAAACTGTTGCAAAAAACAACAACTTACATCAATTTTGAAAAACTACTGTATAGTTTTATTCCAGCAATAAGTTAAAAATCTCAATTTGCTTTGTAAAATTAACGCTAGAGGGTTACAGCTAATTGATTGGATAAATTGAAGAATCCCTGATGTGAATTTTAAAAAGAAAATATTCAAAGTATTCATAGCTGTAGGAAAATTTCTAAAGAAAAAAAGGAACGAATGTTTTGGAAGTAAAATTTGATGCGTTTAAATTGTGAAAAATTTTGACTTTGTTTTAACTTTTAAAATTTATTAAAAAGACTTATTAACAACCGAAACAAGCATAAGTGTGTAAATTTTATGATGTGACAAAACTACAAAAAATTTTCACTTTATTGACTTCAGCCAGCACTACTTATTCTAATAAGAGTAATCATGTATTAATAAAATCTGACATTGAGTTTCAATGTTATCTAATATTTGCGCTTTTTTAAAAGTATGATAACTTTTGTTGTAAAAAAATTGCAATAACCCAAGTTGACCACGGAGCTTTTTAAATAAAACTGTTAAAAAATTTGTAACCGAGTAGGCATAATTTGACTTAGTATAAAAGTTTAAACATTTAGTTACACGCGATAATTTTTCGATGTAATTTAATGCTGAAAGCATCAAACTTAACCTTTTCAATTTAAAGAATCCTAAAGTCAGGTAAAAATACTAATTTCAAAACTTACTCATAAAATTTATTGACAGTTTAGTACAATATCACGTTGTTCAACAACATTTTCAAGTTTTCAATTCTTTTCAAAAAACAATAAAAGCTAGTCTTTGGATAGTTTAACTGTCAGCGTCAAATATAATTTAATTAGGTACATACGAACAGTTTCAGGAGATTTCTTTTAAAACAGATTGCGCAAAAGTTATTATTCAAACAAATTTAATTAGGTTATATTGAAAACCTGCACTGCGTTTTTAATTTAAACATTAAACTTTTAGTTAAGGTTATAAATATTTTCATAAATTTATTAGTAGTTTTATAGATTTAAAAATGCGATAATAAATTAAAACTGTTGAAGTAAATAAAAACAAAATAAATTGGAAATTTGTTTTAAGCTGATCTTTGAAGTGAATTTAAAGTCGGATAAAAAGCAATTGATCTGGTTTGAGAAAAAATTCAAAAAATTGTTCTTCAGAAAAAATTTCATAAATTGTGTGCAAAATAAACTTTGGCACAAAATACCAAAGTGCTCTAAACTGAACGCAGATGTCTTTCAAAAAAAAAAAAACTCCGTCTATCTATTGTCCCTGTACCCGGCAACGTTTCCAAAATGGAAAAAACATGAGTTTCAATTAGACACGCAGCTTTACTAAACCATTACCTAAAAGTATTTTTTAGTTTTTTTACTGAAAGAGTAATGTTTTTGAAGCAAGTGAAAAATATAAATTTAAAGACATTTGTTTACTTTGTAAAGAATAATAATTGTACACAAAAACCTCATTTCCGTTTAACAAAAATAAATACTGTACTTTATAAACATACTTTGGCAAAAAATTTGGCGCTTTTTTAAAAGTTTTCCGACTTTGAGCAGTCCGTTGGCAGCGTGGTTGAGTGGTTAGAGCGCCGGGATTGTGATCACATGGTTCCGGTTCAAAACTCACTTCCACCATTCTGTTGTCTCTTTTGGAAAGACACTTTACGGCACTTTCCTCTGCTTGGTGGTCTTGGCAAGCAGTTCTAAGTTAAAATCATATTTTTATTAAATTACAAGCGGACAGTAATATCTTTGGATCTCGGGAAGCAGGTCGGGGTAATTTCTTGCCGTATGTATTGGCGCCCAGATGGTAGGTGCTTTCTCGCAGCCTGGGCCGTGAGTAAGTCTGTTCATTGGTATTAAAGATGACAGAGCGAAACCGAACCTACCAAAACGAAAGGGTATCCACCCATTCCAATGTTCAGCGTGAGTCTGCTAATCGGCAAACGTCCTTTTCAGGACGGGGCAATGCCTGGATAAAACTGCTCTTTTCAGGGCACATTGCCAATAAGTTCCAAAAACCCACTATTTTTTAGCTGAACATCGAAGGCCTCACTGCAAGCAAAATGAATGTTCTTCATCACCTCGCTATACAGTTTGAGGCACTTGTCATCCTACTTCTTTAAGCAGGAAGCATGGCCTTGCCACGTTTGTCCACAAGCGACTGAGATACACGCTTTTGGACCAATCTCCACCGACATCGGAGATCGAGTGGCTGTGTGTGGACGTTGAGGGTTATAAAATAGTTAAAGTCTACAAACCACCCCCAATGCGATTGCGAACCCTGGATCTCCCAGTGTTTCCTTACCCCTGTCTTTACGCTGGCGATTTTAACTGTCGTCATGCTGACTGGGTTACGACGACAACAGTCCGGACGTTGAGTGTTTGGCTGACTGGGCAAGTATTAATTTTCTTGCCCTCCTATATAATGCCAAGGACGCCGCCAGTTTTTACTCCGGTAGCTGGAACACTGGCACCAATCCAGATCTAGCTTTCGCTAGCGTAGGTCCTTGATAGTCGCTTACCGGATAGACGTTCCTTGACAAGTTCCCCAGGTCACAACATCGACCTTTGCTTATTACACCACCAAGGTTTGCTATGGCAGTGCCAAGCATGCCTGTTAAACGTTAAAACTACCGCAAGGCCAAATGGAGTCACTACATTGTTTGATGAATAAATTTGCAAAGACTTTGTTGCCGCCTGATTCACTTGATGTGGATGCGGCTTACCAGGACTTCTGTAACACCATTAAGAAAGCAGCCAAAAAGAGTAGCCCACGTGGGACTATATTCCGTATTGGGATGCAGAGTGTGAATCCCTCTATAAAACATTTCTGCAGTGTCCTCATGGAGACAACTCAAGTTTGACTGCTACAGCTCTGCTTGCCAAGCTTAAAAGAAAGCCGAGGGATCGATGGTGAGGCAGTTCGGAGCATTGACTTCTCACACTCTAGTCGAAAAGCGTGGAGTATTTTGAACAACCTTACTGGTAGGTCACGACACTCTCCTCGTCATTGTCCCGTTTCAGCCGATGCTATTGCATCTCAGCTGGTTAAAAATGGGAAATACGAGGCTGTTGACCACAAGTGATCTCGACTTGTTTATCAAGAAGTGTCTAATTTTTGGAGAGCCACAACACCAGACGCAGTAAATATCTCTGACAATTTTTCACAGAGAGAATTTACTGCTGCCCTCCAACATTTAAAACCAGATAAAGCTCCGGGACCTGATTCAATCTGCTCCGAGCTTATACTCCATGCTGGAGTTGGTTTGAAGTCCTGGTTACGTGACTTCCTTTCTTCCTGTTTGTGCCGACACAAAAATTTCAAGATTTGGAGAAGAGCGCTGGTGGTCGCAATCCCAAAACCAGCAGAGTACGTGGGGGACCCAAAGAGTTATCGACCGATATTTCTGCTCTGTGTCCCCTACAAGATCCTCAAGAGGCTTATTTACGCCCACATTGAACCATCAATCGATCCACTGCTCCCTAAAGAGCAGGCTGGGTTTCGATGCGGGAGGTCAACCGTAGATCAAGTTGTTCTGCTAACCCAGAACATCGAGAATTTTTTTGAGGCTAAAAAGAAGGCCGGTGCCATATTTATCAATCTGACAGCTGCTTATGACACTATCTGGCACCGTGGCCTTACCTGCAAGCTGCTGAGACTACTTCTGGATAAGCACATGGTCAGAATGATCATGGAGCTTGTCCGAAATCGAAGTTCATTCTTACCACCGATGACAGCAAGCAAAGCAGGCTACGCCGTCTTAAAAACAGCGTTCCTCAGACATCGGTCTTGGCTCCCCTTCTATTTAACATGTATATGTACGTAAGATCTTCTTTCCATGATTTCCAGAAAGTTTGCTTATGCTGATGATTTAGCATTGTTGCACTCTTCTGGAAACTGGAAGGACTTGGAGGGGACTTTAAGCCAAGACATGTCTACACTATCAGCGTATCTCCAGACTTGGAGTTGAAACTCAGTCACACTAAGACGGTGACGGCAGCCTTTCACTTAAATAACCGAGAGGCCAAACGTGAGCTAAAGGTCTACAACAATGGTAGACTTTTGCCGTTCTGTCCAACCCATACTTATCTTGGGGTAAAAATGGACAGATCGCTCACGTTTCGTCACCATTTAGTGGCATTGCGCAAAAAACTATCCTCGCGCGTCACACTGCTGAGGCGACTCGTGGGCTCGGGATGGGGTGCTGGTGCTAAAACACTACGCATAGCCACCTTGTCTCTAGTCTACTCAACAGCTGAGTACTGTGCGCCAGTCTGGTGTCGCAGTGCTCACACTCGCCTCATCGACAGTGTATTGAACGACGCCTTGCGCATAGTTACTGGATGCTTGCGTCCAACTCCAACGGACCACCTATCTGTACTCTCAGGCATCCAACCAGCTGAGCTTTGCCGACTGGAAGCGACACTCTCCTTGGCTCACCGTAGATCTCTAAACCCCGATCATATCTTGTATGATCTTTTAAGCGGGTCCTCAGATACTGGCCAAGTGAGACTAAGATCCAGACGCCCGTTTGTGCCAGCTGCGCGGAATCTCTTGGACAACCTTGCCCGACTTGGCATCCGCGCTTCTGCATGGACAGATCATAAATGGAGAATGGAGTACTGTGAAAATGCTTCCAGGCTCCGTGCTTTTGTGCCCGAGACCGGTGCCAGACCTGTGGGATGGGCTTACCTCGAGCAGCTTGGGTTACGCTCAACCGCCTGCGGACTGGTGTTGGGCGATTCCATTCGTCATGCACAAATGGGGTCTCGCTCCTTCACCGAATTGCGAGTGTGGCGCCTCTGAGCAAACCACAGACCATGTTCTAACAGCGTGTCCTATACATCGGGCACCACATGGAGCACGAGGTCGGACGGTTTTGGATGATGAAATTCAATGCTGGCTTAATAACACCACTGCCAGAATCTGATTCAGGCAATTCAGCAGTCTGGGGTAGTAAAAGGATAAACCCTCGGCCCCAGTCCTGTTTGTGTCTGACCTGGAGTGGATACCCTTCAAACGACGACGACGACGACGAGCGCCTCCGTTGCTTTCCTGCGGGTCAGGAAGATAAATTTAAAGATACAATAAATAAAAGAAAATAAAAGATAATTGAGAGATTGCTGAAGCAGCATTTTTTTTCGCGTTTCGAGACGCAAACGCGTCTAAAGAGAAAAAAGACGAAATAAAAATTGTATAAAATTTATTTAATTATTAGGTTCACAGCACACGATGCAATAACACATAGGAAAATACTTTTTTAATTGTAAATAAGTTTTAATTTACATTAATATGCTTCAACGGTTATTTCTTAAAAAATGATTTTTATTGGTGAGATGCCATGAATATATGTAATAAACTTTTATTTGCTCTCTACGTGCAATTATATTTATTTTTGTTTAAACAGTTTCAAGGAGAACAGCAAAGATGATTGTTATTCATTATGTTTCAAAAAAAACGATGCAGATGATGAGATCAATGACTATCAAAAACATATTTTCTTGTTTCTCAAAGACATACATCATTTCTAGACAACTCATCAAAGCAGTTTTAACGCAAATAAGTAAAATGCGACTCATTTAAATCTAGTGATGTAGTCGAGAACACATATTTCAAGACCGAGATCGAGATAATTTTTTCGAGACCAAGACCGGCAAATTTCGTGACCAACGATTCTAGACCACGAGCAAAACCAATCAAAACCAAGACCGAGATCGAGATTGAGCTTGCAAAATTTTGATGCATTTTAATGGAATGCAAAAATATTTAAGCTCAAGCTTAAGCATTTTTATCAAGGAATATTTACTTTATTTTTTAAACATTTTAAAATAGAGCCTTGCTTTATATTCTTACATCATTACACAGTACTTTATATTATTCTTTTTGTGTCGATAGATAGTTAAAAACTATTGTATAAAGCAGCGCTCGCTAAATAGTAGTCCCTGAAAACATGGGCCATAATTTATATTTTATCAGCATTTAAAATAAAAATTGAAAATTGAGCATTCAAAATAAAAATTGAATCCGAAAAAGACCAACATTAATATTTTTTTTGTTAAAACTTTTTTTTCTTCTTTTTGTTCGAGTTGCCACTTCAATTGATTTCTTGTTGACTGCTCTCGACGCTTCGAATGTTCGGTTGTTATAAAGTTCTTGTGACTGCTTTGAAAGCGATAATTGTTTTGAATTGTTCAAATTTAGAGCTAAGTTCGATTCACCACAGCGGGCCCAGTTTTTATACCAACCCGGTAAACCCGAATGAACGATTCAGGAACCGTTAAAATTTTCTTTAATTTTAAATTAGTGGCCGAATTTTTTTTAAAAGTCAACTGAAAACTGAAAACCCAATTGGTACTGGTTAAGTATGCGGTCCAACATTTAACCCTAATCCAAAACCTAACCTTAACCCTAACCAGATCTGAATGTTAAATCGAATTCTTAACTAAAAGTTGGTCAACAGGTTTTTTAAAGATGATAGCCCGCATACTTAACCAGCACAACACATTCACTCCGAAGTGAAGATTTTTTTTGTTTTTCACTTTTAAGTGAAGTTGAAGTATTTGAGTATTACAATAAAAAAAAACGTTGTTGTAAAGTGTAAATTATTTAAAGCCAGGAAAAAGATCATTTCTAAGCTTTTCATGCAACACACTCGACAGGAGATAAATGTCTGAAAGAAGGAAAAAAATTCAATTAATTGTCAAATAAAAATGAACGAGAATCTGGTGAGGGCTTGATAAAGAACAATTGCATTGCCAATGGCTAATATGCAATTGTATTATTGCTTCATTTTAAACTCTGTCGATTATTCGTTTTTCTTACGCTAATGCTGTAAATCTTCACTGATAGACTACTATCTGAGCTGAGTACAAAGTTACTGAACCAAGTCAAAGTATCGACAAAGACTGATAATAATCTACAAGTTGTCAGCTTTTTTGTGATATCACCGTTTACTTTGTGCATTACTTGATTGTATCTCATTATCGAAAAAAGCTGATTGTAAGGAGAGATTTGCAGAATAAGCAAATAAACTAAAAATTTTATGTAAACAAAACTTTTGAAGATACAATTGCACCCTTGCGGCCTGTTAACGGTGTAAAACTATGCGGCCTGATAAAGATTAAATTGAATGAGTTTTTATTTTTCAAGTTTTGAAAAAAGTTTTCTGTGGGATTAGTACCTATTCTTTTTTATACAATTATGAGAATATGTTTTGATTTCTATACTGTTTCAAAAATTACTTTTAATGTTTTCCAAAGCTAAGTTCTCTATAAACCTTAAGTAGCAAAACGAGAAAGCAATATAAAAATTTTTCGAAAAAGCACAAGTTGGAACTAAAAATCAAAAATGCAAGATAGAAATGATTGCAACAATTTTACTTTTTAACAAACGTTTGTGCTTCAAATACGAAACCAAATTCATTTGAAAAAATTTTTTTTTACTTGATTTCAATGATTTAATTTGTTCGTTGTTAAATAATTTTTTGCAAACGACAAAATGCAATTTTTACCTGTTTACATCTTTCCAACTCAGGCAATCGACTCTTTCATCTTTTGTAGAATTAAGTGAAATACATTGATAAAGATTGTCACGAACATTTCCACCTTCAATGCGACGACTGCATTGAAACTCATCTTCGGAACAAGAACATTCTTTCTCATCGGAACCATCTTCGCAATCTTTAACTCCGTCACACATGTATTTTGTGGGAATGCAATTTCTCAATCTATTTCTGACAAATTTATAAGAACCATACTTAATTAAGAAATTTTAAAGTATCATGAAAAATTTAATTGTTAAACTGTATTTATAACTTTTTTCTACATTTAGTGTTACAATTCATAATATCATCTATCTTAAGAAAGTTATTTAAAAATATATTTTTTAAACTATGTGTGCTTTTGGTCTCTAAATTCGTTAACATAATAATTTCAAAATAAATTGAATTGGCCCTACTGATTGATTTAATTGTATTCTGCTCATTTTGAAACAGGAAAATTGTGACGCTAAAAAACCCAATTATTCCCAAGAAGAAATATGAAGAAACTAAAAAGAACTCTGAACATAACTAACATACTATGATGTCACAGACGTCAAAAATCGTTTCCACATTTTTAAGGTCAACATGCCAAAAAAGAATATTTTTCAACCTTCAATGAAATCAACGCTTGTTTCATTTAGAGCCACAGTGGACAACTGGTAGCCCTAAATAATATTTTATGTGGCTGTACACAGTCACCCACTCAAATAATTTAACCGAATAAAATTCTCTCTTTATCGCAGCCTTGTTTTGAAATGAGGCAATACAGCAAATACAAATACAAAAGTGGAATATAGTTTTTAAGCAAACAAAAACGTTTTCATGCACAAAAAAACAGAAGATAAAAAAGTATTTACTTGCAATCAAAAGTGAGTAAGCCCCATTTATATTTTTTTGAAGGTATTTGTTGTCTTCACCTGGTTTTTTAGGCTTTAGTCAAAACTAATTTTGCAAATTGACCGGCAACAACAAAAAGTTGTGCATCACTGGTTTAGCAAATGAACTTTGCATTAAAATCACCGGTAGCGATGAAATACGTTTATAACGATAATGAAAAATAATGTTCAATGGCATAGTTTAGTTTATCTCGTAAGTTATTTCAACTTTTGTAGTAGGCTCTACCTTACAGTTATTTTAGCTGTTCGCATTGTTGGCAGTGTGGTCAAGTGGTCAAGAGCAAGTTTCTGGGGTGGGAAGAATTTTTTCCGACTCCCACTCTTAATCTATAACATCTAAAAAACAATGTGCGACTCCGGCGACCCCGAATCCGAATCCAAAAACTTTAAAAGTGTAATTTAGCGTAAACATAGCTTTCAAAACCAAACACGACTCCGACTTCAACTAATCTTTAAAACCGACTCCAACTTGACCAAATTTTAAAAACAACTCGGACTCTGATTTCTCCTTAAATGCAACTTCGGCGACTCCGACTCCATAACCTCGGTAAAGAGCGCTATGATTGTGATCGACGTTGTTGCGTTTCGAAACCTACTCGAGTCATTCTGCTGTGTCCTTAGGAAAGACACTTTACAGCAATTTTCCTCGCTTAACGGTCCAACCAAACAGTTTTAAATTTCGGTCATATCTTTATAAGACTAAAACACCAAAATGAAAAATTTCAAGCGGACGGCAATATGTTGGTATCTCCGGAAGCAGGTTGGGGTAACTGCTTGCCCTATGTATAGCGCCTCCGTCGCTTTGCTACGAGTCAGTAGGATAAATATAGAAATGAAATGAAATGAAAAAGTCAATGTAATTGCAAGAGTTAAATTGGATGATTTCTAATAAGCGAGATCCAAACGAAAGAGTCATAAAATTTTGAGGTTTTCTAGTAAGAAGGATCTATTTTTTAATTTTTTCAGGACTAGTTGAAGACCTCTTTAAAAAGCGCTATTTTCATTGATTCAATAAACTTTGTAGCAAACTCAAATTTTACAAATTGTTTTTACTGCTTCAAAGGTGTTGATTTTATAAATTCTCATATAATTTTTTATATATAATGATAAATTTTTTTCAATTTGATTAAAAATGAAATTCAATTGACCAGCTTTGCTTTAATTTTTAGTGGTAAAGGAAGCTGTGTCCGAACTTCTTTAATCTCATAATTTTGCTGCTTTCTCACGTCTAATCTGTTAAAGATTTTTATTGTGATCTGGTCCATCTGTGCATGAACTAGACACCTGCAGAGTTCAATACTTTGCGTCCGAACCCATCTGTATTTGTAAGTATTTTCGTATATCCCAATTCTACCAGGCTCTAACTTTTCATTTTTGCATACCTTCATCAACATTTATTAAAAGTCTTAGTAAATACAACAGCCTGGGGTAGTAAAAGGATAAACCATCGGTCCCAGTCTTGTTTGTGTCTGACCGAAATGAATATCCTATTAAACGACGACGAAGATGACGACAAAAGTAGGAAAACATAAAAATCAAATTTCTCTGCAAAACAATTTTTGATGCAAGATTCAAGCTTAAAAATTTGCATTATATGGTACATACGTAATATGGTACATCATGGTACATTCATTTTTTTTAAAAATTATTTCAGCCCGTTTGTACCCGCCAGCTTGGGCCAGCAACCGAATAAGATTATAATAAATAAAGAATTAAAGTTTCGCTCTGACGTAAGCCAAAACAAAAAAATGTGCAAAACTGTAGATCCGCTTTCCTTGCTGCTGTTAAATAAACAATTAAGATTTAAGTTAATTAAAACTGTTAAATTAGAGCTAAATAACGCAAAAGAACTAGACCTACATTAACAAGATAGATGTGTATGTTTTAATTTAAATGTAGCGGTAGGCAGAGTGGACATGAATTTATAAAGTTTAACTGCAGCAGTTAATTTATGATTGCTATGAAGCTTTAAAAAGAAATTTAAATGCTTGTTTTCGATCTTGATTTAAAGATATGACGTCATAAGCAATATGTGTTGTATTAAAAATGATTAACCTTGCTTAAAACAATCTTTAAAGTTAATTGATAACTTGAAGCTAGATGTTTCTACATGTAAATATCGAGTTTTAAAACTTTTTCAAATAAAATTTATTTCTGACTCCAATAGTAATATTGTTATATTAAGGATAAAATTCCCAAAAAATTTCTTGAGAGAGACATCAGACAAGATGCAAAATACGAAGAGTATTGCTAATTATATATAATACTTTGTTTCAGAGTAATAAAAAAGTTTAAGAGATCAGTCACAAATTTACAGGAATAACACCAATGCTTGCTTTATTCACGGGCTGCTACTTATACAAACAGTTTTGCAGTTTTTTAACGACTATGTTTTTGGTTACCACGTAAACGCAATATGAATTTCATATATTCTCGTTATTTTTTGCTTAAAGTTAAGTTAAAATAAAGTTATAGGTGATTCATCAGATAATTTTGTTTTATAAGCGTAAAAACAACTTTTCTTTATAAATCTATAAATGTTGCACTGGTTGATTGAAATTTATTTAATTTAGGTTTCGCTGATGAAGTAGTAGAATAAGCTTTGTAGGTCTTGCTTTTATGTACGATGTGTGTCCGAATAGTAACGAGACTGGTGCTATAAAATCTTTTTCGAAAAATATTGAAACACACCAAAGTCACATTCCTTGAAAATAATCCCCTTCTACTTGAATACACTTGTGCATTTTCCTTTTCTACCATTCAAAACATTCTTGAAAGGCATTTTTCGGATCTTTTTGAGCTACGTGGTCGCAGCTATTTTGATGGAATCGATGTCAAAAAAATGGGTTTCCTTCAGAGCAAATTTGGTCTTAGGGAAACAAAAATCACACGGGGCCAGATCAGGGAATATGGAGGATGTTTCAAAGTTGCAATGTTTCTTTCTGCGAGAAACTGACGAATACCCAGGGCAGTGTGAGCAGGAGCATTATCGCGATGGATCGTCCATGCGTGGACTTCCTAAGGCTCGGCTTCCTAGGGCTCCTCCTAAAGTCGAAAGTAAAAGTAATGCTGATGGTGTTCTTCGATATTCAAGGCATCGTTCATTTCGAATTCCTACCCCAAGGCCAAACAGTGAACCAAACCGTCTATAAAAAGATTCTTCGCCACTTCGTAAAATCATTGCGTGACAAGAGGCGGAGCCTTTGGGAAACCCACGCATAGACGCTCCATCACGATAACGGTCCTGCTCACACAGCCCTGAGTATTCGTCAATTTCTCGCAGAAAGAACCATTGCAACTTTGGAACACCCCCCATATTCCCACAATCTGGCCCCGCGTGACTTTTGTTTCCCTAAGATCAAATCTGTTCTGAAAGAAACCTATTTTTCTGACATTGATTCCATCAAAATGTCTGCGACGACGGAGATAAAAAAGATCCAAGAAAATGTCTTTTAAGAATGTTTTGAATAGTGGAAAAAGCGAATCCACAAGTGTTTTCAAGTGTAATGTTTTTTAATTTAATGCTTTAAAATGTGGCTGAGCAAAACCAATGTGGCTGAACAAAAATTGTTTAATGCTTTAAAAGTTTTTTTTTAGCCACACTGTCAATTGTTCACACTTGGTTAATCTGATGGTGAAGAAATAAAGTTATACAGTTAGGTAAGGATTTTTTCCACTTTGAAAAGAAGCCGTATGGAAAAGCAAAGGATATAGTGCAAAACAGAGAAACCTACAGTAAGAAAACAGATTATGCAGTTTAATTTAAATGAATTTAAAAGTCATACCTCTTAAAAGTTTTGAAGGGTGGGTATGTCGATCAGGTTTGCCATCAATCACGGCGCTCAATAACCACTTAACCACGCTACCGACAACACACTTTCAAATTTAACACAATAAAACCATAAAACTATGAAACCACACCCCTACCGTCTGTTTTATTTTGTCGGTTTATCAGGGGATCTTATTTAAATTGAATAGTTTATATTTACATAAGTTGATCCAACTTTCAAGTAAAACCCTGGTTTATATTTCTTTTTTTCATTTTTTCAACCCTATGTTTTTCCACCTGATTCACAGGAAAACATCAAAGGCACTATACGAAGCAATTAACTTAAACTGCTTCTTAGATGCCAAGATACTGCTGCCCAGTTGAAATTTTTCCTTTTGTTTTTTTAGTTTTTTTTATATTGAATTATGAGTAAAATTCGCTAAGACCACCCAACAGAAGAATGTGCCGTAAAATGTCTTTTTCAAAAGCGCAATAGAATATGCGAGTAGGTTTGAAACCGAGAATGTGTCAGTTACATTAACAATAATGCGAAAATATTTAGCCTTTAATGATGTCATAAAGCAATTACAACAAGGAAAAGTATTGTGATAGTCGCGAGTTAAATTTCAAATTTTGTTTATAAATGTTAAATGCATGTGTTTACATAAAAATAACTCATTGATTTTTTAAAACACTTTGTAGGGTGCTCAGACTTGTAATAAAAATTGTTATGGCTCAATTCAAGTATTATTAATTGCGAGTTTTCTAAAAAAGCTTTGACGTTAAGCCCTCTTATTCCTCAAGCAGGGGCGCCGGATTTTTTTTGCCAGAGGACAAAATTTAAAAAAAGGGCAATTTATTTGTTAAAAAAGCACTGCCAACAAAAGCAAATATTGGTAGTCATGATGCAATTTGAAACTTTGGTTGACATAATAGAATTTTAGTTTGCACAGGACAGACCGGTATCTCGGAAAACTTTTGTTTGGCTGATCTGTTATTTTGATTCGATCAATTTTTCGGCCAATGTTAACTTTTTTTAATAAAACTAGAGTTTAAAATCTTAATCTTAAGGTGTGATACATCTTGCAAAAGCCTTTAAGTTGACTCTGCCCTGACCACTCAGTGCGATAGCCACAGTAATAGCCAATTTTCACCCACGTTTTTCTTAATTAGGCTAGACATTAAAAAAATACAACTCTATTAACTGGTTACTAAACCAAAAGCTATCCAACATAGGCTATCCAAAACTAAACTTTTGTCAAAAGCATTCAAGCTAGTTTCGAAAACAGCATTCAATAATTGCGACGTCCATGCATGGTAGCCAAAAGCAGATAGATACAGATCGAATACATTTCGCTTGGAAATATCACAAAATGTTCTTCACATGCTAATCAGTGAATAGTTTTTAGTTACCCACAACAGAACGCTGGCTAAAATATTTACGCATTAAGAATATCAAAGGTTAAAATAGATAGAACAATAAAAAAAACTTGGAGTTATTAACAATTGGGTAAAAGAAAAAACGTAATTACATGAGCGTGAATGGCCCTTTAGATTGAGGTTTCATGTCAATTATTAAACGCTGCACAATTAAAAATCAGCGTTTAATAATTGTAACCAAAAATAATTATTAGTGTTTCGTTTGGGGACAAAATCATCCGCAATGGCTTGTAAATCGATATTGTCCAACAAGTTAAAATGAATACTTGCGAACATTCAATTATTGATACTGTTGTCTGTCATAGTGCTTCTAAACCATGTTTTGATTCTTCTCATGACTCTGAAACTCCTTTCTGCAGAAGCCGAAAGGAGAGCTACGCCGAAGTAAATTTAAAGCAATTTATGTACAGTATTTCCAAAAAGCATTTCTTGCTTCTCGGCTTTTTACTTAAAACTTTGCAAACTGTTGATATCTTTATTACTTTTTTCAGAGACGTGCTACTTTCTTTGTTAAATAACGTAATATGAGCATGTAGGTCTGCGAGTTTTTCTGTAAACACATCAAAACGAACAAGACTCTTAAAATGTTACGTTATAATCACAATCATGGCATACATATGTATCACAGTCCTTCAAAAGGGCTAAAAATGTCACGCGTTTAGTCTTGGCGTTTTTCTTTTTAGACTTTAATGTCTGCCATAAGTGAGTATTGAGTAGCCAAGTCAGACAGCTTGTGTTGCTTGTTACAATTAAATTAACGCCACCATTTTTTTGCTTCTAAATCAAAATTTTTTTTATTATTAGTAAAAACTTTTGTTCTTTCAGCACTTAGAAATTTTCTGATGCTTTATCCTTTTTTTTAGAACGCTTGGTATAATAGTTGTTAAGAATACCTACTGTTAACTACTGGGATGGTAGTTTAGGTATTCCTGTTTGTTGTACATGGCTATTTACAATCAGTTAATGAATCAAAAATTGATTTTCGGTTAAGATACATATAATTCAGTTTACTGATTCATGTAGAATAAAATGTTTATCAGAAGTTTAGGTCGCTTACGATATCAATAACTCTATATTACATACATTAAAACTTTTATCTTGCTTTTATAACTGTACTGTGAGTCACGGTTGTCTTTGTAATTTTACCAACATTGTTGGATTTAATGATGATCAAGATTATATAGGTTAATTGTAGAATATAACTTAAAAAAATTATCTATAATGATAATTTTAAAGAGCACAATCTGTCCCCTCTGCCCCCGTGTTTTAAGAATATTAAAAGGCAGGGGGGCAATTGCCCGTCCTGTCCCCTAATTCCGGCGCCCCTGCCCTCAAGTACAATAAAAATAGCGTAATTCTACTTAAAAATTATCAATAGTTACAACGCCAAGGCGCTTCGTCTACACTACTTCAATGTCTTGGCCCGTACTTAAGGCAGAAAGGTCCGAGTCAAAGTCCAAGACGAGACTTCGGGGTTGCAACACCGAGACTTCAAAACACGTATCTCGCCACGCGTCTCGAGACATCAGCTTCTTATTGATCATCTTTTATATCCAAGCCCACCTTTTTGGTCCCATTAAATCTATCTTGCTGTTAATACAACAGAAAACTTGGCAAATATTGAAGAGATTGAAATGCTTGGAAAGATTACGAATGATTAATCTAGAAATTATTGATTACATTATTCTGTTAATGAACAGTTACTAAATTACTTTTTTTCTATTATATGTGTTTCATGTAAACATTTTTCATTTAAATGCTAATTGATAAAAGATATTTGCTTGGTTTCTTTACCCATTAAATCCCAAATTTTGCTTTTTGGTTATTTTTTTGTCAAAAGACTTGGGTTTAGTCAACTAAATACAAAAATGTTGAAAAAAATAAAAGAAATATTTTTATTTGTTTTTTAATAAAATGTATGTTGATACCCTAATAGAGTATTGTAGGCACAAATGGCATCATGAACTTTTTATATCGTAAAATCTAAACAGTGCGAAAACAAAGCAATCAATCTCTACGGCATTAATATCGATTATAGTTTCGTACAAGAACACCGAAATTTGCTAAGTTTATCACTATTGCTGATAATATCCGTACTGATACTTAAGATAGATAACTGCATGAATTGTTTTTTTATTTTTGAAAATAAAAAGTAAAAAATTCACATTCTAGAAAAGTAAATACAAGCACATTTTAATTAATGCCATGCCATACTTTAAAGCAATGGTAATGGAGCCCACAGTCACACTTTTTGCACCCTTTCCTTGTATTCTTCTTGCAGACACCATATTTGCGTTGAGTGCTCAGATAGCTTTGGTAGTGATCCACTCTATCAATTCGCACATCTATGCTCACACGACGGCTTGCTGGAAGTATTCTGCTGCAGGGTCTGCAACTTTGAGATCGAGATAGCATGAATTGTTTCAAATACGTTTGAACAATCTCTATCCGAAACGCCAACAGGTAGAGTGTAGGATCTTCCGCCTTCTTGTTCTCTCGATACAAGAGCCAGCAGTTCTGCACTACCATGTCTGGTATCCAGGAAAACAATGCCCACCACCATTTTTTGCTTCTCTTGGACGTGCAATAGTTTCCAATGTTTTGATCACATCTATCTATTCCACCCATGTTCTTGTTATGAAGATTGATTAGGCATGGCTGGTCCACTTTAACACTTTTATGTTGCTCTTTACAATAGCGACAAATAGACGCTGATGGGGAGAAAGAAATGGTGTTGGATGCAATATATACACTTTTGTTGTTGTTTCAGCCGACAACGCTATCAGTACATTGGTCACAAATTTTTTTCTTACAACTTAGAATTTAAATTGGGCAGTTTTCCATTCGGTTGCTTCTGATTTTACCAGTGATTTTGGTATCTCGATCATAAAGATGACAGAAAAGATGTAGTGAAGAGAAAAAAATTGTCACAGAAGACGTGATTGGCGCCATCCCTCGGAAGCGAGCATAGGAGCTCTAACACTACTTTTTCACCAAGACCCCATAGGGTTATAAATTGCCAAGCAGGGCTTTTTTGCTCCCTGATAAGGACCAACTTGCAGCATGTATCCGTTGCTTTTGTGCCAGCACCCACATTTTACAGCCCATAGGCACTGACTTGCTAACGAGCTTTTGCTTACTGCTATGTCGTCGGTAATATGGAAGAATCATTGACTCATGCACACCAATAAACGATAAGTCAGAATGAAATTTCAGGAAACGTTAATTGATTAAGTTATAAAGTGGTCTGATTTTGACATCTTGTCATTTGGGTCAAGCTGATTATTGTCACAACAGTGCAGCAATAACACGATCTCCTGAAATCTGTTTTTTGACATGGCAATAAAAATAGATTTGTTTTTTATGTCACTGCTATTTTCCTAATACAACTTTTGACGTGGAAGTACGTTGTATCCAGATAGCAATAAAATTGCAATGAAAAGACACATCTCAAATTGATTGATGTTAAACGAAGGCTTTCCTTTTTCTTGGTGAGCATAAAGTTTAGTTATTTCTAAAAGATATTTTACTATTTCATCATCGAAAAATGAATTAGATAAAGTAGTAGGAGATGAATAATCCTGAAGCAGTTTTTTAGTGGTGGATTTGAAAATATTTTTTTGATAAATCTCTTTTATCCCAAGTCGCTTGTGTTGGTGGCGATAGTAGAAGCAATAAATCGACGTCCAAATTCATGATTTCATCAGTGCATAGTTGGGCACTTGTAGTTGCTCCATCCATCGACTACTTTAAAATTGTTTTCTTCCGACATACTGTCACTTACAAGATGTCCATAATTTACTCGGTACTGTGCTTGTGCTGACAGCAATGAACCAGAAATATGGTTGGCAGAAACCGTTTCCTCTCTTTCACTATCTTCATCTGAGCACATACCACCATTTGGAGGGGTTAAAAATATATCAGCGTTTATGTAATTGCCGTCTTCGAGCATTTGTAGAACTTTATGAGTGTTCCAGGTATTCTTTTTGGATCTTAACAAGAAAAAAACAAATATTTCAATAAAACACCTAATTGTATACTTTCGTGCCTACAGTACCCTCATAGGATACGTCGCAAATATATTTATATTTACTTACGCTGAAATAATATGAAATATTTTGTAATTATTTAAGTAACTATACTAATTATTCTATTAACTTGAAAAGGAATTAAAAATTTCACTTCACTTATAAAGTAAATTATGACTTACCAATTTTGCAGAGAAGTGTTAAAGTTCATTTTTCAACTGCTTGCTTCTTCAGTGACTGTAAAACCCAAACTGTGCATAACTTAAAACTTTAAACTTGATCACACTGTTAATTGGTCTATTTATCGTCATTGTTTCATAAATAAACAGCAATCGGACATCATCATTAGCATATAATGGAATTTTTGAATGATACCCTCTATTAGGGTATAGTAGTCACTAATGGGTTAAAAATCCTTTATTTTGCCCACTGCAAATATTGATTATTTTAATTAAATTTTTTTAGATAACTGTATGGTTCTTGGAAAACAGATCATTCCAGAAAGCAACCCTTGCTTTGAAAAGCATTCCTTCTTGAGCTTGCAAAAATTGGTTAAAAAAAAATTAAAATGTTTGTATTGGATCTTGGTTTGGATTATAACATCATAAACAGTAAATTTTATATTTAAAAGAATGAATGTGATAGAAAAATGATTCAAGTTTTTAGTTAAAAAGTTTTTGAATATTCAGTTATAACTTATTTTATTTAAAATTAGGTTTAGATTTCAGTCGTACTAACGTTATGCTTAGAATGAAATTGCTAAAAAACTTATTTACGGAGATACAACACAATCTGGATTGGAAAATAGAGTTTGTGAATTTGGCATATAAACAATCGCCTATCACATAACGCCGTCGAATCACGTGATCAACAAAGTCAATTTAGCCTCGTTTTACTTGTAGCTTTAAGTGAAAACAAATTTTAAAAAATAAAATATTTTTGATTTGAATAGCAAATTTACCAAAAATGTTGCGGTCTTTGTCTCAAAAAATTATCCTGTCTCAGTGCTTTTTTTTAAACGTAAGGTCTATTTACCACTGTTTTCCCAACTTCTTTTGGCCATACCCCACTTAAACACTTCTAAAATCTAGATGGACCGCTCCCAAGTGATAATTTAATATACTATATATATTTGTAGTTTTGATTAACAAATAAAAATATTAGGATTACGACATGGTGACGATCCTTTTTTTCGGTCTTTACTAGACTTTTTATACATACAAGTAAATGGAGCAATGTCACCCAGACTTAATATAAAGACTCTGTTTTTTGCTTCATCTGATTTTGTATTCGAATAGGAAGCAGAAACAATTGTTTGCTCTATAAATCTTTGTAACATTGCTCTATTTATGTCCAAAAAATCTAGTGAAGACCAAAAGAAAAAAAGATCTTGGCATTAAATCTATGCGGCAGTCGCGTGTAACTGGTAAACCGAAGACAGAATGATGAATAATTTAACTGTGGGATTGCTTCATTTATATTTATTTGATTGCGACGACTGATAGATCACAAGAACAAAGATTTTGATTACCAAAACACCTAAAAGTCAATATTTCCTCTATGAGGCTTATGCCCCACATTGGGAAACACTAATCTAGAGTAAATCACAAGACTAAATTATTGGTCTAAACGAAACGTCAAAAAATTATAAGTTTTTGAGTCAAAATGCTAAACAAAAAGTGTCACAAAATTTAAAACAAAAACAACAAATACAGTGTTGGAATATTGTAAGCAGGCTTATAATTATAATGAAATGATATTTGAAATGCAGGGTGGATAAAATAAGTGATTCAAAAGCGATGAAAATAATTAGTCAAAATAACTAATTTTTAAAATTCTGTTGATTTAAATTTTTATTTACACTAATTTACACTTGATTTAAAAACAATCATCAGTTCTCATACAATTAGCGATTCTAAATAGGGAGGCAAGATGGCGATTACACCATAAACGTTGTTGTTACTAAATTCTATAATGTTACGAAAGTAATTTATCAACTCTTGCCATAGGTGCTCCAGCAGAAAAAAGTGATTTAAAGTCTTTTTTTCAAGGCCATAACACCAAGACAAGACTGTTTACAATTGCTATTTTTATTAAACAGCGCTCGTACCATTTAGCCACCCTGTTAAATATACTAAGCAAAATTAATTATCTGGTAAAAATTTTGTTAAGTTAATAGCATTCACGAAAAAAGTTTATTAAAAATTATATTTGATGTTTAATTGAAGGGTGAATTTGAAAAAGTTTCTACAAATATATTTTGGGAAAATTAAATTGAACAAATAAAATTATCAAAGGAAGTTATAGGTAAGTTATTTGCATTCACGCACTAAAACATATAAATTAATTTTTTCCGTCGGTTTAGACTTTGAATCAAGGGTTTCCAACCAAAGTCCACAAAAACATGGAGTGTACAAGAAAAAAATATTTTAATTGGGGTTCCATAAAACAACTTAGTGAACAAAACAACCCGTGCATCAAAAAAAAAGGTCACCAAATTAATACAATTGACATTTCTCCTCAAATTCTTTCACCAACTAAAGTGAAGATAACCTTATTTTCGGTTTTCAATGCTCTGCCACTACCATGCCAAAAGTTCAAACTTTCAATTGTCGAAGACCCAAAAAAGAACTTTCCCTTAATTTATAAGAAAATTTTGGAGTATTTTTATAACTATTTATATTTATTGTGTTGATAACCATTTTTCTTAGTCTTTAACTAAATTTTAGGAATTTTGTGTATGCTAGCGCTCACAGAAGCAAAGACTGTGAAAAGGTTTTCAATTTTTGTTTCTACAAAAAACTTTTACACTTTTTTTTAGGTGGTCCACCAAATTTGTTTTTAAATTTGATATATTATCATCCCGAGAAAATGTAAAAATAGTCCAAATTTGTTTTGCTATGTATATGGCAGCTTTATTGTTAAAACAAAACAATGAGCCATCGCATCACATCTGAAAAGAATATACTAGCTGTATTTCGGTAGTGGGCATTGCATCAAATATGAACTTCTTGTTCAAGCGGCTTGCAAAATTGGTTGAACAAACGAATATCAGCAATTCTTTTTGCTGTTCCCATGACATGGAGGGAACCAAAGGACCACATTCAAGAATGTTATTCTTGCCTTGTAAATGTGAAACAGTTTAGTAGGAAACATAGAATGAAGATTTCATATCCAAATCTAAATTCCTGTTTCACATGATGCTTCCACCTAAAAATGGACTTAATACTTTTGCTAATGAAGTCGATGAAGATTCTGATAAAGGAGGTACTCCTGCTCCTAAGGATTCAAAAGATTTTGAATATGACGCAAAAGAAGGTTTAAATCCTATTCTCTTTTTCCAAGAACGCTTACATGACCTTATAAGAGACCTAGCACTTTTAAACAAAAAGCAGAGTTGCTTGCGTAAAGATTACAAGAAAACAACTTGCTTCATGCAGATGTTGCAGTTACCCATTACAGAAAGCCTAACATGGACTTGTCGACAGTATTCAGAGTGGATGGAGCGCCGTGCTACAGTCATAATATTAAAAGTTTGTTTGAAAATTTGGGAGATGATCACATAGCAAGTGACTAGCGTCTTTTCCTGAACTCTTCTAAAAGAAATCTCAAAGTTGTTCTTTTCTATACAATGCTAATACAAAACCGTCTGTTCTAATAGCACACTCCGTGCATTTAAAGGAATCTCACAAAAGTATTGAAATCCTCCTCAATGCTATTCAGTATAGTGATTATTAATGGAAGATTTGTGGAAACCTTAAAGTCATTGGCATTCTAATGGAAATGCAAGGAGGGGTTACCAAAAATTGCTGCTTTCTCTGTCTATTGGATAGTTGTGCTACTGCAAAGCACTATGTTAGAAGAAACTGCCAGGTTCAGGTTTATATATTCCAGAAATTGCAAATATCCAAAATGTCCCTTTAGTTAAGCCTAAGGATGTATTAATGCCACCACTTCATATAAAACTGGGATTAATGAAAAATTGGGTTAAAGCACTGGGGAAGAGCAATTCCAGTGGGTTCGTATTTCTTTGCAAGAAGTTTCCCAAAATAAGTGAAGCAAAATTGAAGAAGGAATCTTGGTTGGCCTACAGATTCGGAAAGTTTTGAATGATCCAAATTTTGAGAAAACGCTAATTGCATTCGAACAATGTGCTTGGAAAGCATTTGAGTGGCTGTGTGCAAACTTTTTGGGCAATATTATGTTACCTTTATTTCAGGAGGAAGTTAAAAACCAACTTAAATCATACAAAGAAATGGGTTGTCGCATGTCCCTAAATGCATTTTCTACACTTAACCTGGAATTTTTCCCGCAAACCTTGGTGCGATCAGTGATGAGCAAGGTGAAAAATTTGACCAGGATATACAAGCAATGGAGGAACGCTACCAAGGTTTTTGTAATGATGCAATGATGGGCGATTACTGCTGGATACTGTACCGTGATTATCAGAGCCATTCTTACAACAAAACTTATATTCAAAGCATTTTTATGCGTTCGCAATTATCTTCCTACCAATAAAGTAACTCGGTATGTCATATTGTATGTAGTAGAATTAAAGTTGATGAGTTGAAGGATTTGCGTAGAACAACTGATTCATAAATTGCGTCCGTGTATACAAGAATTGTAAGCCACCTCTATAATCGTAAAAATGCTAGCCATTGGGCAATGTTTATCTGTAACTTTTTTTCATTTTTGATTAGAATTGTAGTTTGTGTAGAAAACATTGCTACAGTACAAAGAAAATACTATTACCCTACATAATGAGGATTTATAGGACAGTTTAAACAAACTAGTTTGAAACAAAATTCGGTTTCATTAAAAGAACAGTTTTAATATTATTTTATAAAATACGTAAAATATTAAATTGCAAATATTTTAAAAATCTGATGTTCTAGAAAAAAAACGAGACCAGATTCGGAATCAGCGCAAAAATTTCAACCGGAAAAGTTTACTTGCTTTCTGATTAAAAATTAGGTGAAAATTTGTTGACCCGTGTAATAAAAACACTCGCAATTCGGTGAAGGACCGAGACCCAATTTGTGCATGACGATGAGAATTGCCCAACACCAGTCCACAGGCGGTTGAGTTTAACCCAAGCTTCTCGGGGTAAGCCGATCCCAACAGGCCTGGCACCGGTCTCGGGAACAAAAGCACGGAGCCTGGAAGCACCTTCACATACTCCGTTCTCCATTTGTGATTTGTCCATTCAGAAGCGCGGATGCCAAGTTGGGCAAGGTTGTCCAAAAGATTCCGTGCAGCTGACACAAACGTGCGTTTGGATCTTAGTCTCACTTGGCGAGTATTTGAGGACCCATTTAAAATACCATAAAAGATATGATCGGGATCCAGAGATCCACGGTGAGCCAAGAAGAATGTTGCTCCCAGTCGGCGAAGCTCAGCTGGCTGGATGGCTGAAAGTATGAGTAGGTGGTCCATTGGAGTGGGACGCAGGCATTCAGTAACTATGCGAAAGGAGTTGTTCAAGACACTGTCAATGAGGCGAGTGTGAGCACTGCGACACCAGACTGGCGCACAATACTCAGCTGTTGAGTAGATTAGAGATAAGGTGGCTATGCGTAGTATTTTAGCACCGAGGATAGTTTTTTGTGCAATGCCACTAAGTGGTGACAAAACGTGAGAAATCTGTCAGGTTTTACCCCAAGATAAGTAGGGGTTGAACAGAACGGTAAAAGTCTACCATTGCTGTAGACCTTTAGCTTACGTTAGGCCTCTCGGTTATATAAGTGAAAGGCTGCCGTCACCGTCTTAGTGTGACTGAGCTTCAACCTCCAAGTCTGGATACGCTTAAAGTGTAGATATGTCTTGGCTTAAAGTCCCCTCCAAGTCCTTCCAGTTTCCAGAAGAGTGCAACAATGCTAAATCATCAGCATAAGCAAACTGTCTGGAAATCATGGAAGGCAGATCGTACGTATAGATGTTAAATAGGAGGGCAGCCAAGACCGATGCCTGAGGAACGCCGTTTTTAAGACGTTGCTTGCTGTCACCGGTAGTATGGATGAAACTTCGATTTCGGACAAGCTCCATAATCATTCTGACCATGGCTCATAGGAGAGAAGACTGTGAAAAGGTCTTAATTTTTGTTTTTAAAAAACGTTTACATTTTTTTGTATGGGGGTGCACCAAATTACATTTTAATCAAAATTAAGCAAAAAATGATCCGTGAGTTAAAAAAGGTTGGAAACCCCTGGTTTAAATAAACTATCATTTCAAAATCCAAATTGAATTATTAACTTGGAAATTCTATTAAATCTATTTTTTCTTAATAATAATTTAATTTTGGAGAAAATCATTAATATTTGTTTTATGATTTAGCTCTATTAGAAATTGCATGGTATCTTTAATAAACTTGCTTTGGTTTGCGGACAAACAAGTTAAGGAAACACTAAGTTAGGCAAAAGAAGGCAATTGCCACTTGCTACCTGTTTTTAAATTTTCTTTTTGTTTTATTACAAAGCATTTAACAAAATTCAAAATAATTTTTCAAAAACTTTCCAAGGTTTGGGCTTATTATTTATTTATATCATCTTTATATTTTTCTTCTGATTTGAAGGAAAACGACGGAGGCGTTGTACATAGGGCAAGCAATTACCGCCACCTGTTTCCTGAGATGCCAAGATATTGCTGTCCAGTTGAAACTTTTTATTTTGTTTTTTTATTTTTATAGAGATATAACTGAAACTTAAAACTGCATGTTAAGACCGCCAAACAGGAGTAAGTCGTAAAGCGTCTGATTCAAACACACAACGGAATGGTGCGATTAGATTTTGAACCGAGACCCATGTTCATCACAATCACGTCGCTGCTAAAAATTCGACCACGCTGTAGACATAGGATTTATGTAGATTTTGTGTTATCAATTCTATTTAGTTTAGTGTTTCTCAAACGTAATCTTGGCTCTCTAAGGAAGAATTTGTAATCTGTAGGGAGGAATTTATATAAAATGTAAGTTTATTTAAAGTTTTTTACTGATAACAAAACTTGGCACGTCTTTTATAGTTTCATTTTTACAGTTCATAAAATTTGCTTAGTAACAGTGAAGACTAATTTTCTAAGTCTTTACATGCATAAAACCTTGTTTGTTTTACGTCCCACTCCGCTCGTAAGAAAAAAATTGCAAAAAAAAACAGAAACCAAAAAAAGTTGTCATCATCATAGTATAGAAGGCCATCCACTTCGGGTAAGTCACAAACAGGTCTGAAGACGAGAGTTTATCCTTTTAATACCCCAGGCTGCTCTACTAACAGGATCAGACAATTGACTTTAATCGAAGGCTGCTCGGGGCAAGTCCATTCAAACAGGCCTGGTACTATTCATGAAAATAAAAGCACTGAGCCTACATGTCCTCTCAAAGTGCTCCGTATTCCATCTATAATTTGTTCACTGATCACAGAGGATGCCTAGTTCGGCAAGGCCATCTAAGAGCTTTTTTATTTAAAATAATCATTTAAGATAAGCGTATAAATTACATGTTAAAAGTCTTTTAACATGTAAAGTGTAAAGCTATGAGTTCAAATTTAAAGAAAATTAAACAAAACTGATAAAATCTTACCTCTTTTTTGTTAGATTTCAAAAAAATGCTTTATTAAATTTTACATGCTATGGTCCTTAACTTTAAGGGAAGGTAAAAAAAAGAGAAAAAGTTTGTTTTGATGTTTAAGGAAAACAAGTTATAGTAAAAAAAAGTATAGGAAAAAAGTGACAAAATAGATTCTGCTATTGCTAACAGGTATACTGCTACAATTTTTATTTTTGTTCTTCTGGTACATTAAATCTCAGAGTTCCAAATGCTGGTAAACTCTTTTTGCAAACAATAAATAAAAACTTTTGTCGTACTCTAGAACTAATAAAAGTGTTTTGGAGACAACTTGAATGAAACGCAATTATCATCAGTGTGATAAAAATGAGGAAGCAAAGAAATAAGAAAAAAACATTTGTGAAGTCAAGAACGAAAACTAGCAGAAATTATTATTTAGCAGAAATTAGAATTATTTTTAAAATATTTAAAATTTTACAAGCAACTGGATAAAAACCAAGTGGTTTTGTTGTTAAAAGCATGATTATTTGAAGGACCAAAAAAGTATTTCTAAAAAATTTAAGAAAATAATCTTTTTTTTGCTACAATTTTCAAGTTATTTAATTCATGATGATTTTGCAAATACACGTTTTTTTACAAGTGTCAACAAAATCATTGCTTTTTAACTAAAGAAAATTTTTTAACACACATCCCGCATACGTTGTATAGACCTTGCTAAATTACCTTGTTAAAAATTATATTAAAAAAAAAATGAATACAATGCCAGAGTCAAATAAAAAGTGAAAACGATTTATGAAATCATACAAAAAGTCTAAGATGGAGTTGCAAGCACCTTTCTTGTTCGCGGCTGACAAGGTTATACTTAGATTTTTAGGTATGTGGGGTCTCGGCACAATTTAAGGTTTCCAGCTTCATAATGGTCAACATTTGGTGGCATGTGGGCTGTAATTTTATGATAGTGTCACACTTCGTACCTAATAATTTTTATCATGGCGATATAGCTTATTTTCCGCCTTAAAATAATTCAAAGTTTTGCTATAAGATAGAAATCGCTTAGGCAAGGGATAATCGCTTTCGTTCTGTGTTATTTAATTATCTGCTTGCAATTGTTCAAATGCAACTTTCTTTTTTCTTTCGCCAGACGGTGGTGACGTAATGCGCTTTGTCTGTATCGCATGACCGAGTTAAGTGCGATCTGAAATGTTCTCGCTTACCATAGAAAATGCGTTCTAATTTTAACGTATGACCGAAGCGTTTTCCAGACTGTTCCAGCCAATTTTTGTCATGTGACTTGTTATCTATATATATGAATGTTGCGACAATGCGAAGCGAGAGACGACGACAAAAGAGAGACGAAAATGAGAGAGACGCATAAAGCAAAAAGTGTCGCTGTGAGAAAAAGTAGAATTTGGGGCGAGTGTTAAATTCATTTTGCGCTAGTGTTTTGGAGTTGTGTTTTACAGAGGTAGAATCATTTGTGTTGATTGAATTAAGTTATAGTGTTGATTTCGCTTTGCAGTTTGGCAAACCGTGGAATAAAACTTTCCTCGGTCGTGAATTTTATAATACATTCGCTTTAGTTAGAGACAGTGGTCTCTGTTTGTTTTCTGAGAAAAAGTCTTCGATGAATCAATCAGAACTTAGCCGAAACCAACTGTATAAAAGCTTTAGGCTCATAGCAGGCTACTTCTTGAGCCAGAATAAAATAAAAATTAGACACAGCTTTGTTTCAGCGCAGGTATTCGGATTACCTAGCTCAACTGGTTCTTTAGGAATCCCAAATAAAGTCTGTGACAGATAGTAACATATGGTTTCCGGAAAATAATACAATGTTTGGTCTGCTTTCTGTCTAATATTAAATGGTCACACAGAGGGTCGAATACTGAAAAGTCCGTCTGTCGAAACGTTTAAAAACACTTCGCGGTCGAAGAAAACTTAAAAATTTGAAAATTAAAATTGAAAGATTGCAAAACAGCCTCTTCGAAAAGAACTGCAAATTCCTCAAATTGAACTGCAAATTCCTCAAATTTGATATTGTCGACTTCTACCCCTCAATCACAGAAAAACTCCTATCTGCGGCCATCTCTTTTGCTAAATTATTCACCCAAATTGATGATGATGCTATCCAAATTATCGAACATTCAAGAAAATCACTTCTGTTCAACGAAAAAGAAGCTTGGATAAAAAACAACGATTCACTATTTGACGTCACTATGGGATCCTTCGATGGTGCGGAAATATGCGAACTAGTTGGACTATTTATTTTAAACAAACTAACAAATATCATCCCCACAAAAGACCTCGGTTTATACCGCGACGACGGACTCGCCGTCCTTAGAAATAAATCCGGACCTGAAATGGAACGAACCAAGAAAAACATAATCAAAGCCTTCAAAGAAATCGATCTAAACATCACGGCCGAAACCAACCTATTTCAAACAGACTTCCTAGATGTAACCTTCAACCTCAAATCAAACAAATTCTTCCCTTATCGAAAACCCAACGACCACCCTTTATACATCAACAACCAATCCAACCATCCACCATCAATCAGAAAACAACTACCAGACATGATCAATGATAGAATCTCAAAATTGTCA
Source organism: Diplosoma virens (assembly GCA_963680785.1). NCBI lineage: Eukaryota > Metazoa > Chordata > Ascidiacea > Aplousobranchia > Didemnidae > Diplosoma > Diplosoma virens. The sequence goes on from CAVMFT010000298.1 coordinate 138,502, forward strand.
CACAACCAAGAGTCATTCAACCAAGCATCCCCTTTATACACCGAACCTCTAAAGAACAGTGGTTACAAAACTAACATGACATACAACAAAGCAGTTTCAGCAGAATTAAAAAACGACGAAAAGAGAAAAGAATGCGCATACAAAAATAAAAGAAAAAGAAACGTCATTTGGTTCAACCCCCCCTACAACGAAGAAGTACAGACCAATATAGGAAAAACATTTTTCAACCTCATAAACAAACATTTCCCCACACACCACAAACTCCACAAAATATGTAACAAATTTAACGTGAAATTAAGCTACAGTTGCATGCCAAACATGATGAACATTATCAACAATCACAATAGGAACCTCCTGCACCCCCACACCAGCGACAAAGATTTACCATGCAACTGCAAAAACCTTCATGACTGCCCACTCAATGGAAAATGCCGAACAAAATCTATTATTTACAAAGCATCCATCAGTGCTCCCAACTCACCGACCCAACATTATTTTGGCTGCTGCGAAACTGAATTCAAGACCCGTTTTTATAATCACCGACAATCCTTCAATCACCGACACAAAGCAAACGCCACCGAACTCTCCAAAACATTATGGAAATATAAAGATAAAGGAATCAAACCACGGATAACTTGGTCAATTGTTTGCAAATCATTTGCATACACCAGCGGGGCCAAACGCTGCAATCTCTGCTTAGCAGAAAAACTCGCCATCTTGCAAGCCGACCAGCGCACGCTCTTGAACAAGCGATCCGAGTTTGTCTCCAAATGCCGACACAGGAACAAATTTAAATTAAAGAAAGCCTAGCCTGATTTAATATTTCCCAATTTTTTCAAATTTTATTTAATTTTAATTTTAATTCGATTTTCCGATGTTTAAACTTTTAACTTTGCAATCCTTACCCCCGTTTAAGCCGTGTTTACTCATTGTTGTCGTGTTTCCACTATATGTATCCCTGCACCCCCCGATCTCCTCTATAGCCATTTCCTCGCTGTCCGTTCACGCCTCGCTACTTCCTTCCTTTACAACGTTCTTTCTCTCCCACTATCTACCGCGCATTTGTAATTTGATCGCCAGTCAGTTTTTTGCAGCGTCAGATACGCAAACGTTTAGTTTGATTACAAAATTCTAAATTCTAAATTTTGAGTCTTACAGCTAACTTGCTTATTTTTAAATTTTTAAATTTTTAAATTTTTAAATTTTAAACTTTAAATTTTCAATTTTATTTCATTTTATTAATTATCTACCGCGCATTTGTAATTTGATTGCCAGTCAGTTTTCTGCAGCGTCAGATTAGTTTGATTACAAAATTCTAAATTCTAAATTTTGAGCCTTACAACTAGCTTGCCTACTCAAAAAAATTTTAAACTTTAAATTTTCAATTTTATTTTATTTTATTTTAATTAACTTATATTTACTTTATCCGTAATATTATTACTTTTGGCTCTTAACTATAATAATTAGCTTTTTCGTGCGTTTTTTCTTAACTTTTCGTCTGCGTTTAGAATCACCTCCTGATGAGCCGTAAAGGCGAAACAGACTGTAGAGGTTTTAATAAAATCTCTTTTGTGGCTTTTGTAATATATATATATATATATATATATATATATATATAGTCTATAAGCTATGCAAACTTATATTTTAAATATAAATTCAATCGTAAAATAAATTCTTTGCTTGGCAGGATAAAGGTTAAGGAATTCTAGAGAACTGTAAAAATTCATAAACGCTCCGAGCTTTTATTCCAAGGGTCAATATCAGACCTGTCAAAATTGCTTTGCTCAGAGCAGCCTGGGCCAACACAAGAAAAGCAAGGATTTTTCCAGAGCTAGAAAAAAGCAAGCGGTCATTTTTAATCCATGTTTAGAAAAGTTTATTTTACTTGTACGAACAACATTGTTATGAACAAATCAAATTTATTTTTTATTTTTTGAGACCTAGTTTTGCGTTCTAATTTTGACGCTTCACTGGTTAGACGATTACATGTCATCGTAATCGAGACTACGGCTTTCAATACAAGTAATTCGTTTTATTTTGTACATAAACAAGATAGATGACGCACAAAATTTTCTGGCTCGTTCGCTTAGTTTAAGTTTCAGGTTGCTATACTGTAAATAATTTGGCAAGTTGGACTTTGTTGGTTTTTGTGAACAACTTTTAATTGATGAATTGCTTTTAGAGAATTTGTAAAAGATTTGAATCGGAAATATTGTGTTCGCGTGTGTTATTTCGGTTGTATGTTGTGTTTGGTGTGCTTGAGCAAGCAACCTAACGCTCCAAACCTTATTGAATTTTTGTTATTCTTGTTGTTGCAGTGTTTTGCGCATTGGAATTAGTAGATAATTTTTTTTTGGTTTTTGTTGACAGTGGTAATTGTTCATCCGCCTCCTCCCCCAATAGGACATTTATCAGTGTATTTTGGAGCCTACTTACACCTAATTATGTTTTATTTGTGCTTTAGGTTTTTTTATTCAAAATTTGATTCAAACTTTCTGCTTTGACCGACTACATAAATGGTTGAACAAACCAAAGTTGGATAATTTTTTGCACTCAAGACCAAAATTTAGACCGCAGCATTTTCCGGTGTGATTTATTTAAAAATTGTGATCGGGAAGAAAAATAAATAAATGAATCATTTTGTCGTTGTCTTGTCGACACCCCGGGTCCAAAAAAAACAGGAATGAGGCCGAGGGTTTATCTTTTTACTACTCCAGACTGCTGTACTGCCCGGATCAGATGCTTGCAATGATGGTGTTGTGCCAATATCCGGTTTTGTCATTCAAAACCGTTAGACTTTGTGCTCCATGCTGTTCCCGACGTATGGGGCAAGCTGTTAAGGCATAATCTGAGGTTTGTTCAGTGGCACTGCACTTACAATTCAATGAAGGAGCGAGACTCCATTTGTGCATAAGCAAATGGAATCGTTCAACAGCAGTACGCACGCGATTGAACTTAAAGATCACGTATAATTCACGTATGTAACAAAAATTCTTAACACCTCTGCAAGCATAAATGAATTACTGTTTTAGCTTATAATGAGTAAGAGCTGCTGGTGGATATGAGTTTACATTGCTGCTCACGTGTTTCTCTGACATTATGTGACAGGCGTTTATTGATATGGCAAGTACAGAAACATTTGAACAAAATAGTCGCCAGCGTGGCGGAGTGATTAAAAAACAATCTTATTGATGGCGAACGTGATTGACAGAGTTGGTTCAAAACCTACTTGAGCTCTTCTGTTGTGTCCTCGGAAATGAAAGTTTAAGGCGCTTTCTTTTGTTTGACGGTCTCTGCAAGCACCTGTAAGTTTTAGTCCTATCTCTAGATGAAAAACTAAAAAGTAAGTTTCGGATATCAAGTCGGGATTATGCTTGCCCTTCAGAAGCCCTTCAGAATCTTTTGTCAGAGTCTTTAGAGTCTTTCAGAAGCTTCTCTACAAATCAGGAGGAATTAATAGATGTGAAGAAAAAATATAGTTTTTCCCAAATACAAAGCGTGTCTTTTCCCAGTACAAAGCAGAATGTCGCGAGTAGATTTGAATCACGACGCTCTTAATTTTTAATCGCGATCGTATCAATCACGTTTGCTTATAGTCACGACGCTGTTAACCACTCAACCACGCTGTCGAAAAATGTAAAAAAAATGAAAACGTTCCTGCTGATCTTCACTGTTTTCAAGACTTAAATCTCTTTTGATTAAAAAAATTTTTCATTTATTTTAACAATTTTTAAAGTTTCTTAGTGCTGTTATGAACTTCTAATCATCTCTCCTCGTTGAGTGTCTAACCCGCAACTCTTTTTTTGTGCATAGTTTTATATTCATTGATCACAACTTTTAAACATACTAGACCAGGGTCGGAAAAATTCAGGGAGCCACCTATTTACTTTTATAAATAATCTCCAGCCATTATTAATAAATACAAAAATGTGGGGTTTAAATTACTGCATACATAAATTTTGTTACAACAAAAACTTGATCGCTTTATTTAGGAAAAAATATACGTAAGATTAAGGTAATGACGTTGTTTGGTTTGTGTCCAACTTCACAAGAAAGCGAACTCAAAATAATTGTTAAAATTAAAGTGAAAAAAAAGTTTTATTACTTTGATTATTATACCGATAGCAACCTAGGGGAAACTAGTAGAAAAAAGATGTGGTTTCCGGCGTGTAAAATGTTGGGTACCCTTGATATAATCTATCTGTTGCGATTTAAAAACTGCATCACCTTACATAACTGCACATTTACCATATAGATAACTTATTAAGTCGCAAAAGAATTTCGAATAAAAATTTTTTTCTGATTTGTCGCGAGCCATTTTCTGAGCATTAGCTACTATCATAGCTGTACCATATCAAAAAATTTTGGGGAGCAATATAATTTTGCCCAATTTTTTTCGATGATTGGCCCAATCATGTGTTCTAAATTTGAAAGCTAAAACACGTCTCTTTGTCAAACGATACTATTAGCAGGCAAATAAATGGGAAATTCTGATTTTCAAAAACTAAAACACGTCTTTTTGTCAAACGGTACTATTAGCAGGCGAATAACTAAGCTGTCCGACAACATTCTATTACAGGTAGTAGTCTCGAAGATTCAGAATTTAATGTTTAACTTTTTTGCGATCCAGATTGACAAAACGACGGATGTAGCTAACTTAGCCCAACTTGGCGTCTTTTTACGTAATGTCTATAATAGGAGTCTGAAAGACGAATTCTTGTTTTGCGAAACACTGAGCACCAAAACAACTGCAAGGAAAATATTCGACAAAGTGGACAACAAATCTTTTGAGGCGCATGGCATCAGGTGGAAACACGTTATTGGCGTGTGCACCAACGGTGCTCCAGCGATGCTTGGTTGCCGTTTCGGTTTTCAGACTTGGTGAAGAAAAAGTATCCAGATGCAATTGGTATACACTGCACTATTCTTCGTCAAGCATTGATGCTAAAAACCATGCCTGATGAGTTGAAAAGTGTTTTGAACAACGTGATTAAGGCAATGAATCTCATTAAGGCGAATGCACTTAACTCCCGCCTGTTTGCTGATTTACGCAAAGAAAATTATTCCGATTTTAAAACTCTTTTATTGCACTCGCATGTAAGATGGCTTTCAAAGGGAAAAGAACTGAAGAAAAGTTTTGTTCTTCGAAAAGAAATACACAAATTTTTGTATGAAGCTACAAATAATGTACAAAAAATTCTCGGACGACAGCTTTCTGATATTCTTTTTAGGTAAAAGTAATAGATAGACACCCCGAGGCCAAGTTGCAAATTTTTATACTGTATTTACTATTTATTAGTTCTATTTTTAAAGTCCTACATATGCGCAAAAATGGAGTAACTTGACAATCTTCTGCAGAAAACCGAGCAGTTCTAGTGATTTCAAGTTAAATAATAAACGTATTTGGCGGAAAGAGAGAGAGAGAGGAACGTTTGAATCTGTAGGCTTAAATTTATTAGTGTGTATTAATAGAGGTAACTTTATGTTTAAAATTTTTGGTCACTGTTTAGCCAATTTACCTATTATTTGAGATGATTAATAAAAAGCGAAAGTTTGAAGAATCTTATATGCAGTATGGTTTTAATTCTATCGTGTTTAGCAATAAAGAAAGACCAGAATGTTTATTTTGTAATAATGCACTAAGTAACGATTTAAAGAGGCCAGGAAAACTTAGCAGCATTTGAATAATGTCTACCCGCAAAACAAAGATAAAGGCAAAACCTATTTTTAAAAGATACAGTAAAGCTTTGAAAAAGATGAGACTGAATGTTTTAGGAAAATTTTTTACGAAAGACTGCAAGATTGTTGAAGCTTCATGTGTAGTGGCTCTTGAAATTGCAACATAGAAAAAGCCCCACACCATTACACAAACATTAATCAAGCCTTATTCTAAAACATTCTAAAAATGGCTGATATAATGCTGGAAAAAGATGCCGAAAAAAAGCTGGCATTATTTTTACTTTCCAATAACACAACCCAAGACTTAATCAAAGATCTGTCTAATGACTCGGAAAAGTTTTTATTGACCTATAAAATTGGAAAACTTGCTCTTTCAAATTATAGAAATTGACATTTTATTGACCTATAGAGTTTTATTTTAAGAATAACCAAAATAAAACAAAAAAATGCGTATAAAAAATGTATTGTATACATCCACACATTCGCAGGCTGCCTCTTGGTTTCTGAGAGAGCCGTTTGGCTGTGGCTGTCCACGAAGAACTTTTTTGAGCATGTAACTACGCATTCACATATCTTGCAAAATAATTTATTTATCGGAGTTGTACTAAACTCTGTATGAAACTCATTCACAACTTGTGCACTTTTATGTGCTGCTGAACTTTCACTTTTGGCATTCCGTTCACGTAACAAATCAAGTTTTCCAATTTTATAGGTCAATAAAAACTTTAAACTATTATGATAGAAACTACTAATGAAATTAAATTTCAGGTTGTAGATCAAATCAAAACTGCTTCTTTTCTTGTATTTGCACTTCAAATTGACGAATCAACCAAAATCCTTTGAAGCTCATTAATCATTCTACTGCACGGCAAGTATACCAAGAAACATGTCTGCTACAATTCTGGGTTGTTAAAAAGTCTTACCCAAAATAACAAAAAAACCCTTTGTATTGACCAATCTGTGCAAGTCAAGGTTTTTTCTCTGCTGCAAATCTAAGCAATACAAAAATAAACTTGACGTTAAAAATGACTTGCCATGTGCACTCTCTCAGACTGCACCCCGTATTCGAACTAGCATTTCAGATAAGTAAGAACAGGTATCCCATTAATTTGAAAGTTTAGTAAATGTATTTCTAAATTTGTTGTCTTTCCTCATTTTGTCTAGTGATTCTAATAGTATGCACTGCGGTTACTACTGGAATGAAAAAATTCAGATTAAATAAGGGGAAGCATGCAACAAAAAGGATGAGAACCACTAGCTCTAAAGCCTAAACGTAAAATGTAATTTGAAGTGGTTCAGTTAAACGTTGCAAACCAAAATAATTCATTCAAATTCAAATAAAATTTAATTAAATTCAATTAAATTAAAATTTTAATAACTTGCTTATCGTTCTCATATTTAATCATTATAATAAGTAAGCAAAATAATTAAAGCAATTTGATAAAAAATAGCGTTGAAAATATTAAGAAAACATTTTCAAGAACTTACAGCGAAAAATAGAAATAATAACTGCTGGACAAACCTAAACAAAAATTAAATTTGACAACAAATTATAAAAGCAAGGAAGAAAACTTTTGCAACATTTCATAACTTTTTCTCTTTTTTGTTTGGGGGATATGGACGGAATCTGAATGGTTTACTAAATGGCCAAATATATTTTCATCAGCCAGGTCACTGTGAGATGTGAAAATGGTGATGGCAACACGTATTACGTCATTCGCGCTCGTCATGTGATATGGTAAATTCTATTGTGCGTGGATATAATATAGAGAGAGTGGTAAATAAAGAATAAAGTTGTATCCGTTAAAATCTGTGTTATTGAGTAGAAAGTTGACTAAGGAGTACAAGTTACTTTACAAATGAAAATATAACATGGCGTCGTCGGCTAACAAAAAGAAGCTGCAAATTGCTTAAAGAGAAGTGATTTAAGCAAAGTTAGATAATTGTAAAGAACTGTGTGACTTTAAGCTGCTGAAGTATATATCACTTTTTCAGTAAAAAAGTACTGTTAAAAATATGCCTAAAGGTAGAAAAAATCAAGCAGCAAGCAATGAAAACGAGACAAAAAGCTCGACCCAATCAACAACTGCTACGGCGCATAATATAGCTGAGCCTCCGGCGTGGCTCCAGCAGCTGCTAATAGTGCAGCAAACCCAAATGGAGCAAATGCAAGCTCAAGCTCAACAAGTTCAGCAAGCCCATATGGAGCAAATGCAAGCTCAAGCTCAACAAGTTCAGCAAGCCCATATGGAGCAAATAAACCAGTTATTTGCTCAGCTGATCCAAACAAGACACGACTCCATCAATCGAGAACATGAAAGTTCAGAACAATCACTTGCTCGGAACAGCGAGCAACATTCGAGCAATGCGAGAAGGTCCAAAGCAGATGCTCCTAAGCCACCTATCTTAAATGTAGATATTTCCGTGGCCGAATTTTCTAAATGGAGAAAATTATACAACGATTACGTGATTGTATCAGAGGCACACGAACTGCCACGAGCAAGTCAAATAGCATTGTTGCGATCGTTCTTCTCCTTAGAACTACGAGATGCAGTTGAACATGTCCTCCTTATTCCGGACGACACGGAGCTAGACACCAACGCGATCTTAGAGAAAGTCCACAACTACATCAGAAGCCAAAGAAACATTGCCCTCGATTGTGTTGCATTCGAAGAGCGCAAACAAGCAGTTGGTGAGTCTTTCGATTCATTTTTGATCGCTATTAAAACGCTTGCAAGAGATGCCGATCTCTGCAATGCATGTATCGACCGCCGACTCGTAACTAAAATAATGTCGGGTATCTGCGACAAGCAAACGCGGACCAAACTTTTAGCAATTTCGCCACTCCCCGATTTAGAAACCACAACAGCCATTTGCCGATCCAAGGAATCAGCGCGGTTAGATGACGCACGGATCGATAACAAAAAATTCATTAACCTAAATAGGTACAAACGCGGTCGCTCCAAGTCAAAACCTCGCAAACCCTCCTGTACTAGATGTGGCAACATGATATGCCCTCCAAAGGGACAGGGAACTTGTCCAGCGCGAGAAAAAATTTGCTCATCTTGCAACAAAAAGGACACTTTGCGGCTGTATGCTTTTCAAGCAACAGTAGATCCAGCAAACCACAGGGCAACCGAAGCAAAGCCACAGGCCAAGTCAAAAAAGTGTCGCAAAACTCAGTTAGGGACGCTGACACCAATGCAGCACCGCAAATATCAATCAAGTTAAGCTCCCTCCAAAATCGAGCACCCATAGGAACTTTGCAGGCAACACCTGATACAGGGGCTGAAGCTTCAATAATAGGAATCCAAGAGATCCGAAGCCTAGACTTTGACATGAATAAGTTAAATCCGCCTGCCAAAGACAAATTAGTCGTTGCAAATGGCCAATCTCTGAAGTGCATAGGCACCCTGCCATGCATTATCACATATGGCAACAGGACAGCCCAGGATGTTCTTCACGTATGCCATAAAATTGAACAATGCCTGTTAGCGTGGTACACTTGCAGGAACTTAGGAATTTTGCCTCCTAACTACCCCGAGCCAATTGAGCTGACTGAAGAAAATAACAGGTCTATATCAGGCATCGTTATACCTAGTCAAAGATTGGAATTCACAATCTCTCAAAGTCCTTCCCCAAATGAGTTGGACAGAATGAAGCAAACCCTTTTAGATAAATATAAAGATGTTTTTAAAAGTGATGGCCAGTTGCATGAAATGAGTGGCACACCCATGAAAATTTTTTTACGTGAGAACGCGACACCCTTCGCTCTATCGTCTCCGCGACAAATACCGTTCTCATACAGAAATCTTGTCAAAGACGAATTACACAAACAAGTTAAGGCTGGCGTCATTGCACCAGTAACCGAGCCAACTGACTGGGTGCATCCTTTGGTAGTCGTACCTAAACCAAATGGTGGTATACGCTTGTGCGTCGATTTTCAAAAATTAAATCAGCACGTTCGTCGCCCGTATTACCCCACAAAAACTCCTTCAGAGGCGGTATCAAACATCAATCCCAGCTCAAAATACTTCACAACTTTTGATGCCAAAAACGGTTATTGGCAAGTGCCCCTTGAAAAAGAAAGCCAATTGCTCACCACTTTCATTACTCCGTATGGAAGGTACAAATTTTTACGTGCCCCAATGGGATTAGCTTCATCCCAAGATGAGTATTGCTCCAGGGGAGACACAGCCATACAAGGCATTGAGCGTGTGGAAAAAGTGGTGGACGACATACTGATTCACAACTCTTCCGCTCAAGAACACTTGAGCAATGTGGTAAAAGTACTGGACCGATGCCGCAAACATAGAATTACCTTGAACCCCAAGAAGTTTAACTTCATGAGACCTTCAGTTGAATATGTAGGGTACCTCGTAGGAAGCGAGGGTGTGCAAGCTGACCCGAAAAAGATAGAAGCGATATCTCAGTTCCCTTCTCCAACCAATTTGACGGAACTGCGCTCATTTATGGGTTTAGCAAATCAGCTCGGAGAATTTACAAACAAGCTCAGTGAAGCTGCAGAGCTTCTGCGTGGCCTCATGAAGCCCAAAAATGCATTTGTGTGGACCCCAATGCACGATAACGCATTTCATGAAGTGAAAAGGATCCTCTGCAGTCCACCAGTTTTAGCGCCATTTGATCCAACATTGCCCACGATGCTTCAAACTGATGCATCACGTTTCAAAAGTCTGGGATTTGTACTCATGCAACGGCATGGAGACAACTGGAAATTAACCCAAGCCGGATCACGATTCACTACCGACATAGAATCAAGGTATGCCATGGTCGAACTAGAATTGCTGGCAGTGGTCTGGGCAGTAAAAAAATGTTACATCTACCTACAAGGTTTGCCGTTCTTTGAGATCGTCGTGGATCACAAACCGTTGGAATCAATTCTAAATAGTCAGACCCTGGACATGATCGACAACCCAAGGATCCAGCGATTAAAAGAGAAACTGAGTGGCTATGTCTTTCACGTGAGCTGGAGACGAGGCAAAGACCATGCGATTCCCGATGCATTATCCAGAGCTTCTTGCAAAGATCCAGAACCGCTAGATGTTATCACAGAGGACACAAAAACTTTCCTGGAAAGAAAAATCTCTGCTATCTTCCAAGGGGGAGAGCGAGGAGAAGAAAGAGGCCAACACCTTATTGATCCAATTCTCGAGGAAATCAAAGAAAGCACGGAATCTGACGAGGCATCACAAGAGCTAATCAAAGCTCTACAAAACGATTTTGCTAACTCCCGTTTACACTCATCAATAAAACATTACAAAAAACTGAAAGATCAGTTGTCAGTGGAAGACGGACTCATACTCCTCGACAGTCACAGAATCGTTATCCCTCAAGCCAAACGCAGAGAGATATTAGCAAAATTGCACTCATCTCATCAGGGCATTGAGAGGACCAAAAGAAGAGCTCGACAAACAGTTTACTGGCCTGGAATTAACAACGACATACAAAATGTTGTTGAAGCCTGCAATGCATGCCAGAAAAACCTCCCGAGCCTACAAAAAGAACCGATGATGTCAGATCCACCACCGTCACGCCCATTCGAAGACGTTTCCGCTGATTTATTCTGTTATGCTGGAAATCATATATGGTGTACGTCGATCGTTTATCCGGATGGATCAAAATAGCCGAGTTCAGACAAGACCCATCCTCCCAGCAAGTCATAAGCACCATCAGAAGATACTTCGTAGATGCTGGAGTCCCAGTCCGCATCCGCACAGATGGTGGCCCTCAATTTGCCTCCAACAAATTTCGGCAATTTCTGCTGAGATGGGGTGTCAATCATGCTCTCAGCACACCACATTATCCTCAGTCAAATGGGCATGCAGAATCAGCAGTCAAAGCTATGAAAAGCTTAGTCGCCAAATCAGCAGAAAGCGGCGACATTGATAGCGATGAATTCTGCGAAGGCCTACTGGAATGGCTTAATACGCCCAAAGCTGCAGGTTTATCTCCAGCCGAAATACTATACGGCCATTCGCTCCGCTCCATAATTCCTGCCAAGATGTGCAGTTACAAACAAATTTGGAAAGAAAAATTCGACAAGTGGGATTCGAACGTTGTCGATTCAAAACGAAAGGAGAAAAACAGATATGACTCTGGGGTGAAGCCTTTAAACCAACTCCAAATCGGCCAAAAGGTTCGTATTCAAGACCCCAATTCCAAGAAATGGGACAGAGTTGGCCACATCGTCGGAATTGGCCGTAATCGCGACTATCACGTGAAACTGCCAAGCGGTCGCGTATATTGGCGGAATCGAATTTATGAGACCAGTGGCACCCACCGAAACCACTGCCGAGTCTCCTGATAGAGATTCCACTGCTGAGTCCTATGGGCCGGTGGTTTTCTCATCTGACGCGCGCGCTAATGAAGGACCAGTGCCCGACAGCACTGCTGAGTCCGTTTGCACCGACCAAAACGCAGCGAGTAATTGTGATGTTATCGCCGCGCGTACAAAACCGAGTGTTCGTTTTAGCGATGTGGTACACACCCAACACATTCCTCGTCGAAGTAATCGCAAAACTAGACGCAACCCCTCATATTTGCGTGAATTCGTAAAATAATGATTGATGCGTAATAACAATGTTGTTATCATAAAAAAGGGGGTTGTGAGATGTGAAAATGGTGATGGCAACACGTATTACGTCATTCGCGCTCGTCATGTGATATGGTAAATTCTATTGTGCGTGGATATAATATAGAGAGAGTGGTAAATAAAGAATAAAGTTGTATCCGTTAAAATCTGTGTTATTGAGTAGCAAGTTGACTAAGGAGTACAAGTTACTTTACAAATGAAAATATAACAGTCACCAGGTTCTTGTTGACGTTTAAGAGCTCGAGCTCCATTTGGATGATGATAAATAGGGTAAGATGTCATTACGTACTTAGCTGCCTGCTTCTTTGCGCCACACTCACAGGGCGCGTAGAAGCCATGACCTATTTGTGCGTTTCTGAGCGAAATAGACCAATGTCGGTTCGAAAGCGGTTAAGCTTGACCCATGCAGGTTTAGAAAAGCTAGTTACAAGTGACGTTGAGCTAACATTATTAATATGGAATCTAGAGTGCTCTCCCGCCACTCCATGCTCCATCTATATTTTGCCAATTCTGCTACACTTATGCCTGGCTGGGCAAGATTGTTAAGCAGTTCCAATGTCGTAGGCATAAATGGATGTCTTGATTTAAGTTTACCGCAGCTTTCCACGAAATGGAGACAAGAGCCTTTCATATACCGTAGGAGGTGTTCTGGCTCCTGAAGGGCGGAAATTTGAATGCTTTATTTTTGGTGATTTTTAAAGACTGATAATGGTTTTAAACTTAAATCAACTTTATTATTTTATATGATTCAATTTTTGATAAAATTGATTTGATAAAATTTGCTGTGGTGGCTTTCGTGAGATACACGAATTCTTTTGTTTTGATGTAGGTAAAAGAGTTTTCTTACTTTAATTTCAACTATAGGTCGACAAAACAATTTTTTTTATTTAAAATCAAGGAAATCTGTTGCGCGTAATGTGTCATGAAACAGCATTTAGGTTTATTTTATTTAAATATTTACCACATTTGTATATTTTTTCTTCTAAGACAGAAAAACTTTGAAGGCGTCATACTTTAGACAACCGTCAAGCGATTGCTTCAATCTACCATTGAAGACGGCAAGATATTATTTTCCGATTAAAAGTTTTTATTTGTTTTCTAATTTTTATTTAAAAATATGATTGAAATTTAGAGCTGCTTGTTAAAACCGTCAAAAGCGAAAAGTGCCTAAAAATGTTTTATTCAAGACGCAAGAGAATAACGAGTGTATGTTTTGAACCGAAACTGTGTCGATTGCTTGAGTTATTAATAGGGGTCTTCTCTACTCGACCACGCTCTCAAAATTTGTGATAAAAAAATGAAATGCTACTATTTGTCCTTTATAGCAATTGCGGCCTGCAAAAAACTTGAAGAAAACTTATGGCCCATAATAAGTAAAAAGTTGGGCAGCCCAGTTCTAAATGTTTGTTAAATAAATTTAAAAAATGTTAAACTATGGTTACATTACAAATTAGTAAACCTTAGTTCACTTATTTAGCAGAGTTGCTATGCCCAACAAGCTTTGTCTTTATTTATCTGATAGAAGGTTTTAACCGCCAAATCATAAAATAATAGCTTATTTTGATGATTTGGATTTGAGTTGTCTCTATAAATTAATTAAATTTTTACAATCTGTTGCAAAGTAATAAATTTTTTGGTTTAACTGGGCTAGAGTTTGTCTGTAGTCAGACATGGTAGTTACTAAAAATTTTTTTTTTAAACATCCTTTTTCTGAACAACTATATGATTTCTAAACATCATCCTACATGCAGCTCGCGGTAGTTTTGCTTTTTAAATTTGTTTATGTCCAATGTTTCATAACTTTACTTAAAATCAAAACTAGGTTGACAATCAAACTATTTTGTAACTGTATTATGGTAAGGATATTTTGCTACTTTATTTTACAAATATTAATCATTTTTCTTTGTGTCAACATTTTTGTACCGTAGAAATTAATAAAACAATTGCAATTCTTGTTTTAAATAATATAGTATTGTGTTTGGTTCTTGTGCTTATGTGTATTCTTGTAACTTTTTGCATCTCAAATTCTATTGCAGTCAAATTGCAAGAGATTATGACTTTCAGTTAATTTTTGTTAATATGTTGTGACAATTGTTCAAAGACACGCGTTACTACCGCCAATATTTTGCTGGTGGCAACAAAATTACAAAATTGTAAAAGTTACTCACGTCCAATAATTCCAATCTGGATCCTCGCATTTGCAGTTAAACTCGCCGGAGCAAAGCTGATAGTGGCACAAATCTACAAAAATAATTTCAAACCATTGCTCAAGTAAAATTAAATCTGAAACTTTTCAATCACAAAATATATGTTCAGCAAAAAGCATGTGATAAAAAAATTGTGATAAAAGTAGCAAAATATTAAAAGATATAAAAATGGCATGTAAGAAATAATATAGTCAGAAAATTAATGTAAATATTAGCGTTTCAAACACAAAAGCGTGTCACGAGTTCGCGGTGTCGATCTCCTCAACAGTGTGTCTGAGTAGAACACTCACCCGTCACAATCACAATAATAATCACTACAAAAGTGGTTCCCAACCGAAGTGCCGTGGCTACTTTGGGGCTGAATTTATGTGCTGAGATTCTTTGGATAGTTAGATTTTATTTTGTTTTGAGTTTCAAAAATTTTGTAAAATTTTTATTTTTATTTAAAATAAAAAATAAAAATAAAAATTTTTATTTTAAAAAATTGCTTTGTGGCGCAGTTAAATGTTTGCATTTATGTAGACTGTTATAAGTAAAAATAGGTTGCAAAGCATTGTTTTACAGCAACAGAAAGGTTACAGTTCATAACTTACTTTATAAATATTTGATTTTACAAAGATGAAAACGTAAAATAGTGAAAACTACTACCGGTGCGCAACAATCCAAACTTTTTATCAAGAAAATTTTTTATTAATAATATACCAAAAATGTTTATCATGTTGTAAACATGTTGTTTAAAAAAATTAATGCATAAAAATAGTTTATTATATCATTTGTTGAAATTGATTTGCTTCTATATCCACTTTTGCAAATTTTGAGAAAACAGCGTTTGAAAATGTTGCTTGCTAGTTTGTTTTATGCAAAAAACTTTTGGTTTAGTTTATAAAATTTTTATGCTGATTTTTTGCTTTGAGTTTTTGCTGACATGGAGATTTTGTTGTTGAAATAATGCCGGAATGATCAACTCAGTTTTCAACAAAAATGGTCATAGGAACGTTTAGTTTTCAGTGAAGGATATGTTTTATTTTCTGGATGTTTTTTTTACCTCGAAGTTGGATAAAGTTAATGTTAAAGCGTAAGTCTAATAGTTCCCATCGAAGGTTCAACAATTCAAAACCTTGTTTCTAAATCACGTCAATCTGAACTTCAATCAAATAAATTTTATTTGGAATTTTTTGGAAAACCTTAATCTACCTTTCGGCGAGAAAGAATTAGACTGAGTTGAAAGTAGTATTTTTTAAAGCCTGAATAAATTATGAAGCGAAGCGCGACTTCGATTGCAAATCATTTGGTTGAACAATGCACTTGTTGTTTCTGGAGAAAAAAACTAAATTTCTTTTTTCTAAATCTTCATTAACTTTTAGCTGTTAAACTTTTATCATGTTTCTATAAGCGCAATGAGGAGGGTTGGTTACTAATTTATCCAAATTACTGCCAACGGTCATTTGACCAACATTTTAAACAAAAAGCGATTTTAATTTTTTTAAGGAAAATTGTCTTTTGAATCAAATATTTTGATGTGCTTCTGTTTCAGCATATTGTAAAAAACTTTTAATTTTAATATGTCTGGTTTAGTAATGTTACACTAGTCTAGTTTGTAAAACATTTTATAGAAAATTTTTGGAAAAATTGCAATGTTTTAAAATTTATAAGTAAATTTTTAAATGTTACAACAACAATTAAAGTTTTTACCAGCACATACTGGTGGTTTTTTATTTAATTGTAAAATTAAATCAGCAAAATTTAAGTAGATTACTGAAATTAACATGCAAGAAAATCTAGATTGCCCTAAATAATGCTTCCAAGGCGGCCAGGTAAGAATAAACAAAACTTTAACAGCATTTAAAAACTGCAATAGATTGCAATATGTAGAAAATAGTTTAGCCTCAAAGGTGGAAAGTCAATATCGTATTGAGCTTAGAGCTGGTAATATTTTTTTATTATTTTATTTTATCTCTATATTTATCTTCCTGACTCGCAGGAAAGTGACGGAGGCGCTAATACATAGGGTAAGCAATTACTCCGACCTGCTTCTTGGCATTTCCCGAAGCAGGTCGGAGTAATTGTTTACCCTATATATTAGCGCCTCCGTCGCTTTTCTGCAAGTCAGGAGGATAAATATAAAGGTAAAATAAAAAAATAAATAAATAAAAAATAAAAATAAAAAATAATAAAAAAAAAAGATAAATAATTAAAAAATAAAGAATAAATAAAAAATTACCAGCCCTAAGCCCAATACGAAATTGACTTTTAGCTATCAATATGATATGGTATTCAATTGACGGTTGTGAAAAAAAATTGTCGAGATTTTTATGTGTATGTATTGCATAATCTTTATAAAAGTTTTTGATATGAGAAACTAGTGTGAAGGCGAGTACGTACTTTATAAGTGTAAATTATATAATCGCATAAAATATTTTTGAACATCACGTAGGGGCTATCATAACCAGTGGCAATAGAAAATAATTTAGGATTAGATTTTTTTTATAACACTAAACTAATTTATTGACTAACGGTATATTTAAAGGGGCAAATCCAAGCGAGGCTAAAAAGGTTTAAGTCCCACTTAAATGTTCAGGTAAATTTTTTTTGGTTAAAGCAATACTACAAGTTTTTGCGTCTCTCAATTAATTTCTATTTAATGAAATAAACAGTTACATGGTAATATCACAGAAATGCTCTAACAACAAGTGTAATTAAAAATGGCAAGTACAATTAAAGTCATTTTTAAAGTTTTTCTTTTGATACTCTTCAGAAAAAATTGTCAGAATTCTGAATTATATATTAAGGATGATATTATTGCCTATTTTGTTGAAGTCTAAAACAAATTAAAAATTTTAGTTGCTTTGATAAAAACTTATGTCAGTGGATAACGTTCAGATTTGATAACTTTTGTATTTCTTACTCAGTAATTTCCAATCACGAATTTCAACTATCCTTCTTGTGGCTCTCATTAACCTCTGAAAACTTATGATTTCACAATATTCTTTCTATAGTTTTTGTTTCACAATGATTACGCTTTATAACGCCACAGAAAAAGATTTGTGCGTTTTGCCTTAATCAGATATGAGAATTTGGTTATTGTTAATCTATAAAAAAAATATTAGACTATCTCGAACTAACCCCTACATGCATACCAATAGCTACGTGAAAAATATTTATTTTTTAATTAGCCAAACCAAATGTCCAAAAAAGTTTTAAAAAAGCTCAAATTTTTTACCAAAAAATCAAGCACTTCATAGTGACTATGAAGAGAACTTTCTCAAATACAAATATTTTACAAACATAAGTGAATTGATTTTCGTGGCTTGTGGTAATAAATAGTAAAGATTTTAACATTAAAAGAGATTAATTTATTCTTCAAAATATGTTTGCTACGAAGAGAATCAAGAAAGAGAAAGTTGGAGTCACTTTGAGCATCCAGGCAAGCAGCAAATAAGTATGTTTGTATAAGGGTAATAAATCCAAAAATAACTAAAGCATGTTACAAGTTGAGCCATCTACCTACTTGCAATATGGAACCATATTTAGATGGTGAAATTCTGAATCAGACAGAGGTAGGCATTTTTTCGTATTTGAGGAAAGCGCAGAAAAATAAACGTAATCCGCTTTTGCAATCAGGTAAAGCATAACGTAACTAGCGCAATCAATTAAAACACAATGTTCCTTTTCAAATCTTAAGCTCAGCTCAATCGGTCTTTTTAAGTACATAAGTAATAAACGCGATAAACGCAATAAACGCGACAATCGATAGCACGGCCAAGTGCGCATGAGTTCCGCTTTAATGGCGACCACGGTCGAAATAATCTCGGCTTAACTTTTATTCTCGTCATTCTGTTAGTTCCTCAAAAAAGACATTTTACTGCACTTTTTCTGCTTGGCATTGTTGACAAACAACTCTAAAGTTCAGTTATATTACAAATAAAAAATTGAAACTGGCCAGCCATGTCCTAGCATCTCCCAAAGCAGGTTGGGGATTAATCCTAATTGCTTAACTTTAACACCCCAAACCTTGTCTTGTACAACAAAAAAGCATTTTTACTTCAAGCTAATTACGTTACTTTCAGACTTTAATCAAACCCAAAGAAAAAATTTTTATTCTGTTACGCCCAGCCCGCAAAAACACATGCTAATCAAAAACAAAGTCTACTAAAATGCATTTTTTAGAATATTTTCAACTGCTTTCAACAGCTGACACGACTTTTCCATGTTTAATTATTCGATTATAGATTTTTACAAAAACAATCACAACGCCACGAAATAATAAACTTAACCATCAACCAACATAAACAAAAACAATGTTGACTGCAAACATTTCTTTAGGCAAAACCAAACGCGAGGCTTCACGCTTTTCATTTTTTCTGATAAAAACAATTTGTTCAAAGTTTTCGGGCGATGACGTCGCTTTCTTTGGTCTCAATATACCGATTTAACCGAGAAGACAAGTTTTAGCAGCGCAAAGTTTTGGATGCTGATATTGTACTTAAAAAATCTTTAACCTAAGCTCGACGGTGTAACACGGGAAAAATTCCAACCAACTCTGTGTCTTTCATGTCAGCTTGAAAATTATTCAATGGTCTATACCAGGAATGTCTAACCCTTTTTTTATGTTGGGCCAAATTATAAATTTAAGTATATTCGGCGGGTCACAAAATTACATGTACTATATATAAAATCTCTTCTTATTAGGATTAGATGCCATGATCAAATGACGAGTATTAAAACTAAATTTAAGTATTGAAGTATTGAGTATTGAAGTATTGAAGTATTAAGTATTAAAGTATTGAGTATTGAAGTATTGAGTATTGAAGTATTGAGTATTGAAGTATTGAGTATTGAAGTATTGAGTATTGAAGTATTGAGTATTGAAGTATTGAGTATTGAAGTATTGAGTATTGAAGTATTGAGTATTGAAGTATTGAGTATTGAAGTATTGAGTATTGAAGTATTGAGTATTGAAGTATTGAGTATTGAAGTATTGAGTATTGAAGTATTGAGTATTGAAGTATTGAGTATTGAAGTATTGAGTATTGAAGTATTGAGTATTGAAGTATTGAGTATTGAAGTATTGAGTATTGAAGTATTGAGTATTGAAGTATTGAGTATTGAAGTATTGAGTATTGAAGTATTGAGTATTGAAGTATTGAGTATTGAAGTATTGAGTATTGAAGTATTGAGTATTGAAGTATTGAGTATTGAAGTATTGAGTATTGAAGTATTGAGTATTGAAGTATTGAGTATTGAAGTATTGAGTATTGAAGTATTGAGTATTGAAGTATTGAGTATTGAAGTATTGAGTATTGAAGTATTGAGTATTGAAGTATTGAGTATTGAAGTATTGAGTATTGAAGTATTGAGTATTGAAGTATTGAGTATTGAAGTATTGAGTATTGAAGTATTGAGTATTGAAGTATTGAGTATTGAAGTATTGAGTATTGAAGTATTGAGTATTGAAGTATTGAGTATTGAAGTATTGAGTATTGAAGTATTGAGTATTGAAGTATTGAGTATTGAAGTATTGAGTATTGAAGTATAGAGAACTATTGAAGCGTAACTACCATCGAAAAACTAGTTTAGTTACAGGTAGTTTTTATTGTTTGAACATAGACTTTTAAATAATTGTACCGGTATCTGGATTGGAAGCAACAGAACAAATCAGCTTATCGCCGACCAAAATGTGGCTGAAAGAAAACGAGGAAGCAGTCAATGCTAGCTGCTTGATAAAGAGCAAGGTGTTAGGAAAGTGGAAAGTTACTGTAAAGATTGTTTTATAATATACGAATAATACCCAAAACTTGTTTACGCGTTTTTTGCTTTATTTTTATTTTCGTTCTTGTTGCGTCAAAGACAGTTATAAGTTAAAGAACTTAAGTTTTACAGTTGTGGGTGTGCAGCTTACTTTCAAGGGTGGCTTATGATAATTTCCTATTGCCATTTCGTGCGGTGTAATTTCAAGGGCGGTTTACAATCGGATAAATACGGTATACTGATTTTGTCATCCAATTTACAAAAACAACGATTTCCACACTAGTCCAAATTTCTTTTGTTTAGTTGTTCAACAAAAATAACCCTAAAACAATCGGAAATGCATGGTTTTTTGACTAAAGTTTTCTTGTGATAATTGGCATAATGTTTTAGTAGGGCAGCTCGATTATTGTTTTCTTCAAATTTAAATTTGTTCCAATTCAATCTGCATGCACTCTACGGTACAGAAAATTTATTTTTTGTTTGTCAAACATATTGCATATTACAGTTTTTGCATTCTGTCACACAAATTCCATAATTTTTGCAATTTAATTTTTGTTTCAAATTTAGATATTTAGTTTTGCATCTTATAACTTCGGTGTGTTGTACCATATTATTATGTTGCCCATAGTTTCCACAAAGTGCACAGTTTCTACAAATAAAAGAACCCGGTCTGTCTATCGTGATCAGAGCAGAGCTTCTCATTTGTTAATTTATGCGTTTTAAATAGCTGAGAGCCCGATGTTTTGTGATATGTGTTATTATTACATTTTAGACCTGTTGTATAAAATAAAACTTTGTTTTTAATATAACTTAGTTTGTGCAATTCAATGATTTGGTTGTACAGTAATTTGTAAGTTTATATAAAGTTAGAACTAGATTGTTCGTAATTATGAAAAAGTTTTGAGTTGTTATAACATTTTTGTATCAAAGTCGTCATAATCAATAATTAAAATTTTACCGTCTTTGTAGCTTTGCAAAGGTCCAGTTGTTTAGATCTCACCAATTTTTTTATTTTAGTTTGGCTTTTCTGCATACGAGTTGTCAAATTGTTACGATAACGAAAATTATTTTTTACTTTAGGTTTTAAATTTCTAAGTTTAGTAGTAATTGCATTGCAATATGCCTTTGTTTTGTCATCCAATAGTTCTGATTCCAGTCTGGATGATTTGGAAATGTTCAATTTTTTTGGTATAGAGGTCTCTAAACTTTGATCTTGATCTTTTACATCATTTTGAAAAATATGTACCCATTAAATTCTGCTTATATGCAAATGTAATTTTTTCCATTTGCAATTTTGTATTGATTCAGATCAATTCGGTGTAGGAAATTTAGTCCTTTTAACAATAACTGTTTGTCATTGATCTGAATAATTTAATATCATATCTTCAGCTTGCTTAATTTTTTTTTCATACTTTGGACCTTCTTCTTCTTTGTTAGCGTCGAGCATCTTTTTTATTTCTAGTTTTTCTGTTATTATTGATTTTCAAGTATCGAATCCATCTTAAATCTCTGCGCAAAGTCCTTTGTTGTACATACAGCGAATTATATTTGTTAATAAATTTTCTTGTGTTTTGCTTGTATTTTGTGGTTGTTGCTATTTTTTATTAATAAAAACTTGCATTGTTTACATGCGGCTGACGCAGCCATCGGGGACACATTCCAATGTTTCCTGATTCCAGTCCTAAGCCCGGATAAATGGGGAGAGTTGCGGCAGAAAGGGCATCTGGCGTAAAACCTTTTTATCAAATCATACAAAACACATAATGATGATGAATCCATACCGGATTGGTTTAGGCCCGGGTCACAAACGATTGCCTCAGATGTCGCACGGTAAAGCACCTGTGGTAACTATGATACTGGGATTAGGAAAAACAAGAGGAGAAAAAGCAGACCAAGGCGAGTGAAGAGGCAGCGGGATCTGCAGAAGGGGAGACGTACAGTCATAAGGGTTGATATCTTAAATGTAGGAAGAATGACTGGAGGGGGAAGAGAGCTGGCAGACATGATGGAGTAAAGGAAAGTAGATGCACTATGCCTGCAGGAAACAACGTAGAAAAAGAGTAAAATGAGGAACATTGGAGGTGGCTGCAAACTATTCTACAATAGACCTGATGGAAGAAGAAATGAGATAGGGATAGTGGTGAGGAAGGAACTGATTGATAGTATTGTGGAGGTGAAGAAGGTGTCAGACAGATTAATGGCCATGAAACTAGAGGTAAAAGGGTCCAAACTGAACATAGTAAGCGCGTATGTCCACAGGTTGGCAACAGCATGGAGGAGAAAAATGATTTTTGGCAAAATCTGGATGGGTTGGTAGAAAGTATATCAATACAGGAGAGGATAGTGCTAAATTCGGACATATATGGACATGTGGGGGAAGGAAACATAGGGGATAATGGGGAGGTACGGCGCTAGAACGAGAAATGAGTAAGTACAGATGGTTGTAAATTTTGCGAAAAGGATGAATTTGGCAGTTGTGAACACTTATTTTAAGAAGATAAACCAACACATAGTGACGTATAAAAGTGGCAGAAAAAGTACCCAAGTAGATTATGTGATCTGCAGAAGGAGGGACCTAAAGAAAATGTGCGATTGTAAAGTAATGGTAAATGAGTGCGTCGCAAAGCAACACCGTATAGTGGTATGCAAAATAGTTTTCATGGTGGAAAAGAAAAAAGCAGTGAAAGTAAAGCTAAAGATATGATGGTGGAAAGTGAATGAGACAAGTTGTCTAGAAGCGTTTAGAGAGAAGGTGACCAGAATTTTGGGAGGCATGGATGTGTTATCTGATGAATGGAACAAAACAGCGGAAAAGCGAAAAAAAACAGCTGAAACTGTGCTGACTGGAACAGTTGAAGCGGAGTAACAGTTGCGAAACGCAAAGAAGATAGAGAGACATGGTGGTGAAATGAGGAAGTACAGAAGAGCATAAAAGAAAAGAAAGAGGCAAAGAAAGCGTGGGATGAAACAAGAGATGAAAATACATGTAGTATAAAGATGTATAAAGAAAAGAAGAGTAAGGAAAAAAGGAAGCTGCAATGGCAAAAGAGACGTGCGTATGAAGATTTTTATGCTAGATTGAAACCAAAAGAAGGTGAGAAGGAGTGGCTGGGCAAAAAGACAGAGCGGGAAAAAATGTACAATACGTGAGGGCTGTGAATGATGAATATGGTAATGTGATGGTAAGTTTGGAGGTAGTGTTAAACAGATGGAAGGAGTACTTTGAGAAACTGATGAACAAGAAAAATGACAGAGAGCCTAGGAAAGCGGAAGTAGAAGTGGTTAACGAAAAGATAAATTTTGTTAGTAGAGAGGAAGTAAAGAATGTACTGAGAAGGATGGAAAAAGGTAAAGCAGTTGGGCCAGGCCAGTTGCCAGTAGAAGTTTGGAAGTGCATGGAAGAGATGGGAATAGAGTTTTTGACCAGACTGTTCAAGAAACTGTTCGTGGGTGAACATATGCCAGAAGAACGGAGAAGGAGTGTGCTTATCCCAATCTATAAGAACAAAGGGGAAGCACAGTGCTGTGGAATCTACAGAGGAATAAAGCTAATGTCTCACACTATAAAAGTATGGGAAAAAATAATTGAAGCCAGGCTAAGGTATAGTATAGACATCAGTAAACAGCAATATGGATTTATGCCAGGAAAGGAAACTATCGATGCCATGTTTGCCTTAAGAATATTGATGAAAAAGTACAGGGAAGGTCAAGGAAAGCTACATTTTGTATTCGTGGACCCAGAGAAAGCTTACGACAGGTTTCCGAAAGAAGAGCTGTGGTACTGTATGAGAAAATCAGGAATGGCGGAAAAGTATGCGTGACTTGTACAGGATATGTATGAGGCAAGTAAAGCGGTGGTGAGGTGTGCAGTAGGAACTACAGAAAGTATCAAGATCAAGGTCGGACTGCACCTTGGATCAGCGTTAAGTTTGTTTCTGTTTGCTGTGATTATGGATAGACAAGGAAGAAGTAAGGAAAGAACCACCGTGGACGATGTTGTCTGTCGGACGCGAGAACCCTTTGGGTTACGGTTGTTGAATGCTTTCTTTAAACAACCGTAATTCAAAGCGTTCTCGTCCGACAGACTGGAATAAACATCTAATGCCTTTCCAGACAACAACGTGCTTAACTGCGTAGTCCAACTATCACGGATGCAATTAGTAACTTGCGCTCACATTTGGCATCTCTTTCGTCGCGTTCACAATCATGCTGTACTCTTTTTTCTTCGTACAGCTTTTTCCACTCTTGCATTTGAAACTCGGATTTTTTTTTTGTTTAAAATCAGCTCTGCAACATGCTAACTTAAATTTTCGAATTCTTCTTTGTCTAATTCACCCGCCATCTTAACTCTCAGTCTACCATGGGGTCAATTTGACCCCAATTACGTTTTTAAAATGTTTCTGCTGCTGAACCGTTGGCAGTAGCACTATGAAATTCAATGACTTTTATTTTATATTAAAGAGGTTTATTGACTTAAAAAATTTTTAGTGTGGGGCATCTTTATCATGAGCTAATAAAAAAAGCACCATCATATACCAGTGGGGGCAAATTAACACCGAGCATTCTTACGATTAAATGACTCAAGTAAAAATGCAAATAAATAAATAAAATCTTTATGATTGCACTGCTCACTTACGATAAATAAAAAATAATTTTTTTCTTTATATTAATTAAAAACAAAACAAAGATAAATCAAAAAGCAAATATAAAAGAAGCACCATGTCAAGATATCTTTATGAAGATGCAGTTTTGGGTTTTTTGATAAGTAATGAGAGTGAGCTAAAAATAAATAAGCGACTCATATTGGATTCCTACTGATGATGGCAAAGAACTCAAGAAAAAAATATCATCATGTAAATCATCTTTTAAAAAATAAATGGCTAACCGACCATTTTCTTTTAGCAAGCTACTTTGTTTTCAAAACCAAAACGTGGCAAACAACACCTTTTGCAAATAATGCTGATAGAGCAGCTGCACATAATGTCATTCAACAAAGTCAAGGACTGACAAGGTTTGCAAAATCTCAGTGCTAAGATATTAGTAATACTTTCGTTTTATTTTCCCATTCTTCTCTTGAAAAAACCTAATCACAAATAAACCATAGTATATGGTAGCTCATGGATAGAGAATTCAAATTTTTCTGGGTGTAATTATTTTGGTTGGTGTATATAAGTCCAATAACGAAAGCGTTGCATGGCTATTCAGCACACTTGATGAACATTTTCAATCCCACTATGAGTAGATGATGGTATCAACCAATTTTACGCGTTTTCCAATTTGACAATGCACAGTCAAGATAACAATATCAGCTCCCTAACAAGCTGCAACTAATCAGAGAAGTGCTTAAAACTTGGAAACCTTACGTGCATGATTCCTACGCCTACAGATCAAGCATGACAATGGACCAACCTTAGTTTGCTTTAGAAGACAGTGTTTTTTCAAGCAATACATTTCTTCAAAACTAGGCAAATACGAAATAAAAATCTGGATAATTTTTAACTCCACTTGCTCTTATACATAGAAAATGCAAGTGTACACTGGTGAAGATGCTAGATCAGCCCGAGAAATTAATTAAGGATAAAGAGTTGTTCGTTATTTGGTAGAATATATTGAAAAATATTACTTGTGATAATTTCTTCACAAAGCTATCACTTGTACGAAAACTTTTTCTAAAGAAGCTCACACTAATAGAAACAATGAAGAAGAACAAGACGAAACTCCCCACGGAATTTAAAGTGGCCAAAGAACAGAAAGTGAAGAGCGCAGTCTTCGGCTTTCGACAAGGTGCAATAACAACAACAACATTCGTATGGCGTTGTGTTCCACACACACCGATTTGCTGCTTTTTATCTCAGTGGTAACATCCGCGACTCACGTGCAGAACGACCTGGTTCGATTCTCCGTAACGTCGACTGAGCAATACTCGTTGTGCCCTTTGGAAAGGCACTTCACGAACATTCCAAAAAATGTGGTCAAGCTGCTTACCTTCAATGGTGACCGCGGTTAATTCACAGAAAGCAGCAAATCGGTGTGGGTGGAACACAACGCCATACAAGATGCAATGATTTCATAGTACTGTCCAAAAACACTGTGTAGTCAATATGCTTTTAACAATGCATATAATTAGAAATCGAAATCACTTTAGATCAGAATCCAAGCATTATTTTGTTTTACAACAAAATAAAAGGTAGTGCTGACATTTTAGACAGAATGGTATGATCATACTCTACCAAACGTATGACTCAAAAATGGCCATTAACCTTATTCTACAATATGATTGATGTCAGTGCAATCAATGCGTTTGTTGTTTGGAAAGAAATAAATTGTGCAAATGCAACATCGGCATTAGGCAAAGCAGAATGTTTTTGATTAGTCTTGGAAAAGAACTGTGTGGAATTACAGAAGAAGCACAACCTTTTGCATCAATTTCTGCAACCAGAAAAAGGAATGTTACTCGTACTGCAAATGGTGTTTCATTGAATAAGAGATTCCTGTAATTTGTGTGACCGAAAGGAGAACCAAGAATGTCTATCTTTTTGTTCTAAATGTGGCAAACATGTATATCCTGAAAACTCGGACATTGTCTTTAACAACTTTTCTTGGTTATTAGTATTACTATTATTATTATTTTTGTTTGTGTTTATTTGCAAGTGTTTTTAAGTTTGTGTTTGTTATTTTTGTTTATTTCCAAGCGGTTTGGCGGTTTTGTAGGGGGGATATTTACGTAGGATACTTAAATGAAATTAGTACGCTATGCTGCAAGACCATTGTTATAGGGTACCGTTAGTTTCGTTTTTCCTTGATGTTCTTTTGTTTGCAATGAAACACTAATTATTGGGTATAGATTAAATAATATTACCAATAAAATTAACTTTACAACAAACTGCAAAACTTTTGTGAGCTTGATGAGCAGCATCTCGTATAAACCAAAATTTTTTTAATTGGTTTTAAATTTTTTATTTTAACTAGAATGATCAATTTATTCATTTTTTATGTGCTAAATAAAAAAAGTTTAAAAAAAATACAGCAAAAACAACTTCAAAATAAGAATCATGACTGAGGTCAATTTGACCCCACTGGTAAAAAATGCAAATATTTTTGCTGGTAGACAGAGGGTTAAATGATGACGTGCTACGGTGCTCGTGAATTTTTTTTGTTTAAAAAAAGCCCCCATATTGTCACGCTCCTCATAGACTAAATCCAGCAACTTTATTCTTGCGGGAAAAGACGATTTGCTAACTCGCTGAAGAACGCTTATTGACAAAAAGTAGTAGTGTAATCCGCAAGGCGAACACTGATTTAGATACTAAGTGGAAGCCTTGACTAGAAAATTGAGAAGGATGCAACTTTGTTTACGATTGCTCGAAATTCTTTAATAAGATTTTTTTTTATAATCAATTGTCAGCCCCAATGTAAACATATAAAGAAATACCGATACAGATGGGTTAAACAATTTCTCGTTACACTATTCTCAACTATAACACTCTCCTTCGTCTCGGCCACCTTCGCCACGATCTCCAAACCTTTTCTGCGTCTCTCGCAGTCTTTATCTCGGCCTTCTGTCCGGTCTCTTTTAGTGACGCAGTATCTCTGTTTTCTCATGCATGCCACAAAGTGAAGCAAAATATATACATACGTTCCCAGCGGGTGACGTTAATGAAAGCAAAAAACAAGGAAAAAAAAGTGAAAAAATCAAAGCCGAACTTCAATGCCCCTAAAACCGGAACAAAACAAAAAGCAATTCAACTTATACAAAGATTGATTGTTTGCATAAATATCGCATGCAATTAACCTTAATTTCATAATGCTAAAAATAATTATAAAAATGGCTGTGAGTGTTTGCAACAATCAATCGAGTTAATTGTAACCTATTAAAGTACAATGAATAAGACGACAATATAAATGGAAGTTGGGAAAACTCAAATTAATGAAATGAGGTTGAACTAAATTTTCTAAAGCAATTAATTAAGATTCTGAATTGTAAAATGCTAGCTTTATTTCAGCTTTATAATAAGAAAAACATCCAATATAAAAATCACTTTTTTTAAAACAATTAAACCGCAAAATATAAGAAACCAAAGCGTCGCACTAAATCCAGAAAATGAGGTTAATCCCGAGCTTGATTTAAAAATTTAATCATTCAAAAAAAACTCACACATCCGACTGGAAATTTCAATATGGCACTAAGACTGCACAGATAGGCATTAACTATGCACAAAACATAAATAAAATTAATATTGTGGCAGAACGAAATAAAAATCTTTGTTAAAACTCTTCATTTCATTCATTGAATAAATTTCAAAATGAAACCATTTATTGCAAAATTTTTTATATAAAAAAAAGAAGCAACGTTTACAGTTTATTGCTTCAATAAACACTTCTCAGTTTAAGTCTTTTCAACTGATCATTTCATAAAGCAGAAAAATTATTTTTTGACGTAATAAGTCAATACAATGACGTGTTACAGCATCAATGATATTTACAAGTTTGCTTACTCAAATTATTTCCATCCAGACTCCAAGCTTTCAATCTTCTACTCGAAGCAGAACTCACAAATAACAACACAATTAACTTTATCAATTTCATTATAACCAAACAATAACTTTCAAAACTTTATAATTTCTCTGACAAATACTAATATTAACAAATTTTATTCAGTGAATGAAACAATTTTATTGATTTCAGTTTTGAAGAAAATTAATTTAAAACTAGACACTGAATAACTAAGTCATATTTATAGAGATACTTCACACTTCTGTAAAAGTAAATAACTTTTTAAATCAAAAGATTATTTTAACATAAACTTATTACCCTTTAAAATTTTTTTTAGTAACCGTCTTTAAGAAGAATCAGTTTACTATGTTGGAGCTCGTAATCTCAAAATCTGTCAAAACTTTGATCAAAATCCTACCTTCTAACCCAAAGACGTCTTGATTTTATTTTAGTGTTTTTAAAAAATGGTAGTAGAAGACCATTTATTTTTATTTTCTAGGGTGTATATAATTCAAGTCGATTTAGTTTCAAATGTAAAAAATTGTTTTTAGTTTTTCCTGGTGTTATACACCTTTAAGATTGATAAGTGTTATTGAAAATGACTTTACAAAGTTTATGCGGTAGACAATTCCACGTATTTCCTGTATTTTCACAAAAAAGCGTGAACGTCTTTTCGAAAGCTGAATCGTATTGATGGTAGCACGACCTTAAGTAAACGCTAACTATTTCCTAAAAGAATCAATTTACTATGTTGCTAGTTCTTAATCTCAAGCTTTATCAATGCTTTAGTCGAAACCCTACTTCTGACTCGAAGATGTCTTGGTTTTATTTTAGTGTTTATAAGAATGACAGTAGAAGACCATTAATTTTTTCTTTCTAGGGTGTATATTTTCTCAACAACCTCGGTTTTGTTATACCTTTGTTTAATTTTTCTTGTAAACATTAATTTTTATAACTATCTTCAATTTTTTTCTCGGCAATCTTGATTTTGTTATATCCATGTTTAATTTCTTGGTAACCTTGATTTTTGTCATAACTTTGTTTAATTTTTTCTTGACAATCTCGATTTTTGTCACACCTATCTTTAATTTTTCTTAACAATCTTGATTTTTGTCATACTTTTGTTTAAGTTTTTTTCTAATCAACCTTGGTTTTTGTCATACCTTTGTTTAATTTTTCTCAGTAACCTTGATTTTTTGTCATAACTAAACTCAATTTTTCTAAACAACCTTGATTTTTGTCATACCTTTATTTAATTTTTTTTGAAAACCTTATTTTTTTTATAACTATTTTCAATTTTTTTTCTCGGCAGTTTTGATTTTGTTATATCTAGGTTTAATTTTTTCTTGGTAACCTTGATTTTTATTATAACTTTGTTTAATTTTTTCTAAGCAATCTTGATTTTTTATAACTATCTTCAATTTTTTCTAGACAATTTCAATTTTAAAAGTTTTTCTCTAAGCAACCTTGTTTTTTTGTTATACTTATGTACAATTTTTCAAAAATTTTTCTTAGTCAACCTTGATTTTGTTATATCTATGTTTAATGTTTTATTGGCAACCTTGATTTTTGTTGTACTTATGTTCCATTTTTCAAAATTTTGCATAGTCAATCCTTGATTTTTAGATACCTACATTCAATTTTTTCCCAAAAAAGCTTGATTTTTAGGTATCTTTATTCAATTTTAAAACTTTTTCTCTAAACAACCTTGATTTTTTGTTATAGCTAATCTTATTTTTTTCCTCTAATCAAAATTTATTTTTTATTCATAATCAATTTTAAAGTATTTGTTAAAGATTTTAAGCAAAAATTTATTGATAGGATATTTGTGTTCAATAAAAAAATGTTAATAATAAAAAGTTTGTCTTTTTTCCATCTTCTTTATTATTTAGTAAATCAAATTCAAGCATAGTTATTATTTTTCTGCAATATGAATTCGCTTTCTAGTGTTAACAGTTTAATTGTTTGAAAAATGAATTCAGTTCCAACTACGTTTAATCTTTTGGTCACCTTTATAAACTGCTAATAACAAGAAAACTACTTGTAGTCACTGTAAGCTTGACAACGTGTGTTAAGGTCTCCTCTCACACACAAGCTTGCTGTTCATACCGTATCGCGTTTCCTGTTAAAACTATGACATATTCATGATTAGAGTTTGAAAATCTGGTTCCTTTAATCACCAGTGTAAAAATAGAGCACGAGAAAAAAATTTTTAATACACCTTGATTTTTATAATTTTTAAGAATAAATTGTAAAAAAAAATTTTATTTCAACCTTGACCAAAAAAGTTTGATTTTAAAACACCAACTTAAGCTAACTGCTAGTTCAATTACCAGTCAAGTGCAATAACCTTTTATGTTAAAAAGTTTTACATTTTTTGGCTTTTACTAAAGAAATTCATCATAAAACTGAACATTTTATTGCATTTTACGAACTAAATTTTCTAAAATTAACAAAAAATTTGAAGTCAAAGAAAACCAACGTAAGTAAGGCCTATTCCAAAAATAGTCGGTTGTTTTTTGAAACTATAATAAGGTTTTTTCTATCAATTTCCTATCACAGCTAGTTGTTATATCTAAATGAAAACAAACCAATCTGAAGTTGATTAATAAACATATTGTCTAGCTTGAAATCTAAAAATAAACCTTTGAAAAAGCAGGATTTTTAAAAAATAGCTAAAACTTTGCTTTCAGGATACGGTTTTGCTTGGGGTAACAAAAGCAAATAAAGTAAGAAACCAATAAATTTAGTGCTTTATCTTGAACGTTGCTTGATAAAGCAGGTGAAAAAAAAGGTGTGGACATCAACCATGCCAAAGAAGACGTCTACGGGTATTAAAAATTAAACTTTTAAATTTCATTTTCCACAACAACGTTTTGCGGTCAAGTTTTAAATCATTGCACTAGTTTAACCAAAAATACTTTAGTTTTTCTTTCTCCAAATAAAGGTTTTAACCAAAAACTTCATTAATTAATATTAAAAATTAATCCATGAATATAATTTTATATATTTTTCAGACGGAGGTTTTGGGGTTAGGTGTTAAAAATTGTAAAAACTTTAAGCCTAAGTGTCACTATTTAAAAATTTTCTCAAGTTCCTCACATTGTAAAGGTTTTAGTATAGAAACAGTAGATTAAAGTTTCGGCAAAGAGGTTGTTTTTTTCAACCAGACAACAATTGAAAATAGCAGCCATAATAGATTCAGTATCAGTCCATAAACAGTAGATTCCTTTTACGTAAAAAATTCAACTTTTTAAAAGGCCTATTTTTCTTTCAAGTTTCTTGCATTTTATAGTTTTTAATACAAAAACACTAGGTTGCTTAAAAAATCTAAAAAAAATTCTCCGAAAAGTGTACATTTCTTTCAAGTGTCGCAGAAGTTTGTTAGTTTTAGATTAAAATCCTAAAAAATTCTGCTTTATTTTACATTTTGCTATTTTTTAATGCATAGCAACAATTTAATCTCAAAATGGTTGTGACAATTGTTTTCTTAATTGCGCGAATGTTGCCATTCTGCCGAACAAGAGGGTGAAAAAACGAAGTTATCAAAATTGTTAGATAACGGTAAATATTCGACTTTCACACAATTTTCGACAAAACGTTTTCCAAAAAGAGTGTTTTTATAGGTTTAGAATACCGTAGTTTAGCGAAATATTGCTTGAAGTGTTTACACGCTATTACTTAACACCACCTACCCGATAACAACGATTTAGTTTGAAAAACATCTTTAGCTACCGAAAAAAAGGATTAGAATTTTTTAAGTGTATTTCACATAAAACAATCGTTTGCAGCAAAACATTTTCAATGAAGACCGCCATTGGACTTTGACACACCTTGTTGAAGCGTTTGTGGACAAAACGTAAAAAATTTTTACCGATTTTATTGTTTTTATTTTTACCAATTTTTGCAAAACTATAAACATAAAAGACAAAACTCTATATTTAATCGTTATTAGTTCTCGCTGAAATAACCAACAAAATTTATCAAAATTGTTTATTAAGCAATTACAACAAACAGAAACCTAAAACAATACCCCTATAAATACAACAACGACGCTCTAGTCGGTCGTGGCACCGACGACAAGTCGCCAAGTGTAGACAGGGAAACACAACTACTTCCCGCAGTGCCTTCAAACAAACACAACAAGTTGTGAGGTTTGGAGTTCGAAACCTAGAAGGTAATGGAGAAGGGAGGTTGATACGAGGGTAAGATATTGGTGGAGTGTTGGGGGGCGAGAAATAGATATTTGGTGAAGCATTGATTGCTTCTATTCTCCAACAACCATCTTCGAAAACCAACTAATCGGGTGACTGAAAAGCAACACACTCCCACTCCGCCTCGCTCACTTCCAGTTGAGCCACAAACACACACGTTGGTCGTAAACTGAAACGTTTAAAAAGCGTTTTTAGTCGTTTAATAATATACAAGTTTTGTGTATTTTGGCGCACTCGACGCCTTTGATGACGTGACAAAACATACAAACTCTGAATATTTATATTTTAAAACCACAGCAACCAGATTAAACAAAAATTTATTCTTTTTATATATTTATTTTACGCTAATTAAATATGTTAAGCATACTTTTTCACGAATAGTTTAATTGCATTAACAAAAACACATGCGTGAAAATCAATCAATTTTACAAATATTAAAAGATTGTTTGTCATCACTGAAAAAAAAATTAGAATGTTTTAACAGACACACTGTTGCGCAAATATTGAAGAAAATTAGGTGTTATTAGAAAACCTCAATGACGTGTAATATTTCAGTTTCCTTTACTCTATTGCCAGCGTGAATAATAAGACGTTATTTTCAAATTCTCTTGTATCAACTTACACCCAGTTAAAATAGAGTAAGCTTTATTTCGAATTGTTCCACAAGAAACTTTTCAAGATTCACATATTTTTGTATACATTTTTTAATGAATAACAAACTTATTGCGCATGTACTGTTGCAAACTCCATCTGCTTATTAAGATTGACGAGCTTCAACATGCAGATGTTGCAAATAACTGCATCGGGGAAACCGGTCCCCGGACAGCGTGAGAAGCCAGCTCTTGCAAGGTTTCTTTTTAAAGTATCACTGAAAAGATCTCCGAAGGAGTTAAACTTTTCTTCGAAAGAACTCATTTTATTTATGGAGCAACCCACCTCAAAACAAAACTTATAAATGGTGAACCGTATGGATTTTTTTTCTATTTTTTCAACGCTTTCACCGATTGGTGATAGACTCTAGTTCTTGATAATTGTCGGGTGACAGGCGGAGGATGTTGCCCTTTTGTTTTAGACATAGACAACTTGTCATTGAGGAAAGCTGTTGGTGTTGTTCAAGAGCTCCCGCCAAAAACTGCACATTGTTTCTTTGTAAAAAGAAGACACTTTATGTAATGCGCGCAAAAAAACATCA
This sequence comes from Diplosoma virens, assembly GCA_963680785.1. Classification (NCBI taxonomy): domain Eukaryota; kingdom Metazoa; phylum Chordata; class Ascidiacea; order Aplousobranchia; family Didemnidae; genus Diplosoma; species Diplosoma virens. The sequence goes on from CAVMFT010000298.1 coordinate 172,648, forward strand.
AACTGTGGAGTGTCAAACTTTCTTGGTTTGCATCAACCTGTGGAAGTGTCAAACTCTATGTCATCATTACCAACCCAAAATTTCACACTTTACTTATTTTCACACTTAATTTTAAACTAGACACTAAACAACTAAGCCTTATTTATAGAGAGACGGGAGTCTTCACACCCCTGTAAAAGCAGAAAACTTCTAGAATCAAAAGATTATTTTAACATAAACTTATTCTTTTTTAAAAATTTTTAACTTAAGTGTTATAAAAAGTTGACGCAGCCGCTGTTATGACGTAAAAATAATATCAAAACTGAACTTATTGGAATATTAAATTAAAATAAAATTTCTTGAGATTGTCAAGTATTTGTATCAGAGTTGTGGAGTCGGAGTTGCCCGAGTTGTTTGTCTGTGGGAGGAGTCGGAGCCATTTTTTATGTAAGCTGAAGTCGGAGTCGTTATTGTTTTCGGTGACTCCAACTTTAAGATTTTCGGTAAATTACTTTAGTCAGATTTACAATCTGACTAAAAAAATAATCTGCTCAAAGACGGTGAATACTTCTCCGAGGACTGGGGCGCTTTTTGGCCTTTAATTTGAAATAAAGATTAAAATACGAATTTACTTAAAACTGGTTTTTAATACAAAAAAGTTAACTCAACTTTGATTTGGAATTTGTTTTGTAAAATTCAACAAAAGATTAAAAAAAAAAAAAAACTAAAAAAGTTGGTCAAAATTTTGCTTTCGCTGTTGAAGTCAAGTTAAGACTAAAAAGTGCTGTACAACCAATATAAAAGTTGTTCGAAAAAATTTGAGATTTTGGATACAAGTACATACAAGTGAATATAAGTTATAAACCTGCCAAAGGCTATGTTCAGATTGTTCCACAAAGGTCAGCTGATTAATATACGTCAAATCTATCTGATTGTTCCGTTCCTAAAAATCGCCCACATTATGTAGATTCACCATCTCATAAAAAACCTCTTTTATTTCGCTTTGGTCCGGCTCAAATAGCCGAAGAAATAACAGTTTGTAAGTAATTTAAATATTTATATTTATTTATAAGAAAATGGCAACACTGCTTAATTTCACGAACTTTAAAGTAATTTCCAGAACTATCCGATTGACCTGTTTTGTCTATGACGTAATAGTTGTGTTTGTGATTTGGATAATGTCAGAACATTCGAGGAACCTTACCAATGGTATAAATACGGTTCGCTGAAAAGCAGCATATAATTCGATGTTTCGTTGTGGTAACTTAAAATTGGAAAATTGTTAACTGTGTGAAGTCATAGTTTTTGAACGCAAGTCTTTGGTGGTCTACGTGATTGTGAAGAATTAAGCTATTGAATTTATTTGCTGTTATACTATTCGGGTTCCTAAGTGGATTGGAGCATATTTCTTAATAAAGAAGATATTGTGGTAGTCTGAGCTGTGATTTAGCTAGACTATATTTTTGCTGTCGCTGGTTCGAAGGTCAGATCCAGCAAGAAGATTAAGAATTTACCATTAGTAGACACCTAGATTGCGTTATCGGTGAGAGCCTTTCTTTACAGGCGCCGAAAAGGTAGACGATTAAATACGTGCTAAGTTACCGAATAAACTTTCCAAAATTTAAAAAACTAAAATTTGTGGAAGTAACAAAAATTCAAAAAACTTTTTAACATCGGAACACTGATCAATATACCCGGAACCATTGTATATAGTGACCAGTGGACTGCATATCGACAATCAGTGACATGTGGTATGGTTTTGAGGCTGTTGATCACAAACTAGATTTTGTGAAGCCTATTACTGTAACTCACACAAAGCAATGCTATTGAAATAAATTGAAAGCTTGTGGAATAATTTTGAATAGCTATATTGTGCTACTGAAATAAATAAAATCTACTGGAAGAAATTAAAAGCTTGCCTTAAAACAATGAAAGAAAATAGAAAAACTGAACTTATTCTTATTTGCAAGAAAAAACCCGGAGAAAAGAAGGTGACCAAGATTTTTTTTCAAATATATTTTAATTTAATTACTTTATAGTCTGTCTACCATTTCGTTTATTAAAATTTTTTTTTAAAAGCATTTTTACTTGATAAATTTAGCGTCATTTTTTTTGAACTTAATTTAAAAACTTCACTTTTTACTCAAAAATAAGCCTTTAAAGAAATTTCGGATTCTTGAAGAATCAAAGGTCTCTTGTCTAAAGGTACCGACTAGACTTAAGTTGACTGTCAAATATCGATAGTATGACGTAACTTTAAACTCTTTAGTAAGTCTTAAAATTTTAAACCTTATTTCGGCGCACGCAGACAAGTCTATCTTTTTTACTTTGTATTTTGAAAGCGGCTTTTAAGCCAAACATTGTCATTTTACTGCTGTTGGCCGCATGCGGTTCTTAGCTTGACTCTGATCAGCCAATGAAAGGATCATAAGAAACTACAAAATAAACAACTTTCTTTATTTTAGCGATGCGTGGATTGAATGAGTATTGTTTTTATTTTGAATTTTTTTTATCGCGCATGCGTGTTACTGAAGTAACGTTGTTGTACGCACGTTACAGGTATCGAAACGACTTTCACTCCCAAAATGACAACTAAAAAAAAGCAATAATTAGGAGCACATACTCCAATCACGCGCGGTGGGCGACGCACACCCGATAATTTTCCACAGTAAAATGTAAAAAAAAATTCCTAAAGTTTAAATCAAATAAAATAATATCTTTATTAACATAATAAGATTAAATCTACTTTATACATAAACGAGAAAATTATGACAATGAACTTTTTACGATGATTTGAAAATTTTGAACTCCGGTTTGGCGCACGCAGACAAGCCGATTCTTTACGATGTACTTTCAAAGCAGCCTTCAGCGGACATTGGCTTCGCCTTTTAAAAAAACGCGTTCGTTTTATATAGGCTCTCGGTGCCCTGAAAAAGTTAAACGTGATGTAAAGCTTACATTGACTTTCCTTTTTTTATTAAAAAAAAGTTAATTTATATGATTAAAAGTGGCGTGTTAAGCGTCACTACCAAAAAATTCATAGAAATCCAATTAAAGTTTAATAGCTTGCCTTTTCTTATTCAAACTTATTAATAGTTTGATAAAAAATTATTTTCAAGCAATTCAACGGAAGAAATATTATTTCTTGAACTTTAGTAAGTAACTTTTTTGTTTTTGCTTGACTTTCTAAAAAAATTCAAACTTTTTGAGTAATTCACTTATTATTAGCAAGTCTGTATATTCTTGGAAGTGCTATTCGATAAAGTGGAATGTAGAAAAAATATTTATTTATAGAAAATCCTGTGGAAGCACTGGATAGGTTGTTATAAGTTTCCAGTTTAGAAATCTTGAGCTATACTGACTAGACAAATTTGCTGGAAAGCATTATCACAAGCCAACTAAATTTATTAAAAATAAAAATTTTCAAAGTAGATTTAAAAAAGTAGATAAGCTCTTTTAATTGGCTTCTACTATACCCAATAATTATTTTCTGCTTTGAAGCAAATACATTGACTACTTGCAATCGAGGAAAGCAAGATCAAACACGAGATTTTTAAACGGGGTTTCTGGGAACTTTTCTATAAAGTAATAATTTGCTGTCTTCATTCCACTTTCTCTAAAAAAATTTTTTGAATTGTAAGAACTTGCCAATAATAAGTGCATTAACCAAAAAAGTCTTTACTTGTTGTTGAAGCATTAAACTTCTTGAAAAGTTAAGAAAAGAACCAAAAAGTCATCAATTAAAGTTTGGTTACTGTTATTGGTAAACGTAAAATAAGAATTTTTATCCTTAAATTTCGGAAAAAAATTACTTTGCTTAAAAAAAACTTAAATGTGACTTAAATGTGACTGATAAAAACTTAATTTTGTTTGTATCATCAGTCGATTTTGAAGTTAATTAAAACTTATCAATTGTCGCACAATGAAATCTATGTCTGGTTAGATTTCTTTCGATTGAAAAATACATATATAAATGAGATTTACTATCATAAATTTTCAATAAAAAAGAAATAACAAATAAAAAAATAACAATTGCCTCAACTAAGTGGATTCATTAATTTCACTGTCACTTGGTGATCAAGTTAATAATCTTACCAAAAATAGCCAAGAGAAACAAAGACCTCATTCTTTCCGGAGCGGATGGTCGTGACTAAAAGCATTCACTCATCGTGCTTCAGTTCTAGAAGAAAGTGTTAGATAAGCAATCGTTTTCGAAACACGTCACGTATTTCATGTAATCACACAACGCTTCGCCAAACTGACGTCACCGAATGATACTATTTGGCTGATGTATTTCTTGAAATTCAATTAAAAAGTAAAAAAGTATTTCACGTCAAAGCAAAATTGAAATATGGTTACTTCTTAAAATAATTAAATATATAAAATAATATTATTAGGCAACTATTAGGCCAATCTTTGAATCCTAACCGAGGCGCTAACTTTGCATAATAATCAAAATGTGGTGCAACAGTTTAAGCAGGGGGATCAAGAACAAAATCAAGATTGGAAAACTTTTGGTAAATGCACTTTCAAGAATTACCGAAGAAATAGATTTTTTGGTTTTTTAATAAATAAATAGTTATCTTTTAAATAAAGAAATAGCTCTAACATGTTGTGAAAAAACTTTGCTGTGAAGTGTTCTTGAAAAGTTTTCCAGGTTACAATATCGACCTTCGCTTATTACACCGCCAAGGTTTGCTACGGCAGTGCCAAGCATGCCTGTTAAGCGATGGAACTTCCGCAAGACCAAATGGAGTCACTACATTGCTTTGACGAATAAATTCGCAAAGACTTTATTGCCTTCTGATTCACTTGATGTGGATGCGGCTTGCCAGGACTTCTGTAACACCATTAAAAAAGCAGCCAAAAAGACTATCCCAAGCAGATATCGAAATAATTATATTCCGTGTTGGGATGCAGGGTGTGAATTCTCTATAAAACCTTTCTGCAGTCTCCTCATGGACACGACGCGAGCTTGGCTACTACAGTTCTGCTTGCGAAACTTGACAGAAAGCGAAGGGATCGATGGTCCGAAGCAGTTCGGAGCATCGACTTTTCACACTCTAGTCGAAAAACGTGGAGTATTTTGAACAACTTTACTGGAAGGTCACGACAATCTCCTCGTCACTGTCCCGTTTCAGCCAATGCTATTGCATCTCAGCTGATTAAAAATGGGAAATACGAGGTTGTTGACCGCAAGTCATCTCGACTTGTATTTCAAGAAGTGTCTGACCTTTGAAGGGCCACAACACCAGACGCAGTAAATATCTCTGACAATTTTTCACAGAAAGAATTTGCTGCTGCGCTCCAACATTTAAAACCAGGTAAATCTCCGGGTCTTGATTCCATCTGCTCAGAGCTTATACTCCATGTTGGAGCTGCTCTGAAGTCCTGGTTACGTGACTTCCTTTTTTCCTGTTTGTGCCGACTTAAAATTCCCAAGATCTGTAGAAGAGCGCTTGTGGTCGCGATCCCCAAACCAGCAAAGCCCGTGGGGGACCCAAAGAATTATCGACCGATATCTCTGCTCTGTGTCCCCTACAAGATTCTTGAGAGGCTTATCTACGCCAGCGTTTAACCATTAGTCGATCTACTGCTCCCTAAAGAGCAGGCTGGGTGCCGACGCGGGAAGTCAACCGTAGATCAAGTTGTTCTGCTAACCCAAAACATCGAGGATTCTTTTGAGGCTAAAAAGAAGGCTGGTGCCGTATTTGTTGATCTGACAGCTGCTTATGACACTGACTGACACCATGGCCTTACCAGCAACTTTCACACTTTCCAATCGAGTTTCTCTACTTGTCCATGGAGCCAGATAGAGACACCCCAAAAAGCACATTTTTAGGTTGAAAAGTCGCTCCCAACAAACGCAAACTTTAAAACAATATTAGGCGTTGAATAAAAAAATCTAAATGTTTTTGCCAATGAATAAAACATTTTTCGGATTTTATTTAGTTTTCTCGACCCGATTCCAGTTTTAAAGGGCGTTGGATAAAATTAACCAAGCACTGACTGTGTTTACATAACTTTTAATAAAGTCTTTGAGAGATTTTTTTTCATTTTGTTGACACTTGCTGATAAGGTGCTTTGCAGACACTTCATTAACAGATTTCACATAGGTGCAATTGAATTGATTAAAAGCATTAGCATGATAGAAAATATCTTGTCTGCAAGGTGATCACAAACCCGGCTTGATGTTTAAGTGCATTTATTGATTATCATCAAATGCAATTCTCGATTGTTTTTTAACAATTTAGTCGCTTCCTGTGATCTTCTTTAGAATTTGCATCGTTATAAAACATTTAAAGTTTTAACATTAATCAACATTACTTTTCATTTTAACAAATTGAAATAATATTTATTTCATACATAATCAAATAATGGCTTTACTAAACAAAAAAGAAACCTTTGGCAGGTTGTGGTAATTGTTTGACGGTTGGCAGGGAGATAAATAGAGATAAAAATAAAATGATGATAATAATTTTAAACATTAAAAATAAAAAAATTACAACAAATACAAATATAGCATTTTGGTTAATAAACAGTCATAAATAACCGAAGACATAGACAAACAAAGGAGATTTTATAATATAAAAAAAGTTTTGTTTTTGAGTTGATGGCATTGTCTGATTGGTATTGATTATTGTGATCTAAATTTTTTGTGGCTAAAAAATAATCGGGGCTGTATCAAGCATTTTGATGTTGCTTCAGTTTCTAGAATTGCTTATTCTTGTGAATTCCAGTTTTATTAGCCAATTAAACAGCTGAAAAGAAATAGTTTTTAATTTAAAGTTATTTTGAAAATCAAGAAAAAATTTTGAGGGTGTTGATCAGAGTTGGATTAATTACAACATTATATATCAATTACAATTATAATTACAATTACACCTAAACATTTTTTAATTAAATTACAATTACAATTTTTTTGTACTAAAAAGCTCAAACTACAATTAAAATTTTAGAGTCAACAAATTTTTCCGAAAAATTTCTCCGCTTGTTATTACAGATCACAAACTGTTCACAATTAAAAAAAACCGCTTCTTTTTACAATTTTAAACATACGCATAAAATGAACAAAACAAAAAATTTTAAAATTCAAAGCAAAAAGAAATAACCCAGCCAAAAAACACGCACAACATACGCTTGCTTGAGCCGGCATTACTCCACTACCCAAAATAACTGATTTATTTATTTAAGAAAATGGAATTAAACAAGTTGAATTTATTGGCAACATTACTCTATCATCATCATCTAAATCACCACAATCACCCCAAATAATTATAAATTTAGCATACAATTGTATGCTAAATTGTGCCAATCAAAAATAAATTGTATGCTGAATTGTATGCTAAAGCGATTTTACATGACGCTTCTGTTATTTCTGCAGCTTAAGATTGACGAAAGCACTCACTAATTACTTGCAATTTTCAATTTTTTTGGACAGTATTTCTAGTTTTGAAAAAAAGGTAAACATTTATCTTTATGGCCACAAAGTTTTGTATAAAGATGACGCTGCAAAAAATTTGGTCATATAGATTTTTACAGCATATCACGCATCGTGGTACCACTTAAATGTTCAGCGTGAAATCTATAAAACCATACTTAAAATAATCACAGTTGTGCTTTATCTTTTTCCATATATTTTATGTCAATAAAGTTATCTATTTAGTTTGCAACTATTTACTTGTGCCCCCTTATGCACCTTTCACACTTTCCAGTTTAAGAATTCCGGACAATCGAATCACAACAAAAATTAATTAATTTTAAGTCAACTACAGTCGTTCGCAACATAATCAAATTAAACGGCAACTCACTTTTGGGTCGTGACCCAGGAGTTGAGTAGCATTGATATAAAGGGTCTAAATTTATTAATAAATTAGCTCAATAATAGTTTTCAAATAAAATGCAATGAATACTTTAGATACCAGTCAACACAACTTTACGTTTTGAATTTAATCAGATTTAAAAACTTAGTGTAAAAGGCCTAAGTTAGTAAACTCCAATATTAATGCAATATGACAAAAAACTGACTAGCAGCAACAAATAAAGTTTAACTTAAACCATTTCTGCCTCGGCAGTGTGGTCGAGTGTTAAAAGCGCCGGGATTGTATTCGACGTGATATCAGTTCAAAACCTACTGGCGTCATTCTGTTGTGTCCTGGAGAAAGAAATTTTGCGGCACTTTTTCCTGCTTAGTGGTCTCGGCAAGCAGTTCTAAATCAAAGTCACATCTCTATTAAATTTCATGCAGACAGCAATATCTTGGCATCTACAGAAGCAGGTCGGAGTAATAGCTTGCCCTGTGTATCAGCGCCTCCGTCGCTTTCCTACGAGTCAGGAGGATAAACATAGAGATAAAATAAATAAGAATCAAAAATAAAGAAATATTGTTTATCTTAACTTATTGTTATTCCAGACTAAAGAATTAATTGCTGTTCTGTTTTTTGTGATTAGGAAAAAACTGTACTTTTTAATTTTTAATATTAGCAAATATAACTTTTATAGGAATATGGTAAATATATTTCCAGTAATGTTGAACCCACTACACAGACAATAGAAACATTTAGTTACAAAAAACCATTCAATTTACTTTATAAAATTTTTTTCTTTCTAAAAACCCTAAGTATACTTTCAGGCCTATATTTTATTTTAAAAAATCATGTTCCTTATTTCAGCAATTGAGTTAACCAAAAATCTTTACAAATACAAACACACATAGTTTTGAAGCCAATTGATTATTTGGAATTTTCATTTTAAAAAGTAAGTATAATGCTTTCGTAAACTAAGCAATTTTATTGGCAAGCTATTTACCATTGCCTGTTAAAAAATTTTAAGTAAACAAAAACATATTTATCACTGCCTTTTAAAGGGTTAAAGGAAAGGCGTTCAGGCAGTTAAGAGCGCAAAAATTAGTAAACTTGTTAAAAGCAAAAAGGAATCGTAATTTGGCCTAAAATTTTTCAAAACTACAACTTGAACTACAATTACACAAAAACAAAAAATTTCAATTAAAACTGCGACTACAATTATATGAAAAAGTATAATTAATTATATTGAATCACAATTAAAATTGAAATTAATCCAACTCTGGTGTTAATCGCGTTTGCCATCCATACGACGCTTTTATCGACTGGGCCACCTTGCTGATAAATGCATTGATGTCATGAAAATACCCGAACAAATGTTTTTATCATTTTCCAGTGTGACAAGAACAATGAAAAGGTGCAAAAAGTATTAAATTATTCTTTCCATTATTGTTGTTTATATAAACAAACCCTAATTCTAATGCTGTGGTTAAATTTGTTTTCTTCTACGAGAAAAAGAAACAAATTTTTTAAACAGATTGCTTGTTAAAGTAGATCTCATAGATTAACATGAACAGTTGACTAAAAAAATCAATCACTTCTAATTCTGCCACTCTTTTACAAAAATAGTTAAAGTCACTTCTAGTTTTTAACATATTTAACCAATTGAGAGGCTGTCTGACCTGTTATCCAAAGAAAGATTTCGGAAGTTTTTTTAGATACTACATGTATAAGTTTATATCTTTTAGATCTACGCTTTAAAATTTTTAAATCAAAAAATATACTTTTCAAATGAGATTTAATCTCGAAAAGTGAGCTTTTCTTTCAAAGATTAATGGAAGACTAAAAATGAGGTTTTCACTTAAAATTGTATTATAAGTTTCGTGATTATAGAATCAACCAAAAATTTTACAATGGTTTAATTTTCGTAAATTCTTTAAAAAAAAAGAAATCATAATTGTATTAATAAAATCTAACAAGATTTTGTAGTCTTCAAAACATTTCATACAAACATTTAGCAAAATAGGTGAAAACTTATTTATCATTTTTTAAAGATTAATAAAATAAATTTTGAAGCTACTGTATTAGGTCAACAGCCTATCATACCGAAATGTTTGTCTACGTTTTGACAAAAAGCATAAAACATTTACTTGATATACTTTCCTTATTTATAAGATTTTTCCTTTTTTTTTTTTTTGAAGGTGAGTGAGTGCCTTAAAATTTTTTATTATACTTATTTCTTAGGAATGTTCTTATCTTAGACCTGCTTCTTATTTTGTCATATTTTCAGCCTGTATTCTAGTCATAATGCTGCAAGATTTTACATACGTATAGAAAAAGAAAATGAGCAAGCGCAAAAACTGTTTCCGTGGCAATTTTGATAAGAAATTCAACAACATCAAACAAATTTTAAAGAGCATAAATTTCGCTCATCGCAACTTGTCTAACTGCAAAATCAATTTGGAGGCTATAGCAAGACAGCTATTTCCACTCACAATGATACCCAAAAACATAAAAACTCTGTTGAAATAATTGATTTAAATCAATGCATGGAAAATTTTTACACAAGGCAATCTCAAACAACGACAATAGATTATAAGGCGGCTACTGCTGAGGGAACCTGGGCATACCACACTGTCAAACACCAGCAATCATTTCATTCTAATGATTGCATATTGCAATTATTCAAAACAGTTTTTCCTGATTCAGACGTTGCTAAAACGTTTGCTTTTGCCAGAACCAAGTTAGCAAGCATTATTACTGACGTTCTTGCTCCCTATGCTCGAAAAATTTGTTACCTAACATTTGTACCGAGCCTTTTTTAATCTCGGTTGATGCCTCTCAACACAACGAAGTGAAACTATTTCCACTTCCTATCTGGTTCTTCAATGCTAAAGTTGGAGTTAATATGCGTCTTCTAGATATTTGATCGATGTCAGGTGAGACTTTGGAACAGATCACGAGTTTCATTTCTTTAAGCATAAAAGAGAATAAGCTGGACCTGCAACAGTTGACATCGTTTTGTGCCGACAATGCACCAGTAAACTTTGGAGGCTCTAATCAAGGAGGAAATAACAATGTATTTTATCACCTTACACAGCGAAAAACTTAACTAATTCCCGTCGGCTGCCCGGCCCATATTTTGCATAACGTTGCAGAGAAAAAGCAGAGCTCCTCACAAATAACATTAAACTTAACATTGGATGCCACTTCAATAACCAAACCGGTAGGACAAATAACCTCAAACAATTCCGTGATCAACTGGACAGAAAATATTCAACTCTACCAACCTACACGCCGACACAATGGCTAACTCTGAAACTAAACTACGCTTGAGCGGCTGATGAAACTCAGGGTATTTATAAACCATTTCTTGATTTCAATTAAGTATTTAAAAACCACTCAGGCGCGTTTTCTTTTGCTAAAATAACCACTTCGTAGTTTAGAGAATTTTTCAAAAACTGAAATTTTACTGGATATTGTGTCATTTCTCCACAATACTTTCCAGCTTTTCGAGAAACCACTATTACCTTCACAGATGGCAAACGTTCTCTTTTCTGAGTTGTCTGAGATAATTGACTGGTTTAGATCCAAAATTTTTAAGCCTCAGTGTTTGAAATTTAGTTTACAAATTAGCAAGGATTACAGCTGATCTACTGAAGACAATCGATAAAAGTATGATAATGTTCTTAAATCGAGTTTTCAGAGTTTTACACAATCACGTTGGAATACATCAATTGTTTCTGTGCGGCATAGAATGAGCCGACTTCGGGGCACAGAAACCCTGGCGCGGTGTTAAACTCAGAAATCTTTTCACAAATTCAATTAAATTAATCAATTTATTAAGCCTTACTTTTATTCAACAGTTCAACTTATTCAAATAGAAATGAAAAAATAAAAAGCATAACACATATTGATTAAGCAATTTAAACAAAGGCTTGTCTAACTAAAATCCCTTTAAAATGCTTGCAGGCTAATAAATATAAAAATTTAGCACATTTAAACAATATTAAGTTTCTCAAACAATGATTATTGTTAATTTAGCCGCCACGTGAAACATATGAAAAGATCATAGTGACGTATTAGATAATTAGGAGTAGCCTAAGCAAAAACGGAGTAAGGATGAAAGAAAGAAAGTAAACAATGAAAGAAAGAAAAGAAAGTTAAAAAAATTAGAAAAGTTAAAACAATAAAGAGGGTGGCGGTGGGGGGGGCTTAACAACAAATTGTTTGCAATTAATTATGATAACGAAGCGGCAGTTTAATAAGGCGACCGCACCTGGACAATCTAACAGGTCCGTCTGCCGCTAGAATATCAATAATTGATGCCAATTTAGAAGCATCCAAAGATCTTACTAAGAGTTTAGACAATTAAGTATGAGGAGGATAAAGAGTAAGCAAAGCAAGCTGATTCACCGATGGCAATGAGAGATGAGCTATTTAATGCGATTTCAGCTCTCTATGCTTTTCTCAAGAAGATTCCTAACGATGAGTTCTGTAAGAATAAAGCCGAAACTTGGTGGATTAAAATCTTCGAAGAAAACGACTCGTTTCTGCTCCTTTACAAGTTGGTTCGCATCGTTTTTTCTCTTCCAATCAGTAACGCATTTGTCGAACGGGTGTTTTCTTTTGTATCGGCTCAATGGACAGACAAACCGAAAAGACTTCATAAAAAAAACAGTCAAATCTCTGCTGCAAATAAAAGTAAACTTGGATCACTGCTGCCGTCAGGTGCATAGAGTAATTTCAAAAAATAAGCGATTGCTGGAAAAAATTATTTCTGGTAAAAAATATGGTACTAAGTGAAATGCCTTAGCATATGTGTTGATTTGAAAATAAAAAATGCATGCTTAAAACGTTTTTCTTTTGGTTGTTCTTAATTTTAAGTCCAGATTGATAGTAGCCCTGGCTATAAACCATTACTGCGTTTACCTAAATTTTAATAAAGTCTTCGAGAAAATCTCTTTCTATTTGTCAATATTAGTTACCGAAGTGTTTTGCAGGTAATTCATAGACAGGCTTGAAATAAGTGTCGTTAGAATTTATCAAAAGCATCACCATTCTCGTACACTTTCTTATATCAAAAAAAGCATTTGTGTCTAAAAGGTAATTATAAACCCAGCATGGTTGTATCAGTTTGTTTATCGATCATTATCGAATGCAACTCTTGAATGTTTTTTAACAATATAGGCGATTTCTGGAATCTTTTTTAAAAATCATTAGGAGCTTTTAATATGATCCATATTTCATTTTTGACTATTTTTTATATTTCACTTTTGATTTCACTTGAGTATTTAAAGACAAAATTCAGGGATATTTGCAACTGCTGGAATTGTAACTTGTGCTTACGTCATAAGTTTTGTACAGCAGTGGTGCAAGAGCTCCTTTAATACTTTTTGCAGTGTAGTGTTGCTGTTGTCGCTTAATAGTATCGGATTTAAATTAATCTCAAAAATTGATGTTTGTAAATTAGTGAGTTTTTTAAAATTAGTTTAGGGATTATTTTTTGCAAAACAAAATTGGTTAAATGTGCAATAAATAAATATTAGTCATAAATTCTATTTGTTAAATATTATAATTAAGCAAAGCATTTTTTGTGGATTGGCTGCATCACAATTTTTTACTAGGTAAAAAAACAATATTTCAAGTAAATATTTGAATAATAAATTGTTGATAAACTTGTAGATTTATAGAATAATATAGATGCTTCTTTTAAGTGAGGAGTAATTTTTCATGCTATTCCATACTTTAAAGTTTTAGCTAATGCACTGCTTTAGTTTTGTTAGTAATTTGACATTATATGCAATGAGTTTGATGCTTGTTTTGCATTTAAAAATCATGTTTATTCAATTATGTTTCAAAAGATTGTTTGAATAATTACATTTAGGAATAAAAATTTTAAATCACTTAAGAAAATTTTTGTTGGAGTAAAGTTGGAAAAATTTAAGGTGCTCGACAAGGTAGCCTCAAGTTTTTTTTAATAATATTTAAATATTTCCTTTTTTAAACTATCTTAAAACTTTGTTTTATTCGGAAAACAAACAATAGAAGATACTTCGATAAATTTTTTATGTTTTGTTTTAATTAAAACTTTTAAACTATTAACCCTATTGAGACTGGGCTTTTAGAAAACTTTATTTGACTGGGGGGGCTGAAAATGCCAGCGCTCTTTGCTTACTTATATCTCAACAATTACTAGCTCTATAATTGTCATTCAAGTTTGTATAGAAAAGAAATTTTATACTCTTTTAATATAGATACTTAAGTATTGCATTTAAACATCATTTGGGATTGAAAAAGCAAGTTTTCAAAGGGTAGTCAATTTTCGTAAATTGGCTGAAAACGAGAAAGCGATTTGAAAGAATTAACGACTTCGGCTGTTTTTCGAACGTCATTAATCCGTAAAATTAGAAGTAAGAATGCTGACAGCTGAAATCCACTTGGCAAGTTATTATTGTTTATAGAGAAAAAAATTCTACACAAGCAAATCCGCTAAAAGCTGGTTTTATTAGTGTTTACAACGCTTTGATCTTTGCTATTGATCAAATAATTTTTTAAGTTCACTCCCTTTTATAAACATTTAGGCAAGTAGTTTTATAACATAAAAAGAAAGCAAATTATTACAACAAAAAATTATGTTTGTAATTCCACATCGCAGGAACTTACCTTAAATTTTTTTCACTATAAAAGAATATTTCGACTTAACAAATTTATTTAAAGTTGATTGCTTTTGATCACATCGATTTTTTTAATTTTACAGAAATTCTTTTTTGAATAGACGTTTGGTGGTACAAAATTTGAAGATTGCGTGAAGTAAAAGATTTTTCTTTCCAAATGAAAAGCTTTGCCAAAAAAAATCTTTTACTTCACGCAATCTTCAAATCCTTTTTTGTTTAGAATGTTTTTTTCTTTTGGTTAAGTACGCTAATTTATTAATAAAATTTTTGTTTATTAAAATTTTGTTAACGTTTTCTGATGTAATTGTTTAACTTTTAATTGTTGTACGACTTGTTTAATTAGTTAGGCGTAGTTTTCGTAAGAGTTACAAAAAATTAATATGTTTTAAAAAAGTAAGTTAATTATTATCAACTTATATTTCAACCGTGACGAGTAACGTAACTTCGTTCAAATCTTATAAAACCGATATTTTTTTTGCGATGGAAATTATTCAATTAATAATCCGAATTTCAACATTATTATTTGAAAAACAAAAACACCAGTACAATCATAGAATAATATTGTATTCAAGAACAGCTCAATGTATCTTGTTTGAATATTTTTTAAGTTTGTTTATGTGAATTTTTGAAAACTGTTACCAGGCTGAACAAAAGATTGGAAGCGCTATTTTAATGCCTTTTTTTTTTTTTTCATTCCGGACCTGATATTTCTGATATGCATATTTCACACGTTTTTTTCTGATTGAGAAAGAAATATCGATAACAAAGCGGTATAATTATTTGGTTTCACAACATTTTTGCCAAGTATCAACTTTATTGTAGAATTTCACTGGCTCTCAAACGGGGTGCCGCGGCACCCTAGAGTGCCATTTGCATTTTGCTGATTTAGGAACTGATTTAGGAAAGGAAATTTACTAGAGAGATTGTGAATTCAGGTGAAGAGCTTTTTTAAGAGATTACATAATTTTGGAGGCGGAAATTAAGGCTCCTAGCTAAAGTGCGCCACGAACTTCAAAAGATACCAATTTTGTGCCGCAACCAGAGCAACGGTATTTTTAGAATAGAACTGATTTTAGGGACAAAAGCTAGACATCTGAGCCCAATTCAAGGTGAAAACTTTTTTTAGTGATCACCTGATTTTGGAAACAAAATTTAATAAAAATAGTCTAAAAGTGTCGCGATTTTTGAAAAATTTCAAAAATGTGCCGCAATCGGAAAAAGGTTGAGAAACACTGGGTTAGACCTTGCCTTGGATGAAAGGTTTTACTAATTTCAAAACAAGACTAAACCCAACTTCAAACAAATTCTGTTTGCACGGCTCCGCGTGTTTATTTATTGCTAATATACTTGTTGCGTTTATGCGACAAATATTAAGCAAATACGAAAATGCAAATGTGGTCCATTTTCAAGACTTGGTTTTACTCAAATAGAAAGTAATTTTTGGTCTACAATGTCTGTACCTCCTTTCGTATAATCACATAACTTGTATAAAGCGGATTTCTTTTTTTTAATTTTTGAAATTTAAAAATTAGGTGCATTGTTGATAAGATTGTAATAATTCGCTTTCCTGTGATTTTAGAGTTTACAATAAAATAATTGAAGTTGATATTTTTTTCAGATTCGTTCCAAAAAACTTTATAAAAACCAATAACTTTATTACACAATTGCTTTATTTCGTTTGATATTTCTTTGCGCTTAGCCTGAATAGTTTCGATGGTAGTAATATTCCGTTCCAATAGCCATTATACCAAAGGTATTAAAGCATATGATCGATTGTAAGATCAACTTTTATAATAAAGCCAAATCAAGTGGTCGGCATTTTATCCAAATTTGTTAGAAAATTTTATACGAAAAGAAATCTACATCTACAGTTACTTCTTTTTCTACATAAACAACTTCTCTTGGAAAGTAAGATTGATAGCGTTTTATTGCTTCGTAAAGTGCATGAGTAAACATAGTTAATGAACGGTTCAGTCTCAATCGTTTTGATAAACAGATTACAATTTGCCTTTTTCTTGCTTTTGGCTGCTTTTTTCTCACGTTTTAAAAAATAGTCAAAAAACTACTGACTAGGTGTCAACAAACTATTAATAACTCCAAAATTACTTGTGCTATTTTTTCAAAAATTGCACCAACTTTTAGATGAATAAAAATCAGGAAAAGTCATAAAATTTGACAAAATTGGTGCTAGTAGTTTTTGAGTAGCACACAGAATTTTAACACCGCGGGATGTTTCAGCCCCCCCCCCCCCAGTCTTAATAGGGTTAAAGCAACTTGAATATCTTTTTTAAAAAATACGTGCTTTACTTGTGTGTACTTCCGTACAATACTGGATATCGCATTTCAAAAAATTTTCATAAAATGTTTTTCTCAAGGACCCAACAAAATGGCGTGAATAGGTTTTGAATCGAGACCATCTTCTTCTTCTTCTTCTTCTTCTCCTTTCGGCCTTTCCCTTCAGTCAGGGGTGGGCACAGCTTATCATCATTCTCCAAACCTTTCTGTTTTCAACATCCATCTCCTTTGCACCAACTTCCTTCATATCTTCTTTTACTACATCTAAAAATCTTTTCTTTGGTCTCCCTCTTCTCCTCTTTCCCGGTAACTCCATTTCCATCATCTTTCTTCCTACATACTCTTAGTCTCTTCTCATCACATGTCCATACCACCTCAGCCTGCCCTCCCTCATCTTTATTCCTAACCGTTCTACCCTAACGGTACTCCTGATGTGCTCGTTTCTAATCTTGTCTTTTCTCGTCACTCCCATAGAAAACCTCAACATTTTCCTCTCTGCGACTTCCATCTCTTTCACTTGTTTTTTTGTGACTGCCACTGTCTCAAGTCCATTCTGTTCCATAAAATTACTATTTATAATTTATTTTTTTCTATGAGTAATTTGGACCACTGGTAGTGCAAAAGTGAATGTCTAGTTATGCCTAGTAACATTGGTTGTTCTATGTGTGTAGACTTGAAATAAGAAATATCTCTTATATTTAAGGAGACGTTCAGTAGGGAGTTTAACTCCATGCCAATTTTTTGTATGATTTAAATTGATTATTTACTATTTAGATTGGTTTTGCATTTTGCTTTTTTATTTTTTGTTTGGGATATGAACGATAGCTGGACGGTCCACTAAATCGCCCGGACATGTTTTCATCATCCAGGTCGCCAGGTTCTTGTTGAAATCTGAGTAAACACGGGCTCCATTTGGATAGTGATAAATGAGGCAATATGTTGTTACATGCTCAGTTGTCTTCTCCTATGCCCCACACTCACAGGCCGCCGTAAAAGCCAAACCCCATTTGTGCGTTTTGAAGAGGAATAGACCAACGCAGGTTCGGATGCGATTAAGCTTGACCCATGCAGGTCTGGAAAATTTAAGTTTCGGTGGCGTTGGGATGACATCTTTAATAAATGTATGGAATCTAGAGGCATTTTCTTGCCACTCTATGCTCCACTTATATTCCACCCATCATGCTACACTGGTGTCTGACTGGGCAGGTTTGTTCAGGAGTTCCAATGCAGCAGGCACAAATGTGTGTCTTGATTTAAGTTGTCGCATCTGTCCACCAAGTGGAGACAGAATCCTTTTGTGTAAAAAGTGTTCTGTTTACTGAGCGCGGCGGGCTTGAGACAGTACAACTTTTTGGCTGACAAACTCAGTTGGTTGGATGTCTGCTAAGATAAAAAGGCTGTCCGTTGAAGTGGACGCAGGCATCCGGTCACTATGTGCAAGGCATCTGTAGTTGCCTTGGCGAGGCTTTGAACCAGATAGAGTCTCCTATTATCTGCCTTTTCTTACTTACTTCACACGTGGTCAGATATAATAAAAGAATCTCTATTAAAGTTTTAAACTTTCCACATCAGCGCCTTCGATAACAACTACGATACCAAAATGAATGAATGAAAACAACAAAGGACGGACAACGTGGTAACAAAAATAAGAAAAAGACGATTCACATGACTAACCAACACGAACGCGGAGTCATGTGACCACCGAAAGCGCAAGCACACCGGAATCCGTAACAGCATCCTCAACGAGCTTCTCAATAAGTTAAAGCCATCCTTAATGGGCTTCTCAATAAGTTATTGTTAAAGATGTGTCCCAACACTGAAAAATTCCAACATCGCCCGACAAATGTATATTTTGGGATTTTTTTTCAGAAAAATTCTCCAATGCTTTTCAGTTGTTGAAGTCTGGTAAAGCTCCGGGTCCTGACTCTCTATGCCCAGAGATTATACTCCATGCCGGCTCTACTTTGAAGTCCTGGTTAAAGAAGTTCCTGTCTTCCTGCATGCGTTAGCTCAAGCTTCCAAAAATTTGAAGGAGAACGTTAATGGTAGTTATCCTGAAACCAAATAAGCCAATAGGCCACCCAAAAAGCTATAAACCTATCTCTTTGCTTTGGGTCCCTTTTAAGATCTTGCAGAAGCTTATATATGCCCACGTCGAACCAATTATTGATCTACTGCTACCCCGAAAGCAAGATGGATTAAGAAATTGAGGATAGCTTTTCTGGTAAAAAGAAGGCCGGCGCTGTGTTTGTCAATCTCACAGCATCCTACGATACTGTATGGCACCGCGGCCTCACCTGCAAGCTACTCCATCTTCTTCCGGACAGGTACGTACATGGCCTCATTGATTATGGACCTTGTTCGTATTCAAAGTTTTACCCTCACCACTGGTGCTGGAAAACAAAACAAGTTACAACGCCTTACGAATGGCATCCCACAGGGATAAGTCTTGGCTTTCCTCTTGTTTAATATTTACACAATAAATTGGCGGTGACAATCGGCAGGAAATTTACTTAGGCTGATTGCACATAACTTTGGACACACTTCGTTCATAGTTATCATTTGGCGACGCTAAGCTCACTTCATTAAAGTGATTTTTTCGTTAAAGAGAAAAGAAATGAGATAACAGCTGAACCGTAACTTAGATCTAAGAAAAAAGATTTTTCCACGAAAACAAGAAAATGAGTCATTGTAACGTTAAGCGTACATGATTTGACAACACTTAGAGCTAAAGAAACATTGTTAAAAATTTGCTGGTAATTTATGTGTCTTGATTGAAACAAGTACTTGATAACCTGCAATTCTTGAGATTTTTTTGGTGCAAAATTGGAGGAAGTATTGTTTCGGTGAGTTTTTTGAGTTTACGTATAATTTAAGTGTAAAAGCCTGTTAAACTATTGTTGTTTAACATGTAGAAAACCGCATGCCTTTGTAGCTGCGTGTGTTTTTGTTTACAATAAAGCGCAAAAGAATAGAGTTGTCAAACGAGAAGTGCAGTAGCCGACCGAGGAAGTGAGTTCTAAGAAGCAATCTAGTTGACGGGGTAGTCGACCTCCAACGGAAAGAACGCGTCGTCAACACTGATGACCTGGCCATCTTGCACTATGCAAGCAACTGGCAAGCATTGGAGGGGACTGTTACTTAGGACATGGCAACCTATCCTCCTACCTTTACAAATGAAACCTCAAGTTCAGTACAAAATAGACTGTGTTGGCAGATCTCTACAACTAGGAGGCAAGACATGATTTTAACATCTTTGTCAACGGACAGGCCTTACCATTTTGAGCTGAAACCACTTATCTCGGCATAAATCTAATTATGGCACTCACATTTCACCGACACTCAAAGCAACTGCACAAAAATTTGACTTTTGGCGTTAGGCTTTTAAAGCGATTGGCTGGATCCAATTGAGTTGCGAGTGCCACGGTAGGCTGTTCCGCACAGCCACCCTTGCCCATTCGATTCCACGGGCGAGTGCTGTACGCCTGTTTGGTGTCGCAGTGCCCATACTAACCTTATCGACAAGCCCATTAATGATACCTTGCGCATAGTGACCGGATGCCTGCGTCCCACATCAACGGACAAGCTTTTTATCTTATAAGTCATCGAACCAATTTAGCTTCGCCGTCAAAAAGCTCTCGCCACGCTCAGGAGCCAGAACACTTCATAAGTAAAGTGGTCCTGTCTCCACTCGGTGGACAGTTGCAGCAACTTAAATCAAGACACTCATTTGTTCTTACTATTCACTGAAGTTTCCTAGCTTATTTGCAATTTAGACTACAATTAAAAACTAACTGGGACAGTCCACAAAACTATACATTACCCTAAGTAGTGCAATGTATGCAATCCGAATTAATTACTGGACCCCAGTTGGTGTCCATGTAAGATCTAACTTGTTGTTTTCAGTATTTTGTTGGGCATTAAGGATAGCCCACAAAAGTTTGTAAATCCTTGTTGTTAAAAGAATATTTTTTATATTTCTGTAAACTTTATTACAGCTACACAGCTGAAACTTGAGTACCTTTGTCTGCGGTAATTAGTTTCTTAACAATCGACAAACAAGCATTTTTGTAAAAATGCTAAAAAACCTACACGTCGCTTGTTTGCTACTATACTTAACACACATTTTCACTTCTTTTTATCTTCAAACTGTTAATTTTAAATTCTTTAAAAATGACAAAATTTATTTCAACTACAAAAATCACATCAAATACATAAACAGAAATCAAAACACACAAAAAGTCAAGCTTGGCAAGGATTGAATTTTATTAACTTTTAAAAAGGTGCTACTTCGCTTCTTTTTGCCCGACTTCTTTTTGCGCAATTGCCGCCACGATTTGGAGCATTAGCGAACCACTTCCTTAGCTCTCGTTCCATTTCTAATTTGGTCACGTCAGACGTATATGCATTTTTTTACAGCACCTAAAAACATCATATAAAGTTTATGTGTGTTATCATTTGCTACAAAGTTGCAAATTTTTATGGAATAAAACAGAATTATTTAAATCACGGTCACCGGCCACATGTAGCTTAAAATATGTTTGTTTGCAGCTCGGCAAACAATTTTAAACGCTTTTAATTGTTTTTTTTAACTATTTAGGAATCATTGATTTAATCGTCCCTTGGCTAGAGCAATTTTACAATTTGCTAATATTCTTCAAGAAGGAACAGATTATAGCAAATCACAAAAATGAACTTTGGCAAGCGTGAGGCTGCATATTAGTTTTTGATAAAACTTTTGCGTCTAATAAATATGAAAGTTTTTATTGTTAGAATTTTGTCAAACACAGATTTTTCAAACGTTAGAGCAGGGGTTGGGAACCTATGGCTCGCGAGCCAGATGTGGCTCTTTTGATAACAGCATCTGGCTCTTTTGTTGCCAAGTATAACTTACCGCACATAAAAGAAAAAGTCTGCGCACACAAGATTTCAAAAATGAACATCTTTCTTCCGATCATTACAATTTTAAGACAAAAATCTAGAAATCAGAGTTAGATTAAATGTGAAGACCTTTTTTTTAGAGACCACTACGTTTTTGAGACAAAAATCGAGTTTTCAGAACCAGATTCAAGGTGAAAACCTTTTTTTTAGAGATCACTACGTTTCTAGCCGAAAATCAAGAAATCAAAATAAGTTTGCTCACGAACAAATTTCTTCCCACACACATACAGTAAAAAATTAGAGGAACATTGTTGGCTCTCATGGAAATACATTTAAAAATATGTAACTTTTATGGCTCTCTTATCCTAAAAAGTTCCCGACCCTGCGTTAGGGCAATCTATTAAAAATATTAAAGTATTAAACAAGGTTTTAAACAAGGCAAACTATTAAAGCTTTCTCTATATATCTACAAACTTTGTGAAGGCTTTTTCCTCTAGAGTACGTCAGTAAAACTATTAGAACTAAAATTTTTACGTTACACTTTGTATAAAACCACAGCAACAAATTTTTTCGACACGGATTAATTCCAGTAGCTAGCGATATCGAGTTAAATGCAGAAGAGCTCTGTAATGTCGTTTACTTTAAAGTTTAGGAAGTTCGCTGATTTAGTCAAGCATTTTTAAGGACGTGACTAATTCGAAAAAACCGATTGGAGTGAGAGTAAAAAGAAACAAAACTAGTTGCTTTAAGAGATGAAAAGAGAGAAAAACGTCGCCTAAATTGTTCTTGCGGGCACAAAGTGGGTCCAAATTTTTTGAAGTTTTATAAAATTTCTCAAGATGCTCAAAAACTTAGTTTTTTTAAACTAACTTCTTTTTCTCAAAAATTAATCCTGTATCTCCCTAAAACTAACTTTCACTCCAATTGTTTTGTTCGAATTAGACACGACCCACTTTTAGCATTACAAAAAAGCGATTCAATGTTGCCAAATATCCTATTTGCTCATCGGAATTAAAAGTTTTCGATAAAAAATTTTTAAAAAATCGCCAAAACTCGCAATACAAATCATAAATTTCTCTCACATAAGTAGAGAAATAATAGTGTAGCACGTAAATATATTTATGTGATAAATCTACACGATAGGTTAGTTGGCTGATCGTGCTCAGTAAAATTATTTTCGTTTCGGATAAAAGACTAATGAAACGCTCTGAAACGAATAAAAACAGCTTCTCTTTTCGCACTACTTTCAAATCTCAAAAAAATTAATTTTTTGTGACTTAATGAGATAACTTGATGTTTTCATAATTTTGTCTGCTGGAAAAAATATTATCTTGCTTTACGTCAGGGGTCGGCAACCACATCTGGCCCTCAAAGCAAAATCATCCGGCCCGTGACATGTTAGTTAAATGTTAATAGGATACGACCCACAGCATAGTTTGTTTACAGTACTTAACCATTTCAAACAATCTATGGGACAGTAAAACTGTGATACATCCAGTTGCAGCAGGAATAACAAAACGCTTCATTTTTAAGTATAAAATCTGGTGTAAAACGAAAAAGATCTTTACTTTATGTTTTAGTAACGTTACGTTTTTCACGTCTAAAAAAACTAGTGAAGATCAAAAAAAGTTTTATTTTAAATTTGTATGACGTTTATTTACGTCATACATTTACGTCATACGTCATATCTATTTACGTCTACAGATAACAAGTGGGGACCAAAAACTAAAATATAAAAGCTATCTGCTGTTATTACGTCGCTGCAAATCACGGTCGCAAACGCAAGTTTTTTGTTGCACTTTTGCATCTCCTGTGTTTAGGGTTTCCAATTTAGCCCTTTTTATAATTTTTTGCCAGCTAAATTTCATATTTAGGCCTGACGTATTTCTAAAATCAAAGCGGAAAACTTAGCTTTATTTTTAGCCAGTTTAAAATTATGCTGATAAAGATTTATTAATGTGTAATCTTGTAATTTTTTGTCTTGTTACCCTCGGTTGTCGCAGTCTTGCTATATTTTAAGATAACAGGAAGAGTGACGGCTGAGGGAAAGAGCACAACAATCTTGAAAAAAACGTTATGAAGTAATCGCAGAAACCTCTGAAATTTGAAAATTTAACCTGCCGATAGATAGATAGATAGATAGATAGTTTATTCATCAATACGCACGACAATATATATAAATACAAACATCAAGCAAACAAAATTGGCGCAATGGTCGGGAGCATCGAAGAACATAAGTTATCGAGTCAGATGCTCCCTAATTTGCCTGCCGAGTTGTACAACGTTGGTAGAAGTGCCAATGCCTATAGGAATAGTTCAAAAATGTGTTTTTGATTTTTTTTTTAAACTTTAATTGCATTGTTCAGCTCTTATTAAAATGCAAAAATTGACTTGTTTATAGTAAATACTGCCGTAAATATGAATTTTCAACTCAAGTTTTGGAGAAAATTGACACATGTCAAAGCAGCTCTATTGATGATGAAATGCAAGTAGATGGGATAAAGATGTTTTTAATGCTTTTGAAGAAGAAAATAATAAATTCTAATCAATTGATTCAATCAATAAATACCAAAATTTAATCCTTTATGTTAAGCTATATCTAGATAAAATTTTTTTATTTAATTTAGCTCTTTTCTTAAAAATTTAGCCTTTTTTTTAAATCTCTTTTAGCTCTTTGATGTCTACCTCAGTTGGTATTACTAGAACTGGAAAGGTAACTGGAAAAAGTGCGGCCAGCCATAATGTTATAAAATTGGTTGTTGGTCCGCGATATGCAAAAGGTTGCCGATCCCTGCTTTACGTAATGGCTCGTACGGCTAAAGTTAATATACGGCAAAATATGCAAGCCAAACTGTGTGAGACCAATGCAAACCTAACATAACTGGAATAGTTAGCTTATGATTCATGTTCTTCCTTGAAAAATCTTTTCACCAAGCAAGAGAGACGAAGTAATTGAATTAGATTTCACAATTTAACACCTATTTAATATTATGCAAAACTTTTTAATAAAAATAGTATATTCAACCAAAAAAACTCACAATATAACAAAAGTACAACTTCGTTACTTTGAATTCTTCTTTTCCCTTTCTCCTGTTTAAATTATACAGTACAAGAAATGCTAGCTCATTCGTCATAACCCGGCCCATAACTCAACTGACAAATTTTTTCATTGTCCTTCCTCCTATGTCGCGAAACATATTTACTTAAAAAAAAAAGTGTAAATATCACATTTGCATTGTTGATGCTATAAAAGACCTGTGTGTCCTTTGTCTAACGCATGCATTGGTACTTTTGTTTGAGAAATATAAGTTTATTTTTTGTATGTCATTAGAAAAATATTGTAAAAAGAAGAACATTCAAAAGGTTTTCTGTTTTATCACTTTCTTAAAGCTAAAATGTTTAAAGTCAAAATAAATAGAACATAAATTGGAATCCCAAAAATCTAGTTTTTTAGCAAAATCAAAAAAAAGTCCGGAAGCACACGACAGCCACAGCAAAAATTCTTTTTTAATTGAAGTTCATTACGATTAGTTTTAACACAATAAAATAATAGATTTGATTTCGGTGTAAAAACCATTAGTAGTCTTATTGAAATAGAAAAAATTCTTGCTGTGGTGACATTCATGAGATCCAGGATTCAGGATTTTTAGTTCTAATGTTACGATCTCCTGTGCCTTGGATTCACTGTCGATCAGTTTTCTGTAAGACGGTTCAATATCTTCTTCTTGAACAACAAACACTTTTTTCGCAATGCTTTATTAAAGCTGTGTTGAAGAATCAAGGCACTTCCAAAAACGTAAACGCGAGAAAAAACATACTTTATATAACAAAATCAAAATATTTTTTTCACAAACATCAAAATGAACAAATGTTTTTTGTTCCCTCCTTCAAAAATTTTGATACGCCTTTCGTCTCCCCAATAAAAAACGTCCAATTTCAAAATAAAATCTAATTGCTTAACTTGGTTTTTGTTATTAGGTTAAAAGTATAACCTACCTAATGAGGCAACAAACTGAATAATAATCAAATGCAAACTAACATACCAAGCGGACAGCAATATCTTGATATCTCCGGAAGTACAGTAGGTCGGGGTATTTGCTTGCCCTAAGTATAGCGCCTCCGTCGCTTTCCTGTGATTCAGGAGGATAAATATAAAGATAAAATAAATAAAATACCATTTGTGACTGTATGGCTGGTATTTTGAGTTTCTCATCAAGCTCGTCTATTTCTACTATTGACGTTACTGGTAATTTGATATCCTCTGAAAAATCACTGGAGCAGGCTAGGTTGTCTTAAAATGGTTGCTGGTCTATCAGAGTATTAATACTCGATGTTAATATTGAAATTTCTTTTTTCATTTCCATGACACATTTAACCAGGCCCGAGACAAGACGCATCTGTAACAATAATGTTTTAGAAATATTATTTACATTTACTTATTATCAAACTCAGTACCAATATGAAGCGGCACAATCTTTTTATAAAAATGTACTCTTATAGTTAGATTTTAATGTATTTGCGGATGTTGCGAAACAAACTGCCATTGGCAACAAGTAGCAAGGTAAAACTATTTTGAGATAATCAATACAATTTAAATGAATAATACTCTTAATTTTCATTAATAAACAATAAACGATTTAAAAAAAACATTCATTAATAGACAATAGATTAAAATACTCAACAGAGCGAAAACGCTTTTTTCACTTCTGCTACTTTTAGAATTAACTTCAAATTATGGTGTTAAAATATAAATTTTTGCCAAAATTTTTTTTTCAACAACGAAGTTACGACTAAACATACATTATTACCGCGACAACATCAATTGTGCGTTGCTAAATAATTAATTGATAAATATATATTCTTAAATAAACGATCTATAAAGATTTTAAAATAATCTATTGTGACATGGTGATCTTCTGATAGCTTGCAATATTGGTGAAGGCTTTTATTTTAGTTTTTGTCTTTACCTAAAATTTAGGTCGACAGCGGGAATCATGCACTTGATTGAAAGTAGTGACTTTCTTTAGGCTTTATTTTAATTTGATATTTTGGTCGAGTTTTCTTTGATTGTAGGGACAAATCTAACCCAATGCTTCTGTATCTGCACCCGCTTCTAGAGTCCTTGTATATAGAACTACAAACCAGCAAAATTGCAAAAGCTCAATAAAAAGTTTAGAAGATTAAAATTTGTTTGTACACGCATATTTAAACAATTTTTTATAGCTTTTATCAAAAACATTTAACCTATACAGCTAGAAATTACATGTATATATCTATATAAGCAGGAACAAACCTTCATATAGCCTAACTCTAAACACATGAATAAGTATTTGCTGAATAAATTTAATCCATTGCTTATAACTTTACTCGAAATGCAATTATTTGTTTTTTTGTGTTTGAAATTACATGCTGGCAAGCTGTGGAAGATAAAATAGGGAGATTTTATAAAAATTTCGAGGTTTATAAATAGGCTAGACTTAATTTCTGCTCTGAGCTATTTCAAGCTATATCTCTAAGCTTTTTGCAGACAAAGTTGCTGCCTTCAACTACAGTTGCCTCGGTTAATCCAGATTCGATTAATGTGGAATTTCGCTTAACTCGGATAAAACTGAAAGTACAAATGATTTCCTATATATGTGATTCTTAATAAAAAGCTTCGGATTATCCGAGCTTTGCCTAAATCCGATAACTTTTCTTTCAAATCGAATCCAGATTAACCGAGGTCTACTGTCAATGATGTACTTTTAAGAAGTACCGGAGTACCGGTACGGTACCAAAAAAGTATCGCGGTATGGGTGCTCTGTACTTTTGAATAATACGAATTAATGGTAATGACAAAAACTCTGTCATACATTAGATTTCATTTGACATTTAAAAATTGCATTAACAAAACGAAAGCAATATCTTACGTATCCAACTGTTCATTTTTATAAATCAATTATGCTTTGGATGTAAAAAACATGCAGTGAATATGTTTTTAACTTGATTTTTTGGATAAACTATGTCTTGGATATATGAAAGGCCTAATGAATACGTTGTCTTCTGCTTTGTTTTTTATGTTAAAAAAAGTTTGTCAGGAATCGTAATAATTTCCATATAATCTATGATAGCGGTTTAGTCAGAGTTATTCCCAAACTTTTTTGGGCCACGGACCTCTATTTGCAAATGTTTTTTATCACGGACCTCAATCTTATGTCACATCAGTTTTCTGCCCAACCAACGAGGAAAGATAAAACAAACCCCAAAATAATTAATACAAAATCCGTTAAAAGATAAATACTTATAAACAGGCATACTATATTTCCGTAATAGCAAACCGGGACGCTCGTCACTCGCTGCTTTGTAACCAGTATAACTTCGTGTTTTGAATAATCAAGAATGACGTCAACAACCTTGGAACGCTATGACTATAAACGAAAATTACTTTTATGGGAATCATGCTTGATTTGATTTTATGCAACAAATTGTTTTTAAAACAAAAACTTAGTTCGAAAACATTAGACATTGTCATAAACATTAGTGCATAAACATTAGACATGATGGTGGTGGGCTTACCCGACCCATTCCTGGGGATGAGAGCGCGGATCAACACTGCGGATCAACACTGCGGAGTCCCAATAGTAAATCTAGCAGAAGTCTGGTCGACAGAAGTCTAGCATAGTGAAGGAAAAGCCAAGGATGGCCAGACGTAAAGGGTCAAGTACAGTGCCGTTAAGCACAATATGAAAAGGTCCTGTGATTCAGAACCACAGTTGCTGCACGATGGAATCTCGGTTCGATCAATCCTATGGAGATATGTAGCAAAAAGAGTGTTGTGCCCGTTGCAGTGTAAACAAGAGAGAGCACATCCAGCAGAGCGAGGAAGAATAAGGTCCTCAGAAGATACTGGAGGGATTTAATGCTAAAAGAAACCATATTGGATGCCACGTTTCCAACTGGTGTAAATAGATAAACCAGGAGTGAGCAAACTTTTTAACTCGCGGGCCACATTACAACCCGGTAAACATTTTTCATCTAGCCAACGTTGGCGAAAGGCAGTTTTCCAGCAGCAGAAATGTTGGCAAGATGATGGCGTCCGATGTTGGCCCAGAGTCGAGTGCACCAAAATCACATTTTCTGCCAACACTGATAAACTGCACTTTTTCCAGCGTTTAGCCAACACTGAAATTCCAGACGCTGTAGAGAGTTGGCTAACGATGAATGACCAGCACATGCTACTGCAGCTGCCCAACTACTTCAGCAATCTTATCAACGTTGGCAAAACGCAAACTGCCGACTTAAGAAACATTGGCCCAGAGTTGTGTGAGGTGGATTCTATTATTTTGCCAACCTTTATCCTACGTATACTCAATTGTACCACCATGCGTCATTACCACTGTAGCGAACTTAACTAACGAATCGTTGGAATGTTCCACTTGGCTTCGTGCTGGTCACATGATGGTTCCTCGTCAACTTATAAAGGCTTAGACGCGTCCGGCAATTGACGATCGATTAGTTTGAAGTTGACTCGTGAATGATATTAGTTGAGATTGGTATATAAACGTACACTGCATTGGAATCTTTCATTTGTGGTTTTATTAGCGACGTAGTTGCTATATTCGTCCTCCTCCTTCATGCTTTCGAGTGTGTTAATTGCGTGTTGGTTGACGTTGTTTGAGCGACGATTGACGTTGGCGATGAAGCCAGCATACATGGGCGTCTGTGACGAATTTCCAGGAGGGAGGTAAAACTTCTGGGAGGGGCAGAATTATGCAAAAATGCTGTTTATATAGTGAAATTTAAAGTATTTCTTAATAAAAAGTCAATTTCCGGGGAGCATATGCCCGCTTTGCCCCCCAGAGGACGTCCATACCAGCATAGATAATTAACTAAGAACTATTTTTAATTCAGCTAATAGAAACGCTTAAAAAACAAATCATTTTAACCATTTCAAATAAAATTATGCACATATCAAATGGAGCATTGTGCAACACGCAGCGGGCTCAAGCCGCTCAAATAAAATTGATTTATATAGACTTGAACAAAAGAGAACAAAGTTACATTGGCATTTTGTTGGCAGAGTTGGCAAATAGTTGGCAGTTTTTCCGACTTTTTACTGTCATCCAAAAACTATTCAAATTTTTTTTCAACTATCAGACCATAGAGACTAACATTTTTTTTTATTCTTTTTAAATGTTGGAGCACAACAAAAACATATAGGCTATTCCTCATCAAAAAATGTTCTATTATTTAACAATCAAAGCAATTGAAATTTCATCAAGCAAAAAACTGTAGCAGAAGTACATTACTTATTGTCGTTGTTTTGTAAAAAGCTTGCATCAATATTTAACACAAGCAAGTGGAAATGTTTTTGAATAAAAAATTTTGGCCAACTTCTTACCAGCGTATCACCAACTTAGTCACAGGGGAGACAGCCAATGCTGCTTTCAATGTTGGCATTACCTGCCTGCAATACATTACCAACAGCTGTGAACACGAATTTTACTAAGCAAAGAAACAGTGACAAAAAGCTTTTTTGAGCGTAAATTTAATTTTTTTCCACTTAACGTACTTAACGAAACAAATAGAACAAACCAGAACTCAAAAATAAATCATCGGCAGAAAGTTGGCATTGTTGGTTAAATGTTGGCAATTTTGCCGACTTTCTCCCAACCCAGCCGCGCTAAAGCCAACGTTGGCCCGATGATGAATGTTTACTGGGAATGATCTTTAAAAAAGTTTTCACATTGATTCTGCCTCAGATTTCTAAATTTTCAAGCCCAAAATGAAGTGGCCTCAAAAAAAAGGTCTTCATTTTGATTCTGCCTCGGATTTCTTGGTTTTCTAAAAATCAGTGATTGCTAAAAGCAATGAACAAGATTTTAGTTGAAGACAAAAAAAATAAATAACTTTTTTAAAGTATTTATTTGAAGCCTTTGCGGGCCACACAAAAGGTCATTGCGGGCCGTAGTTTTCCCATTTCTGGGATAAACGTTGAGAGAAAATAAGACGTGAGAGAAATAGTCATACGGTGGAGAGGTCATGAGTTGCACCGACTTTAGCAAGAGAATTAGCTAAGTCATTGCCTGAAAGAAAAGAATGATCAGGTATCCATTAAAAATAGACTACTTAGAATCGAATAAAGAGTTGAGAAGTGATAGGGTAGGAGAGAGGGACTTGAGTATTAAATAAAGCAAGGGGATAGAGAGAGTAGTCAGGCCAAATTGATAGTCAGAGCATAAGGTGACAAAGTCGAAGGCACAAGATGAGAGGTAAAAAATACACCATTTAAGAGCGTGAAGAATGGCATAAGTCTCTACACTATAGCTAATGGCCCAGCACCGACCTGAAATAGAGAAAGAGGCAGCAGTGGAACGCTTAGTACATTTAATAAGAATCCCTGCTCTTCCACCCTCCAGAATTCCCGAAACTAAGCCATCAGTCCAGGCCGTAAGATCACTATGAGGGAGAGTGGATAGATGGGAAACAGCAGCAACATTACAAATAAAAGGAGAGTTGTTACGTAAACATGGAGAGGAAAATTGTTATGAGATAGAGTAAGAAGAAGGCGTGGACCAGGGAGGTTTAGGAGGACATAGGATTACAGGTTTGCGAGATAGTTGTAGGTTAAGGATAAGGTTATGCGATATAGAAAAGGATCTCCATGATCTTTTCTTTAACGTGTGCAACGATTAAGATGAAAGAGAGACGCTAGAGGAAAAGATGGAAGCAGTCTGAAAGGACGTTCAAAGTATATGAGGGATTGATGGGTGAGGATGACACAAAGTGGGAAAAGGAGTGCTTTGGGGAATAGGGGTGGACATTAGACAACCTGCGATAATTCTACAGGAGGATCTCTGCATTCTCACTCCACAGAGGTGATATCAGTAGGAGAAGAGAAGGGAAACCAGCCTGGAGAAACATAAGTGAGAATGGGGCAAATAAAGCCTTATACATTGTGTGCAAAAAGATTCTTTAAAGGTGCCCCAGGAGGCAGAGAAAATAGAGCGGAAGGCACAAAATAGGCTGTGAAACATCTTCCGTAAAAATAAAACATAGTTTTTAAAAAGTTAGGTTGAAGGTTACACCCGGCAAGGTCGGATTTGGGTTGAAGTTAAGTGCGGTGTAGGGAATGGACAGAAAGGATTTATGATGGAATTGACTGGGGTCAAGGCTAAAGAAAGATGATTTACATTTGAGAGGGTTAAGAGGTAGACGCTATATAAAGGACCATTCTACCAGTGTGTTGAGGGCAGCTTGGACAGCGGTGGTTGCACACTCAACGTTTGGGGAAGAGGCCCAAATTGCGAGATTGTCGGCGTAAAGAGAGAAGAAAGGTAGGGAGATCATTAATAAAAAAAGAGACGATTGGTCCAAGAACAGAATCTTGGGGGACACCTCTACGAAGACGAAAAGGACGACTAATATCGTCGTCGATAGTAAATGCTTTCTCGCAGCCTGGGCCGTGACTAAGTCTGTTCATTGGTGTCAAAATGACAAATCGAAACCAAAACTGCCAAAACAGAAAAGTATCCACCAATTCCGATGTTCAGTGTGGTTCTGCTAATCGGCAAACATCATTTTCACAACGGGGAAATGCCTGGATAAAACTGCCCTTTTCAGGGCACATTGCCAACAAGTTCCAAAGACCCACTATTCTTCAGCTGAACATCGAAGGCCTCACTGCAAGCAAGATGAACGTTCTTCATCACCTCGCTATGCAGTCTGAGGCCTTTGTCATCCTACTGCAGGAGACCCACTGCATTGATGCAGAGAAGTTGGTACTTCCAAACTACCAACTAACTGGGTCTTTAAGCAGTAAGCATAGCCTTGCCACGTTTTTCTACGAGTGACTGAGATACACGCTTTTAGACCAATCTCCACCGACATCGGAGATCGAGAGGCTGTGTGTGGACGTTGATGGTTATAAAATAGTCAACGTCTACAAACCACCGCCAACGCGATTGCGATCCCTGGATCTCCCAGTGTTTCCTCACCCATGTCTTTATGCTGGCGATTTTAACTGTTGTCATGCTGACTGGGGTTATGATGATAACAGTTCGGACGGTGAGTGCTTGGCTGGTTAAGCAAGTATTAATTGTCTTGTGCTCTTATATAATACCAAAGACGCTGCCAGTTTTTATTCCGGCCGCTGGAACACTGGCACCAATCCAGACCTAGCTTTTGATAGCATAGGTCCAAACAGTTGCTTACCGGATAAACGTGTCCTTGAAAAGTTCCCCAGGTCACAACATCGACCTTCGCTTATTACACCACCAAGGTTTTCCATGGCAGTGCCAAGCATGCCTGTTAAGCAATCGATTTTCCACAAGGCTAAATGGAGTCAATACATTGCTTTGACGAATAAATTCACAACAAATTTGTTGCCGCCTGATTCACTTGATGTGTATACAGCTTACCAGGACTTCTGTAACACCATTAAGAAAGCAACAAAAAGACTATCCCATGCGGGTATTGAAATAACTAAGTTTCGTGTTGAGATGCAAAGTGTGAATCCGTCTATAAAACCTTCCTGCAGTCCTGCAGTCAGAGAGACAACTCAAGTTTGGCTGCTACAGCTCTGCTTGCCAAGCTTGACAGGAAGCGGACTGATGATGGTCCGAGGCAGCTTAGAGCATTTACTTTTCACACTCTAGTCAAAAACCATAGGGCATCTTGAACAACCTTACTGGTAGGTCATAACACTCTCCTTGTCACTGTCCTGTTTCAGCCGATGCTATTGCATCTCAGCTGTTTAGAAATGGGAGATATAAGACTGTTGACCGCAAATCTTTTCGACTTGTCTCTCAAGAAATGTCTGACCTTTGGAGGACCACAACACTAGACGCAGTAAATATCTATGACAGTTTTTCACAGAGAGAATTTACTGCTGCCCTCCAACATTTAAAATTAGGTAAAGCTCTGGGACCTGATTCCATCTGCACCGAGCTTATACTCCATGCTGGAATTGCTTTGAAGTCCTGGTTACGCGACTTCTTTTCATTCTGTTTGTTCCGACTCAAAATTTCCAAGATCTGGAAAAGAGCACTTGTAGTCGCGATCCCAAAACCAACAAAGCCCGTGGGAGACCCAAAGAGTTGTCGACCGATATCTTTGCTCTGTGTCCCCTATAAGATTCTCAAGAGGCTTATCTACCCCCGCATTGAGCCATTAATCAATCCACTACTTCCTAAAGAGCAGGCTGGGTTTCAATGCGGAAGTCAACCGTAGATCAAGTTGTTCTGCTAACCCAGAACATCGAGGATTCTTTTGAGGCTAAAAAGAAGGCCGGTGCCGTATTTATCGATCTGACAGCTGCTTATGACACTGTCTGGCACCGTGGCCTTACCTGAAAGCTGCTGAGACTACTCCCGGATAAGCACATGATCAAAATGATTATGGAGCTTGTCCAAAATTGAAGTTTCATCCTTACAACTGATGACAGCAAGCAAAGCAGACTACGCCATCTGAAAAACGGGGTTCTTCGGGTATCGGTTTTGACTCCTTTCCTATTTAACATCTATACATACAATCTTCCTTCCATGATTTCCAGAAAGTTTGCATATGCTGATGATTTAGCATTGTTTCACTCTTCTGGAAACTGGAAAGATTCGGGGGGGACTTTAGGCCAAGACATGTCTACACTTTCAGCATATCTCCAGACTTGGAAGTTGAAGCTCAGTCACATTAAGACGGTGACGGCAGCCTTTCACTTAAATAACCGAGAGGCCAAGCGTGAGCTAAAGGTCTACAACAACAACAGACTTTTACTGTTCTGTTCAACCCCTACTTATCTTGGGTAAAACTGGACGGATCGCTTACGTTTTGTCACCATCTCGTCGTCGTTTATCGTCGTCGTCGTTTGAAGGGTATCCACTCCAGGCCAGAAACAAACAGGACTGGGGACGAGGGTTTATCCTTTTACTACCCCAGACTGCTGCACTGCCTAAATCAGATGCTGGCAGTGATGCTATTAAGCCAGCATCGAGTTTCGTCATCCAAAACCGTCAGACCTCGTGCTCCATGTGGTGCCCGATGTATAGGGCACGCTGTTAGTACATGGTCTGCGGTTTGCTCAGAGGCGCCACACTCGCAATTCGGTGAAGGAGCGAGACCCCATTTGTGCATGGACAAATGGAATCGCCCAACACCAGTCCGCAGGTGGTTGAGCTTAACCCAAGCTGCTCGGGGTAAGCCCATCCCAACAGGCCTGGCACCAGTCTCGGTCACAAAAGCACGGAGCCTGGAAGCATTTTCACAGTATTCCGTGTTCCATTTGTGATTTGTCCATTCAGAGACACGAATGTCAAGTCTGGCAAGGTTGTCCAAACGATTCTGCGCACCTGGCACAAACGGGCCTCTGGATCTTAGTCTCACTTGGCGAGTATCTGAGGACCCACTTAAAAGACCATGCAAGATATGATCGGGGTCCAGAGAACCACGGTAAACCAAGGAGAGTGTCGCTCCCATTCCGCAAAGCTCAGCTGGCTGGATGCCTGAGAGTACAGGTAGGTGGTCCGTTGGAGTGGGACGCAGGCATCCAGTAACCATCTAGTGGCATTGCACAAAAACTATCCTCGCGTGTCACACTGGTGAGGCGACTCGTGGGCTCGGGATGGGGTGCTGATGAAAAAACACTACGCATAGCCACTTTATCTCAAGTCTACTTAACAGCTGATTACTGCGTACCAGTCTGGTTCCAGATAGTATATGATGGTCCAGATGGTAGGACGACTATGAGAATTATAGATTCAGACTTTCGAACATCAATCTGTGAGATAAGTTTGTATCCCTTTAAGAAAGCAGAGTGAAAGATCAAAAAAGAGGAGTTTAGAGAGGAGGACAGAATGCCAAACTGAGTCAAAAGCTTACACAAATAGGTGAGAACAGTATATGCGCCTGGTTCAGATTGGTAAAAAAATATGCAATTGACTGTGGGAGGAGGAAAACATGTTTTACAGTCAATCTATCAGATACAAAACCAGCTTGCAAGGGTGAAAGGATGTTTTATATTAAAAAATAAATAAATCATCCGAGAACCATTCATTTGAAGACTTTAGAAGTGCAGAAAGTGAGAAAAATAAAGAGATAGGAGGAGGATGAGTCAGAGGGTTTGCCTGATTTAAGAATTGCGATGATAGTCGATTGTTTCCAGGCAGAGAAAAAAGTGTGTGTGGACCAGGACAGTTTGAAACTATGTAGGGAAAATTGTAGACCAGATTGCAAAAAGTGGGTTAACAGTGGATAGGTGATTCAACTAGAGAGTAATAAAGTAGAGTTTGAAAGTTGGAAAATAGCTGATGAAAGTGAGAGAAGTGAAAGGTCAGCACAAAGTGGGATGGGGAGAAAATTACAATGAGTGGATCTAAGTTCATTCATTTGGCTTTTTTCAGAACTTAGGAAGAATTTCGGGGTTTAAGTAAGTGTGATTGTAAATGTGCAGAAGTTGGTTTACACAGTCTACAGGGGTGTGATAGTTTGGAAAATTGAATGAAGAAGAAATGAAACCTGAGATGGAGCGGAGTAATGAGAAGACTTCACTGAGACTGGTTTTAGGAGAAAGGCTAGAGCAAGTTTTTTACCATGACTCAGCTTTATCTTTTGAAATCACAGTCGAAGTATATCTCGAAATAGTAATATAGTTCTGGTGGTCTTCTTCAAAACACTGTGATCTTGTGAATGCCTTATGGCTTTTGCAATGACTTTTGCAATTTCAGGACACCACCAGGTTTGGAAGGGTGATTGATGTTGCTAAAAGGAATAGCAAAAGTGACAGCAACATTGAGAAGTTTGGTGAAGTTGTGGGTGGCTTCAGAAAAAAATAGTGTAGTAAACCTAGAAGGAGGCGGGCAATGGGTGTGGATATAAGAGAGCTATTGGTCTCAGCAGCCTTTACTGTAGTTAAATGAAAGAGGGCGAGAGGTTGAGTTAGTTTGAGGGGAGGTAGGAATAGTAATATAAAGAAAAATTTAATCGGAGACAAGGTCTGGAAGGGTGTGCTATGTACATTTAGAGGCTATGGGGGCAAAATAAAAGAGATTAGAAGAAAGGTTTCCAGTGAGGCGGTGTAGTAAGGTGGGATAGTCAGGGTTATAAAGGAGTAATAGATCAGAGGAAAAGCTTTACAGCACTTTTCCAGCTTGACAGTTTTAGCAACCAGCTCTCAATTTTGGTCATACTTCTTACTAAAAACCAAATAAAAAAACAAAGTAAAAACTTTTAATGGGACAGCAATATTTGGCATCTGTGAATGCATGTCAAGGTAATTGCTTGACACTTATCTTAACCCTATTCTCCTCAACGGCCGGGCTTCTGAAGCCCGGCCCTTGCAAAAACGTTAATTACTTCATCTTTTTAGATAAAATGCTGGAATTTCTTGACTTTTCCTAATTTGAATTGCTGAATAAGATGGTACTATTTTTGGGTGCCTCGGAACAAGGGTTAACGGTTAAAATAGACGTTTTTTAGCAAATTTGTGAATTTTTGCTGGTTTTCGCAAGCAGAGCGTGGAATTTCAATTTCACGCTTTTATTAAGTGACATGAATTTTACCAATAATCGGCTTTGCGTGTCGAAGCGAATTACGTTGTTTCCCGACGTCAATATGCCTTAGGCGATGTAGAACTTATTTCATGTAAATCGAATTTTCTTTTTTTGAGCTTTTGGCGATTGCTTGGAAACATTTTACAGATATACAATATTTTGCATAAAACAATTGCTGTTGGGCTGCTTGAATACCAATCAAGCGGACAAAATTCAATCTTTACTATAAGCATTTTTATAAAGCTTTCTTTTTATTGTTTATTTGTGGAAAAAATTAAATTAACTAGTTCACATTTAGCTCTTATGCTGACGCCTTCTTATAATTAAACAACACCTGACTTTTTGCAATTGCATTTCACGTTGAATTTGAAGTAACAGGCCGTTTTTATGTTGAAATTTCCCTAACAATGAAAAATCCGACGTATTTTTTATATATACAAGTATACCCGTTTAAAAAAGTTTTGTGAAAAAGTTTATAGCTTTTCGATGCGGGTTTTCCAAACAGAAAGCATAGAATTAAAACAAGACCTTTGATACAATTGAATTTCAATAAAACAGAGGTTTCCAACTTGTATAAATTCATGGCGATTCTAAAGTCTGAGATTTACACAAATGACTTTTTTCCTCCCAAAAAATTTTCAAGCCAAAGTTTAAAAAAGTGTCCTTACTTATTGCAAACTGTTTAATAAATTTATTTCGAAAGTTAAATAAAAACCTAAAAAGCTCTATTCTAGAAATTTAAAAAGAACTTTTTATGTAAACGTAAAGACCATTTTTGGTCTTCATTTTCCTTTCGCCATAAATTTTATGTTTGAACTTAATATGTCATTTAAAAAAAAGTTTGGTATGATTCCTAATCTAATATGATTATCCTATTATATTCTGACGTCTTTTTAGTTTTAAAACGACCCACTAATTCGAAACCTCTGAATAAAATCAACTTAGATATCTTAGTTACGGATGACCTGGGCTGTTTACAAGGATTTTTTCACGTAAAACCAGATAAAGTTTCGGGCCCCAATTTTATGTGCATGTTGTATAAATTCATTACGGCTCTAACCTCTTAGATTTACACAAATGACTTCTTTCCTCCCAAAAAATTTTCAAGCCGAAGTATAAAAATATGGTCCTTACTTATTGCAAACTGTTTAATAAATTTATTGCAAAAATTAAATAAAAACCTAAAAAAGCTCCACTTTGGAAATTCGAAAAAAAATTGTTTTGTAAACGTAATAACCATTTTTTGGTCTTCATTTGCCTTTCGCAATAAATTTTATATTTGGACTCAAATTGTAATTTTTAAAAAAGTTTGATATAACTCTTGATCTAATATGATTATCTTATTATATTTTGACGTCTTTGTAGTTTTAAAATGACCCACTAATTCGAAACCTCTGAATAAAATCAACTTAAATTTTTACTTACGCCTGACCTAGGCTGTTTACAAGGGTTCTTCCATGTAAAACCAGATAAAACCCCGGGCCCCAGTTTTATGTGCACAGAGCTTATTATCCATGTCAGAGGTATTTCAAAATCTAGATTAAATCATTCTCCTTTTTCCTGCTAGCGTCAATTCTAATTTGAAAAATCTACGGAGGAGCGCTTCTAGTCGCGATTTGAAAGACAAAGAAGGCTGTAGAGATCCAAAAAGTTATTAACAAATTTATCAACTTTATGTCCTGTAGGAGAAATTTGAGACGTTTACGTACGCTCGCAACGAGCTAATTGATGATTTTGACGCAAATAGTCAACCGCGGATTAAGTGGTTCTATTATCATAGAAATCATTGACGATTTTCTCAAGACTAAGAAAAATGCCAGTGCTATTTGTCAATCTGACATCTGCATATGACACTGTTATTTCGTACAAACTTGATTTTAATTGCAAGTTACTGAGTTTTCTGCTGGATAAGAACATGGTTTAAATGATTGAAACTAGTTCACAACAAAAGTTTTACTCTAACGGCGACAGTAAGCAAACAGTCTCGGGTGTCAGAGAAATAGTGTTCCTCCAAAATCAATCACGACTGATTCTTTTTTTAACATCTAGAAGTATAATCTGTGTTCCACAATCTTCAGATTAAAAATATTGTGAGCTAAAAGTTTACAATAATCAACATTCATCATTGCGTTTAATTTCGACTTATCTTGAGGTAAAACTAAATAAATCACCCAAGTTTCGCCACCACCGTTTGCATTACGCAAAAATTTTTCTTTGTGTGTCCCGGCGCTGAAGTAACTTGCGGCCTTAGGACGGGAGCTGGTGCCAAAACCAGTGGTGGATATTGGGTGAGGCGAATGAGGCAGTTACCTCGGGCCCCTCCTTGAAAGTATTGCATATAGTTTCATTTTGCTGTATATGCTTTTTCAGAGATCACCATTATTTTGGGAGAAAAATAGCAAAATATAAGATCAACTCGAGGTGAAGACCTTATTTTCTTTTAGAGATCACTATGATCTTGGGGGAAAAATAGAAAAATGAGAGATCAAATCGAAGTGAAGACCTTTTTTTTAGAGATCACCATGAGTTTGGGAAAAATAAGGGAAATATGAGATCAAAGCCCTTTTTTTTAGAGAACATAAATTTTTGTGAATCCTTGCTTCGCGGCCCTAATTTTGAATATCCGTCACTGGCCAAAACATCAGAAATAACTCTCCTATTTTTGTCTATTCAATAGCCGGGTACTGGATCTTGTTTTTTTTGCAGCGCACGTACTTGGTTTAAATATAGTGTCTTGAATAATGCTTTGGGCTAGTCACAGAATGCCTCCGTCCCTCTCCAACAGACCACTTACTAGTTTTTACAGACATCCAGCCATCTGAGCTTTGACAACAAGAAGCGATACTCTTTTTGGCTAGAGATAGTACTCTAGACATGCTCTGCTATTTTTTCAAACCTGTGGCACACTTTGTAAGGTTTCAAAAATTTGCAGAGCATCTGGACCAGGTAAAGAGCTAAATTTTCACCGCTTTCCGTTACCTGAAGTTTCCTTTGGCTGCCATAGAAAGCCTAAAATTTTTAATCTGAACTCTAAAAATAGTGATGACTTTTTTTCATCTGAAGTTACCAATTTGCGCATATCAAGCACAATCCAGCCTGGGAGAAAATTGATCAAAAAAAAGCTATCAATTTATTTATAAAGAGTTTTTATGTTCACTAAATAAAGTTTCATATGAAAAAAGGCGTTTAAAATTTAGTAAAGACCAAAAAAAGTCATGACATTTCACGATGAGATATACTGTACAATAAATTTTTTAAGATTATTGGTTGCTACTTCAAAAAAACATAACTTTTTATCTATTCGAAAGATTATGTTTGCCGTTTTTCCACAGCTTACGAGTTACAAAGCATTGCTGTAGATCCTGACTATGGTTTATTCATCGGTTATCAAATGCCTACCAATAAACACGAAGGTCTAAAAGCTTGTTTACACTTGCTTTGCAAAGACTTGAACAATCTTGCCGAATTAGGTACCCTGCTGTCGAGTACATGAATCATACATAAAACACAGAGTACTGTGATAGTACATTCCGGCTCCATGCTTTTATTACCAGCGCTTTAAGTGTACTAGGCTCATTCAAAATAGCGTTTTCAGAACAGTTTGAGTTATGCTTAAATGCCTGTGGACGAGTTTAGAACAACTGGCCTCAGCCGACTGGTCGGAGTTTAACTAACCAGTCGGCGGCGTCTAGCTGGATTGCACCCAGTCGGTTGCGACCAGTTGGCCCATTCTGCCTGCGAACCAAAGTTGCGTGTTTTCATTTGTGCATGGACAAATAGGGTCCCTTTACTTTCTCTCATTGCAAATGCGGCGTCATTGCAGAAAATAGAGATAAAGTTGTATAGAAGTGTCATATGAATTAGGCATTATAAGGACCACAAATCTGGACAGTTTTAGATAAAAAATTGTGGCTTGGTCCATCACTAACAGTACTTAATTCACGCAATACAATAGCAATTCGCAGTAAATAAATAAACCATGTGGGCCAGTCCTATTTATTTGCTTTATTTGAAGTGGATACTTTTAAATACTACAACAATTTCGGCATAGAGTTTCCCTGTTTTATGTAAAGTTAAAAAAAGGCTTTTATAGCTTAATGTTTCCTTCTCCAAATTATCTTGAAGAGGTCTTGTGGTGATTAGCATCTTTTGAAGGTAATCAATCTAATCTTCCAAAGTCTAAAACAAAATAACACACTTTTTAATTAAATATATTGGAACCAAAATATGTTATTTTATCCCGTATTCCATCCGAAACTTTTCATATTGCAAAATAAAAAAACAAATTTACCTTTGTTATCCAGATTTGCTTATTTTCTAGTTTTGCTTTTAGGTTTCTATTTATTAATTACTTTTTTGCTTTGTCGCAACTTGTTTTCAAATGGTTATTTTATTTTAATTTTTTTGTTATTTTAAATTATGCAATAAAAGTAACTGCTTGACCAAGACACCTTATGGTTATTTGCCAGTCACGTTGTCCTATATTTAATCTCAATTTTATGTTATGCGAATATTTGTAATAGTTTAGTGACAAAATAAACAAATGTGAATTTCAAATCTTCATACATGCCACAATATTGTTGTTCAAAAATTTTTTTATTGGACACTCTAATTTTTATTAACTGATATAATTGTAATTTAGAGTTTCTAACAAAGACTTTTAAGCAGGGAAACTTCCGTAAAATGTTTTTCTAATAAAATGTGACAAAAACGAATCTGTAAAAGTGACAAAAACAAACGTATACGATCCTGACCCGTTCCCATCAAATCACCACTCCCAATTTTTTGCTATACTGTCGACAAATATATTATAAAATTGATTTTTTCCTTACTTTTATAGAAAGCAATCAAAGTTTTTGTTAAATTTTATTGTCAAAAGATTTGGAAAATTTCTCACGTGCTGGCATGAATAAACACACTGTTTCATAAGATCACTATTTCTAACTACACTCTGGACCCCGATCATATCTTGCATGGTCTTTTAAGTGGGTCCTCAGATACTCGCCAAGTGAGACTAAGATCCAGACGCCCGTTTGTGCCAGGTGCGCGGAATCTTTTGGACAACCTTGCCAAACTTGGCATCCGCGCCTCTGAATGGACAAATCACAAATGGAAAATGGAGTACTGTGAAGGTGCTTCCAGGCTCCGTGCTTTTGTGCCCGAGACCGGTGCCAGGCCTGTTGGGATGGGCTTACCCCGAGCAGCTTGGGTTAAGCTCAACCGCCTGTGGACTGGTGTTGGGCGATTCTATTCGTCCATGCACAAATGGGGTCTCGCTCCTTCACCGAATTGCGAGTGTGGCGCCTCTGAGCAAACCGCAGACCATGTGTACTAACAGCGTGCCCTATACATCGGGCACCACATGGAGCACGAGGTCTGACGGTTTTGGATGACGAAACTCGATGCTGGCTTAATGACATCACTGCCAGCATCTGATCCAGGCAGTGCGGCAGTCTGGGGTA
The DNA here is from genome assembly GCA_963680785.1 of Diplosoma virens. Lineage (NCBI taxonomy): Eukaryota > Metazoa > Chordata > Ascidiacea > Aplousobranchia > Didemnidae > Diplosoma > Diplosoma virens. The sequence continues at coordinate 215,265 of CAVMFT010000298.1, forward strand.
GTAAAAGGATAAATCCTCGGCCCCAGTCCTGTTTGTGTCTGACCTGGAGTGGATACCCTTCAAACGACGACGACGACGACGACGACGACGACTATTTCTAAGAAATTATTAATTAAAATCTCCCAGGTTGCGGAACTGCTTACAAATTTGCACTTCATACTTTGAACGATGCCGAGATATGTTCCACGATTAATAGTCACAATTATATAGAGTAGTCTTGTTTTTCTGAAGTGTTTTTTTTAAGTAATGCAACGGTGTACTTCTACTTCAATAAATAAAAAACTTTTTTTGTGGCTGTGAAATATTGCGAAAAACCAAAACAAGTGCATACAAACGATGATAATTATATAAAAGATAAAGGTTTGTTGGTTTTACAGCATTGGTATGTCGATATTCTAATGCCGCTAAATATTAAAATATAGCCTATTTCAAATTCTTTTATGTAAAAAAAAAAATTGTTTTCATTATTTTATACTTTTTTTAAAAAAGCAGCAATAACTATTGGTAACTAAAAAAACATGTAGACAAATATGTGAGCCAGTAATTGAAACCAGTCTAAAATAAATTCTATACTTCGACCAAAACAATGAAGCAAGCTTCCCGTAGCTTCTTCATTGTTTATAGTTGTCGTGCGCGTTGACGTCACTCTTTACGTGCAATTTTTAATTAAGTTTACGACTGTTACAGCAGCGAATCCGTTACAATCGCATTTCACGCTAGTTAAATGAGTATCTAAACGTAAAAATTGTAGTGACCTTGCTAAATTACAATTTTGCATACTTTATCAAATGAATTTTCAAAAACTTTTTTGCTGTAACAGAATTTAAATAAATGATCTTTACTCTGCTTAAATTTTATAAAGATAGTTTAAGTAGTTTTGGACTTATCAATCGTTAAATTGTTGGGCTTCTGAAGCCCGGCCGTTGAGGAGTCAACAGCTCGAAAAAGCTTGAGGAGAATAGGGTTAAGTACGTATAATGCCTCAGATATTTTCCAGCAGTATAAAGATAAAAAATAGAATATATACCTGATGACCGATGTATAAGTACGAGTACATTAGGAATACATGTATATTCATCTGCTTGCCACTTCTTTCAGCTGGTGCATATCAAGGTGTGCCAGCAATGAGGTGGGAAAGAAGGAATCTACAAAGAAAGTAGTAATTCTAATTGCCTAAATTTTCCAGTGTTCATGGTAGTCCACACCTTAAAAGTTAAGTTATCTGTAAGAGAAAGCATAGCAGTAATACAAAGCTAGGTGTTCCAGAAAAGAATTCAGACAAATGGACTACTAACATGACAATAATTTCAAGTTAACTCTCAAACACAAAATAAAATTATTAATCCCCTGAGAATTCTCAATTCAAAGAACCAGCAGTGACAGCTTAGGGTAAGTTTTGAATTTTTTTCAATTTAGCATACAGCTATTCCATGTCAAATCATCCATTAAAATTAATCATGGTCTTGAAATTTTCTTCAAATGTCTGGAAAAGTTATACCAAGTCACTTCAATTTTTAATTTCTTAGTTAGTAGCGTTTTAAAAAATTGATTCTTACACATTATTTGATGCTTTTTTGGATTTCTTTGCTTATATCTTATTTTATTTTTTATCAATTTTTAAAAAAAACATTAATAAAAAAATCTCCTGAACAACATTTGAATACAAAATACCAAGTTGGTATTGATAAAAATTATGAGTAAAAAGAAAAAATACTTGTTCAATTTTAATCACAAATTGCAAAAAAGTATATTTAAAAACAGTTTGTTTTCGCATGTACTTTACTTTAATCTTTACTTTTTTCTGTCATTAAAAACCTGGAAAGACGTTTTTGAACTTACAGAATAAAAGATAACTTTAACTTTTGAACACTATATCTTTTTAATGCATTTATTTTCTTAAGGCAAATGGTAATTATTTTTAAAATGACTAAAAAAATCTGTCCTTATCTGCTCATTATGTAGCTTAATACATGCCTTGATCATTAGACAGAAAACTTCTACTTCTGATCTATTTAATGGTTTTTAGTTCTTTAGAAAAATAATGAATAGAAGCCAAAAGATTATTTTCCAGATTTAAATGAAGTAATTTGTTAGTTAATTGATTTTAAAGTAAACAAAAAAATAGGTTTTCTGAAGTTAGCCTAGAGGCCTGACTTGTTCTTACCAGGGATAATGGTGTTGGAAAATATTTTAAAGATAATAATTGATCATCTAAATCTTATATCACATTTATCCCTCCATCTCACAACAGTCTCTTCATTCACTTTGCATTTCCACGGACAGCTGTATTTTACTTCTTCGAGACAGTTCGATGTATTCCTGCACTTTTGTAATGTGGCTTTATTTAACCTGATTATTTTAGATTCTTTTTTTATTTATGCACACATACATTCTGTTTCACTAAGATTGACTTTCAAAAAAGTTTTGTTATCAAATTGTTTTGCAAGGAAACAATAGATGTCGCTGCGGAGTTACCAGCAAGTGTTGACGTCGTAGACAATCGCGAAGAGTCATCACTGGAACTTTCAAGCCCAGTGAAGCAGAAAAAGTCCGAAAAATAAGCAAACGCGATTTTTTTAGATCATATTTTACATCCCAATCTTTTGATTATCCTGAACTTGTAGCAACCGCCAGAGCTATTGGTCGCGCATAGTGAGCATTGGCATAATCCAAGAAGATTGTTTCAACACTTTACGAATATCACAATACCATATTTGCTATTAGATTAGTTGGTTGGTGGGTGTTAGCAAAAAAGCAACACATATCGTGCAGGGGGCGTCTTCAGCGTTATCGCAACACGTAAGAGAAATTCATTTAGTCTGGAAAAGAAAGCCTGTTTAGATAATTATGAGGATCACTTATTAACCTCTACCGACACTTATTTGCGCTAGATAATCAGCCACCCACGCAATATTTTTCCTAATGCTGGTTTGTTTTACGAATTTATTCAGTAAAAATTGAACCCAGTTTGTTTAATGGTTCGTAGCAACCCCCTAATTGGTTCAGTTTTTAAGCAGTTTGAAAAACCTTAAACTAAATTTTGGAATTTTTTATCACAACACTTAACGGGGAAGCTTCTGGCCAAGCGAACCCCCATCCAAGCGACTGCCGAAGTAAATTCAGATTGTACAATACAATATAAAATTATTTAATGGGGTCAGGGTCTGGAATTCATAATTACGTTATACCGGCGCCCCAATATGAAATGAGCTGCTTTTCAAACCCACTTAACGTCTGTCATCATGTACACAGCCCTCCTGACGTCAGGACGCCCCACAAAGTAACATTGTCCCCACTCTCGACCCTGTCTATGTTCTGGCACCGCGCCGTCACCGATGCGCCGACTGACGCGTGTCGTTTTGTTCAGATTTGATAAGAAATTGAATAAAACGCAGAAGAAAGTGACGAAGCCGCATGCCGACTCTACAAAGGAATTGACCGAAGCATCTAACACTGTCGAGATTAAAAAGCCGGATAAAGCGGGTGTTGAGGTGGACTTTCATTCAAGGATTTGCTGCTAGCTTTGTTTGTTTAATTGCAGTTAAAATGCATCGATGGCCGGCGTTTTATGCTTATGTTATACAAACCATTGTTTCTCTATCATTTTTGATGTCACGACAAAAAAGATATTAATAGAATTATCCATGAGCCACGTCATAAAACGTATTATCATCGGTTAAATGAGTAGAACAAAGGCAACTACTTGTTGCTTGAAAGTTTTTAAAGATAATTTTTCGGATTTTCGAAAATATTTTTTATTATGAATTGTAACCATCTGTAACTTGCATAAAAAATGAAAAGCAAATATAAGAGTCCCAAGTAGGGCCGCGAATGTTTTTAGCGGCAAACCAGGAAAGTTGTGGTTAAATAAAAAGAATAGAATATTAGTCTAAATAAATAGCGTCTGTGTGGGGCACTACGGTCCAATTTTTCAGTGTCATACATGCCGAAAAACTTAATCTCATATAAAGAAAATATTAAAAAAATTTTGAATAAAGGTTCACTTTTTCTCCATAATATCAATATCATTCAATCGCTCATATACACCCTTGTGCAAATTAATTGAATCACTTGAAGTTTTTGCGAAATTTTTTGATTATCTTATTGTCTGTTAAATGAATTGTTTTTCTTTAAACCGATGAGTTGGAGGTTGAAGTTTTTGTCAAATCTAGATTATTTTTGTCATAATGGGATCAATTAACATTGTGACGTCATAAAATTTTTGTTTATTTAGGCTCTGACATCATAAAAATACTAGATAATTTGCCTATATTTGTAAGCTAAGAGATCTTAAAACGTGTATATTACTCCTAGAAAGTATTAAAAAATTTCAAATTGAGAAGGATTTGACTCCTAACAGAAAGGGTAATTGCGGAAGAACGAAAACGACGACGCCCAGAACGGATGCTTACTTGCTTAGGGAAAGTAAATTCAACCCAAGAAAACAAGTTTTCAACTACAACAAGATTTGGCTTCTGCTGGAGTGATGGTTGACTCCTCAACTATGCGCAGGCGACTCCTAGCTGTTGGCCGGAAAGCAAGACGACCAATAAAAAAACAGCTTTGACCACCAAGATGAAAAAGAAACGTTTCCTTTGGGCCAAAAAATATAAAGACTGGACACGTGAACAATGGCGTCAAGTTTTATTTTCTGATGAGAGTTACTTTTTAGTCCAGGGAGTAAGGAGTCAGCATGTCGGAATATCAAAAGGAGAGCCTCTAAAAGAAAGCCACATTGATCAAGCTGTCAAACACTTCCCAAAGAAAATGTTTTGGGGTTGTTTCAGCTATTATGGGGTTGGACCACTCAATCCAGTTGAAGGCATAATGAATTCTGAAAAATACCTTGATGTTCTGAAAAAGAAAGTAATACCAGAAATGGTAAGAAAATTCCCAGAAGGTTCAGGGATTTTTCAGCAAGATTTGGCACCATGCCATACCAGTTAAAAAGTCAAAAATTTTATCAATTTGAACAATATTTCGGTGTTGGATTGACCTGGAAACTCTCTAGATTTAAATCCGATTGAAAATCTTTGGAGTATAATAAAACTACGTCTGCGAAGAAGAGATTGTACCACCATGGTGAAGCTGATAGAAGCCATAATTGACTGCTGATATCGTGACCCTCAAATCTAAGAAAACTGCAAAAAATTCATATATTCGATGCCCAAACGAGTGAAATTGGTTCTAACTAGTCGTGGTGGTCACAATCGTTATAAAAACTGCGCTTTGACTAGCTTGTTTTGTTTATGTTTTAAAAATAAATAAAAAACACGTTTTTTTGTATTTTTTCAAGTGATTCAATTAATTTTCACAAGGGTGTATATGTATTTCTTCACAAAGATTGCAATTTAAGGTGCACTGCAAAGTGTCAATCAAATTACCAGTTTATTTCTTTTATTTTTCAGTCAAGTGTTTTATCTGCTCCTGAAAGAGCAGCAAATCAACAATATATTCAACATTTCTTTTTTAAAATTTCTTAAAAATTTAGAATAAAAAAAAAAATGCAAAAAAGTCGAACTGTTTCATATCGAGTGCTTTTTGGTTTCGCCGCCTTTGAGATTATGGCCGCCAGTGGCGCTCTCAGGCTTAAAAAGTTTCTAATTGGCACAAGCAATGAAAAAAGAAAGTGACGCAAACCAGAAGAAAAGAAGTAACACAGCAAAATTTTTCAAAAATTCTTATCATGAAGTGTGACTGCAACTCCTAACACCAAATATATTTAGGCCTTTGGTATTATAAACATCCTGCCCTTTCTTTCTTATGCATTATTAAAAGTGGTTATTATTTTTTATAAAGAAGTAGAGAATAAAATAAATCAATGTAAATGAATAAACAAATAAAAGAATCACTCAACAACCAGTCATTCCATCAATGACTTAATAAATCAATTGAACAAGTTGTCGACGACTCGACTTTAAATTTAACATTTCTTAATTACTTTTGAGAAGTCTCGTCCTTTCTGTTTGCGGGTCTAAAAACATCCAAGTTCAATCGATGATCCAGCGGTCTCCCTGCGAATGTTGGCTCAATATAATCTTACTTCATAAAGTTCTATTTTTAAGAAGGTCTTACTCCATTTCATTTGAATTAAAGCGTAGTTAAAAGCAAACACACCACCAGCTAAACTGATTGTTCAGTTGTTGTTTGAGTGAACACCTGCTCTTTGCCTTTCTGTAGGGCTCTTGTGCCTTGTATCGCCGAAAAGGAGTCGTTTACTTTAGTGTGGGTAGCAGTTTATTGGAAGCATAAACTGCTGTTCCAAAAAAATAAAAAAAGAACAAAGAAAGTTATTAATGTAGACAAACATGCTGGTAAAAAGTCTCTTGACATAAAGAGTATCAAATAGTTTTTAGAAGTCAGCTTTAATCGTATGCAACAGCTGAACTAAGAAATCAAATCAACAAAATGTTTTAATCATTGAAAATTTAAGCTTCTCTTTATATTCAAAATATTTTCTCTTAGATTAAATATTAATTCACTCAATTTTCAAACTCCTTTGCTTATTCCTGAGCTTTTGAATAAATTACTTTTAATCAACTACATTAAAGATTCTTGTCACGCTACTATTTCAATTATTATCAAACAGAGACATTGCGCCGTTCTGAATTACTGTAATAATTTGAATAGAAAAGTCGCCATTTTCTTAATTGGGCATCGCCAGGAGCCGGTTTAGAAAGCGTTGTAAACGTTTGTTGTTGTTGTGTGATGCAATTGTGTAAATTTATCTGTGACTAATTGCCAGTATTCTTCCATTGTCGTTGTTGCCCTGAACCACTGTTTAGATTATAGATTTACGCTGTGAAGTGACTCTGTTCTCGTTGTTGAAAAGGAACGGGTTAAGAGCGTTCCTTCGCATGTGGTCGCTAAAAAGTGATATATATTTACGAGGCAGCAACGAGAAAAGATCATTCAGATTCAGATGCAGATTCAGATTCTAGCTGTTAGTGCTATGACGAACGTATTTTGTGCATAATTGAGTGTGTCAATTGCATCTGTCATGACTGCAAGTTGGCATTAAGCTTTAGTGGAAAAATTTATAAATTTATAATATTCTCTTGCGACTCTGTAAATTCGGTTAGGCAATTTGTGAAGTATTTAATCTGTAGCATCTTGGATATAATTTTGGCGCTTGTATTTATTTTCATTTAATCGCTACGACTTCGTTTCTCTAATACAATTATTTTATAATATAAAACCCGCTTGTCTATCTATATCGCTAGGACCCGCCAGTTCATCACTCGTTTAAGCTTCATTCAACAGGCTAGTGATTTTCTGCGAAATACACGTAGGGTTCTCCTCTAGTATCTTGTTATTCGGGTTAGCATAATAAAAGTACTAAGTAGGAAGAGCGTGACAATACTTCCTCGTGAAAATAGCACAAAATATTTTCCACAATCGTTGTCACGAACAAGAATACGTTTTTGTTGTACATAGAATAAGCAGGCAAAAAACCGTCTAAACCAAACATAACATCATCAGTTCAACACCGCGTTATCTAAATTTTTTTAATTGCATAAGCAGACAACACAGCAATTAATCCGCACAGCTAAATACTTGCTTGATAATTGTAAAAATAAATCACAGCGTTACTGTGCGATAGTAATTAGTCTTGCAAACTTATTACTAAAAAGCATTGCACAGAAAAAAACCCAATAAAAACATTTATTTCACAACAATCGTCGTCTGTTTAATCGGCGGCCAAGTTGTTGCGCCCATTTGAGTTGATTTGTGAAGCAATAAATCTTACTAGATCAATCAAACGAAAGACCGCGCGAACTTAACTTTTGTTCGTTTCTTTTGTTAAGTGCTAAGTTTTTTTCTTGTTTTTCTAACCATTTGTTTGAGTAAAAAGCGAGTTCAAATTGAATTGTGGGCGACAATGTAGTTCACTCTGGCCTTACCGAGCTTTTATTGCAGTCGGCAACAGTAATGTGTGATAGGAATTTTGGTTGGTATTTTCGCTGGAGGGCGCTAGAGAGGATAGGAGGTCAGGAGATGCCATTGAAGGGCGCTAGAGAGCAGCATTTTGTGGAGGAGCTAGAGAGCAGTGATGTTGCCATTGGACGCAATAGACAGCAGCGGTGTTGCCACTGGAGACGCTACAGAGCAGTGAAGTCAAGGAAGTGAGGAGTTGAGGAAGTGAGGAGTCGAGGAGGTGAGGAGGTGAGAATGTGAAGAAGTGAGGAGGTGAGGAAGTGAGAAGGTGAGGAGTTGCCACTGTAGGGCGCTAGAGAGCAGTGATGTTGCCTCTGGAGTTGAGGAGGTAAGGAGTTGAAGAGTTGAGGAGGTGGGCTGAGAAAGGTAGCAGTTTTGAGTTCAATTCTTGTTCAAGACAGTAGAAATCTTATCTCTATAAAAGATAGTGGTACTGAGTTTGATTCCTGCCCAAGACAGTATAAACCTTAACCCTAAAAAAGTCAGTGGTCCTGAGGTGGATTTCTGCCCAAGATAATATAAATGTTAACCCTATGCAAGACAGTGGTCTTGAGTTTTTGATTCCAACCACACAAGATTAAACTTTCAAAGTTGGCTGACCGTAAGGTAGCATTAAAAAAAAATGAAAGAATTATACAAAAAGGTGAATTTTTACCCATCTTGTTGTCTGCACTCGCTCCAGTCATTAGTGGTGTGGTAGGTAGTCTTACAAAATGAGAATATTAATTGCGTTGGAACCTAAAGGGTACGAAAAACTCAAAAATAAACATGAAGTCACAGATAAAAAAGTACTTTCTGAACTGGATGCTAAAATGCAAGAAATCTTAACGTCCAACCGTCCCGACAGCGAGAAAGTAATCCTATATAACGAGGCATTGCAAAAATCAAAGTTATTTCTGAATAAGGTTCAACCGAAAGCAACAGTAAAAAAATTTTTGTCTAAAAGTACAGTGTTAAAGCGTTTTAAAAAACAAACCAAAACCAATAAACTGTTCAAAGACGCCACTAGCAAAAAGAATTTAGATTGGAATTAAGACGGTCAAATGTTTTTAGAGGATCGAGTGGTACCTGGATCTCATATCGATGATTTGTTTCAATCCACCCTAAAGAAACGAGACCCAACTTTACCCGGTGCACGCGAGTTTGAATCGGTGCTATGGGAGAGCGTTTAAATTGTTACGATCCTAAAAAAGAAGCTTCTTTCTCGGGAGCACACCGTTTTCTAAAATCAACCCAACAATCGTTGCAGTCGCAGACACTTATACGCTTCACAAACCAATATGAAAAACTTTCAAACGCAGAAAAACAATTGTGCCTGGCGCCAACTTTCAAGTGCAAGCTGACCTCATTGATTTTTTTTTGCTTAAGTTGTTCAACGACCACTATAAATACATTTTGGTGGTCATTGACGTGTTCTCGAAAAAAGCCTTTACTGCTTACTTGAAAAGCAAATCAAGCTTGGACATAATCCAGGCTTTTGAGCAGTTGATGCCTGAAATTGGCAAGTTTCAAAAATTGCAGATAGATATGGGACGTGAGTTTTTGAATTGACCTTTTCAAACCTGGTTAAAACAGCATCACATTGAACATTTTCACACTTAAAATTTTGACAACAAAGCATCCATTGCTGAACAATTTGTACGCACTTTGAAAGAGAAACTATGGCGTTACTTTACCTACACCAACAACCGAAAATACGTGGAAGTGCTGCCTGCTCTGGTTGAATCTTATAACAACACCTATAACCGATCAATTCAATGTGCTCCAAATTTAGTCAATTCTGAAAACCAAGAAACGGTTTGGCTCACGCTCTATGCCGACCACGAGTTTAGAAAACCAAAATTGAAAGTAGGTGACCAAGTCAGACGGTCCATGGCTCGAATTCGGTTCCGCAAAGGTTACTTACCCTGTTGGATGGACAAATTTTTTCAAGCTGCTCAAGTGTTTCAAGATAATCCTCCTTATTACGAAATAAAAGACTTTCAAGGTGAGTGGTTGGAAGGAACTTTTTACGAAGAAGAGTTGCAGAAAATCTATAAAAAGGATGGGGTGTTTCGAATCAAGCGTATTCTCCAACAACCCAAGCGCAAGAAGGGTGTTGAATTTTTAGTAAAGTGGTTTGGATATCCTTCTTCTTTTAAATCTTGGGTGCCAGGAAAAGACATGGTATGACTTCTTTAAGAACCTTTGACATTGTTTTGTTTGGTGCTTAAGTTTTGGTGATTTATATTGTGGTTTCGATCAGCTTGTACAATTTAACACAAAGAAACAACAACAAAGAACTCTGGATTAGTCTGCTTAGTAGCTCTGTAGATTATTTCCTCCCGTCGCCTATTCTTACCAAACATGTTCCTCACCTCCCCAGTAACTCGTTCATGGACATTTATCCTGAAAACAAACTTTCGGATTACATGGTTCACTTGCCGAAAGAAATCAATTCGTCTGGATCATGGGAGTTGGGTTCGTCCGAGATTCTGTACCCCAACACTTGGTATAATATTGACACCAACCAATGTTACATTTTCTATCAACGTGATGCTTTAGAATTTGTAGCAGTGCTTTCAGCAGATTATTATCAACAATATCAATATATCGTGCGTCAGATACTTCAAGAAATGAGACTAGAGTTTCAAGATAGAAAAAAAGCGTTGTCAGCGAAGGAGTTTTGACGCAACCAATCGACTTTCTCTTTGACCTCACTTACAATCCTCAAACACAACATACCACTATGTCCATCCAACACAAAAAAGGAGCACCTATGGCCGACCCTAATGGTACCATGCAACCGGATGTGGTGGTGACTCTTTCGAATGACTTAGCTTCTATTTTGGGTTTACGAAAGGCATGGTATCGGGAGATCGAAGAGTACAATTTAGCAAGTATTGCCAACGTAGACACCGGTAACGCCATCTATGTCTATTGCAATGTTATCGAACACAGAACGGTTGGTCATACTCTTGCACTCTTGACTGGTGTCCTTCTTGCAACAGGGAAGCCGAGTGCCTATGTTTCCAAAAGGTATGACAAAATACAATACCAGAAATCTTAGTGACATCCACGTCTCGCTTCGGGACGATCAAGGAAAACAAATTCGTTTTCGCAAAGAAAAAGTGATTGTTACTTTGCATTTACAACCCAAAAAGCTAAATTCGTTATAAAAACCAGATGCAAAGAAAAACGTGGTTATTGTAAGAAATCAAGGATAGCAGAAACATGCGGGTCAAATATTGTTGTGATGCAAAAGCTTACGAAAACTATTATTTGTCTCAAGTCGGTCTTGGAATGTCCTATTTTGTTGGAGCACGAGTGCAACAAGGTTATGAACTAGGTAACCTGTTTAACTCCATTGCCAAAAGCGTTCTTCCTTTGGTCAAAAAAGGTCCCAAAACTCTTGGAAAACAAGTTTTACAAAGCGGTGTCCAGTTTGCTTCCGATGTCTTACACGGTAAAAACGCCAAACAAGCTGCCATCGATCAAGCAAGAGCTGCTGGTTCCAATCTCTTACAAGTGGCGCAACAAAAAATAGGAAAGCGAAAAGCAGCGCCGAGAAAAGTACAAAAGAAGAAACGCAAGAGACATCACGACATTTTCTCGTAAACCATGGCGACGTTAGTACACCCCAGTTCGGCAGAATCCACTACTTCTCAACTGAACTTGTTTACGGTGCCACCAAGTCAAACTAGTTTGGAGGAAGAAAGTTTCACCGAATACCATCCTGTATCTGTATTGACCTCCACAGGTCCTATTAAATTTACGATTAGTGCTGAAAACTCCAACTACATTGATCTTGCCAATAGCTTTCTTTATGTGCGTGCAAGCGTGACTATTGCAGCCGAAGCTGATTTGGCAAAGAATGTGGGAATTGCACCTGAATGTAATTTTTTACTTACGCAATAGACGCAAGTGGATGTTTATTTGAACGGTTCGTTAGTGATACAATCCAACAACAATTACCCTTTTCGAGCTTATATTGAAAACTTGCTTAGTTTTGGACGAGAAGCAAAAAAATCCCAACATTCTGCTCTGTTGTGGCACCGCAACACGTCAGAACATTTTGATACTCGTGGGGCTACCAACCTAGGTTATACCAAACGAAAAACTTTGGCTGCAGAAAGCAAAAAAATTGATATGATTGAGAAATTGCATCTTGATTTGTTCTTTCAAAATCGCTATTTGTTGAACGGCGTCGAAGTACGTTTTCGTTTGATTCGTTCCAACGATCTTTTTCGCTTGAATGGAAACGCAAACCAAGCAGATAACAAAATGTCTTTGAAAGAAATGACCTTATTTGTTCGCAAAGTAAAACTCAATTTCGCCGTACAGCTTGCTCATGTCAAAGCCTTGCAGCACGGCACTGCAAAATACCCGCTTCGACATGTGGAAGTCAAGAGCTTTACTGTGCCGACAAGGAATCGAAGCATCACCAAAGAAAATTTGTTTTTAGGTCAATTGTCCACATGAATGTCGGTCGGTGTAGTGGACAATGACGCTTACAACGATGTCATCAACAAATCTCCTTTTAATTTCAAACACAACAGCATCAATTTCATGACGATTTACCGTGACGGAGTTCAAATCCCTTTCAAATCACTGCAACCAGATTTTACCAATGATCATTTTGTTTGAAGCTACGTTCGTTTGTTTACGAAAACAGGTCAATATTATCGTAACATAGAAAATGCTATTTCGTGAGGACAGTACAAAGACGGATGTGCTTTGTTTGCTTTTGATCTCACACCTCAAATGGATTCAAGTGAGGTCGGTTTTAAATTGATAAAGCATGGCAACATACGCATCGAAATTCATTTTGCTACTGCTACTACGCGTACTCTTATGGTCATTATGTTTGGTGAACACGACAATCTGCTGGAGATTGATCAAGACAGAAACGTTGCTTTTGACCACACAGCATGAACACATTGCAAATCGAACGGTTGCTCAAGAAAGATTTGAAAAGCAAAACCATCTTTTAAAAAGTTTATGCGTTGGATCAGTTGGAAAAACCTACTTTTCCGTCTGCTACGTCATCAACTCGGACCAGAGTAGTAAACCTAAAGAACATTGGATTGCGGCTTATTTTGACAAACGTGAACGAGGAGAATATTTCAACAGTTATGGATTATCTCCTACATTGGTCGGTCTTAAGTCTTACATGGATGCCTACTCCTTATCGGGATGAATTTACAATCGCAAAACCTTACAAGCGTACTTTTCCACTTTTTGTGGTCATTATTGTGTCTATTTTATTTTATTTCGTTGACGCGGCGTACCTTTGCATGCTATTGTATTTGATTTTACGTCAAACCTAACTGAAAACGATCGCTCTATCTCTCGCTCTAATCGTGATGCATCACAACATTGATTGTATACATATCGTTTATTAATAAAATAAAAAAAAACACACCATGGCGTGCTTGTAATAATTTCCATTTTTCGTTTTTTCATTGGTTCAGGGTGAGTCAAGAGTTTGACAAAGGTCTCCAGTAGTTCGTGGTTGTCTGGCGGCAGGTAGCAGACATCGTCTTTTTTCACTTTCAAAAAGGTGTAGTTGTTGAGTAAGTAGAGGAATTGACGTCTTGCAGCTGGTACATTTTCTACCACACAACGCAATTGAATATGATCCACTGCTATTTTTCGTTTGATGATTTCCATGTTTTTTTGTACTTTACATGCAGCATTGTCCATGTTGGTAGACCAGAATAATAAAACAATATATTCTTTTGTTTCTGATTTGGGACGAAAAAGGATGTAAGGAAGATTCCCCATCATTACATCAACCACTTGAATGAGTTAATCCATTAAAAACATTACTTTACCTCTTTTGACACTAATAATTGCTTTTCTCAATAGCGATGAAGAGGGTATCGGTAGTCCAGATGCAGCAATTTCTTTAAACTTTTTTCGCATGTCTCTTGCTACGCTTTCCATTTTTCTTGCTTTGGTGATAATCTCTTCAAATTCTAACAAACTTTTGTAACAATTATATAAGGAGAAATGTTGTCGGGGTACTTGATTTTTTATAACCAACAAAACGGATATTGCACAACCTTTTTAAATAGACTTACGTCATACTTTGTAGTCTTGTGCAACGTTTCAAATAGTCTTACGTCACACTTTAAAATCTTACACAATCAATATTGGAAGACGCAATTTTTTTCAGAGATCCATTGGGAACACAACCAACAATAGGGGTTGTCTTGAAAGCATGTCCAACAAGCACAATGTGTCCGCAGGGCATGCCTACTGCATTTTTTTCTGCAGTTTTACATTTCAAACATTTGTCGTCTTTTTTAAATCTAAAATAACATTTAGAAATTCTTGACGATTGGAGAAACTGCAGTGATTTTTTTCCATTTGTTTCAATAGTGCATAACGGATCTAATTGGTGTCCTCCACCCCAATACTTTTTGCGTATTTTACATGAGGATCAAACAGCATAAGGTCCTCTAATCTTTGATTTTTTTGCTCTGCTGCCGCGGTGTTTCGCATTTGGTGAAACAACATTCTGTACTACGTAAGCGGTTCGCTGCAATGGATCGAGTTGAATTTTTTATATCTGGTCGATGTAAATTCGAATGTTTCTGACGTACTTTCTCCACATAGTTTAATCCTTGTTTTTTTAAAAAAAATTCACACAAAGGAAACCATTATGCATGTTCGTATCAAGGATTGTCATGCAGTTTCCAGTAAAACAAACCTCCACCACAATAAAAACAAAAGCACGGTCGCCAGAACTTTAAAATAAAAACCTGCATCCATCATTTCGCGTGGCGTTGGGCGCTCCTGATCGCACCAAGATGAAGGAAAGATTCTCATGCGATCCTCTTCATCACACATAAGCGGATTTTGCGGAGACAAACTACGAAACATTTGAACTTCCCATTCTTTTTTGATAGCTTTAGAGTTTTGAGTACCCGATATCGCTGCAGCATCAACACAATCTTGATTCATATTTTTTTAGAGTGATAAAAATAAAAAAGTTTTGCTTTATATACCTACCGTTACGGATTGCATTGTACTTTTGCAATGTACAAAGAAACCTATACAAACAATCCTGGTAAAAACCTAGAAAATTCCCCATGGAAAAAACTGAATATTGTGCAACAAAACTGACGTGTCCAAACTTGCCCGGTTGAGGATCAAACTTGGGGCTACTGTTTTTTGTAAGATTAAGATTTATATTATCTTAAGTAGGAATCAAATTCAGGACCACTGTCTTTCATAGGGTTAACATTTATATTATCTTGGGAAGGAATCCAACTCAGTACTACTGACTTTTTTTAGGGTTAAGGTTTATACTGTCTTGGGCAGGAATCAAACTCAGGATCACTGTCTTTCATAGGGTTAAGATTTCTACTGTCTGGAACAGGAATTGATCTCAAGACTGCTACCTTTCTCAGCCTACCTCCTCATTTCCTCACCTTCTCATCTCCAGTGGTAACATCGCTACTCTCTAGCACCTCCAATGAGAACTCCCCACCTCCTCATCTCTTCAACTCCGTTGCTCTCTAACACCTCCAGTGGTAACATCGCTACTTTCTAGCGTTCCAGTGACAATAACACTGCTCTATAGCGCCTCCAGGGGCAACAACGCTTCTTTCTAACGCCTCCAGTGGCACCTCACCTCCGCTGCTCTCTAGCGCCCTCCAGAAAAAACACCAATCAAAATTATTATCATATAGTACTGTTAGCAACCCAAAAAGCTTGTTTGTTGTGGACTCAACATCAAGCAGAAGAGCGTTAGCTAGTAGTGAAACGAGAGGTCAGATATAATTCGGTATAATTTTAGATATAATTTTGTAAGGAAATTAAAGATAAAATATTGTTTTCAAACTCGTTTTAAATAATAATAGCAACACATTTTATATTCAAGTGCGACACGAAGAAGTGTCATTGTAATGTCACTCAGCTTTTTGTGGCTCCGTAAAGATTTTTCGTTTTATGAATGTCAAAGCAAATAAATTTTTGAGCTAAATTGGTTTTAAAAAAACATTTAACTTAATAGCACGATTTTAGTTGTTAATCGATTTTTTTCTTGACGCTGAACTGTAATTGCAAAAAGAGAAAAATGTCACTCAAGTCAACAGCTACCTTGATATGTTGGGTAGAGTTGAAATGTTGGCTACAGTAAAAAACCAAAAAGAAGAGGTAAACAAATAATAATCACAAATAAGCTGGTGTATATAGTACCGTCCAATTAATAATACAGTAAAAGCAATTAAACTTATACAAACAACCATATGGTGCTTCTATACCCATTCTCGATAAATGATGCAGTGACATTGATCAATGTGCAGCTGCATAACTTTTTTTTCATACATACGGTAATCAGTTTCCCGAAAAAGTTTTTTATTTTTTTAATTTTGGAAATGAATAGTGTTTGATGTTGTTGTGGTTGTTGTCCTTGTTTTTGAACCCTATATTTTTAGAAGTTTTTTCCAAGTTAAATAAATGATTGTTTAATGACAAAAATTTTTTGAGTATTTAGCCTGATGGAGTAATTGCGAATTTGAGAAAGTTTTAGAAGTCTTTACAATGTGATTCGAGATAATTTTAGTTTTGAAGTGGATGCCCCAGTTTGTACCAATCTTATTAAAAAGTTTACTTTTTTAAACAATGGCTGAGTGTAGAATTACATGTTGTAATGTGTTATAATAAATGCTACTTTTATGAATTTTATTATTGGTTTATGTGTAGTGATCGTTTAAAACAAATTTATATCAGAATTTCTAAGCAATCTTTTTACAGTATAGCAATAAGTTTGGCCATTTATTTGTTTGTTAAGGGTTCATTAGAATTTTTGGCTGCTGGATCGTTCACTTGGCTTAAATCATTTTTAAATTTGTTTTGCTGTATTTCTGCATGCTTGAGCTAAATAAGTATTTAGTGTGTTGTGTTTTTTATGTATGTAATAGAAGTGTTGTTGTTAGAAAAAATTATAAGGCTGACTTAGAAGAGAGATATAATTTTGCTCCTAGCTGGTTTTTTTATTATTTTTTTATTCTGTACGTGTTATGTAATCGTTTACCATTTATTTGATCTTGTAGCGTGTGTTTATTTTGAATTGATGTTACAAACTGGCGAAATAAAAAAATTACAATTACAATTCCAGAATCTAAATTTTTGTTTTAATTTGTTGAGTATTTTCAGGCAAAAAAATAAATAAATAAGAAATAGGTTTTGTCACCAATTGCCGAGTAGAAATCATGTATTTAAAAGACATCAAAGTAAATCGCCGCATAATATTAGAACTAATAACGCACCTGACAACCAAATGATATTTCGCAAACCATATAATAAAAATTCTTAAACAATATAATGATGTCAGGAAATCTCTTTAAATGAAACCTTAGCATGTGACACTACACTGATCAAAACAATGTCAACAAGAACGAAAAGCACGGTTACCTTGTTCCAAAAAACAGGACGCTTAAAAAAGAAAGCGACTCGGAAGAACGATAGTCTTCCGAGACTACAATTTAAAACTACGTATTCTACTGTACATCTGTTTATGCCTGATGTACATTTGTTTGTTTATTATAATTCTTACGCTTTGGCGTAGCGTATAACCTACGTTTCGATGTATTGCTTTAATTTCTTTTTTGCATTTTGTATATGCACAAGCTGTAATTTTTTAATATTTATTTCTTGGTGGTGTTTTTCAATTATCAAATAAACAATGTTTTATGGTAAAACATACGTGATGCCAAGTCGAAGCCGGGCATTATAGGAAAAGATCAAAAATTACATCAAACCAAAGCGACGAAAATCAAGAAATCCAAGCAGATTAAAAATAAAGACTTTTTTTTAGAGAACACTGGTTTTAACCCTTTAAAGGACATAAAATTTTTAGCAAAAATATGAAAAATTTTTTTAAATATATTTGACGTTTAGATGATAGACAACACATTTATGCATTTTTTTTTAAATATTTATTTTTATTTTTGTTTATTTTATTATGGTACATATGTGTACCATTGTCCCTCAAAGGTAATTTTAATAAAAATTTTTTTTGAAACTTTTTATGGGATTTAGCGATAGTTGCGACTAATACTAATCTACTGCAGATAAAATAACGTGCTGTAAGATAGTTGAGCTTTATTCTGCGTGATAAGCAGAAAAACAATTGCGATTATTTACGTAACAGAGATAAATTTTACATTGTAAGCACATATTATTTGTTCTATTTTGAAGTTTTTTGCTGGTACAAAGCTTGCATCTTTGCCTTTTTTCGACTTTAATCATCGTGTGTGGCCCAGCACTTTTGCAAGCTTTAAGATATTTTGGGGGCTTTGGTCCGTGCTTGATGGTACTTTGTGGTGCTTGCCGCTTGCGGTTAGTATAGTTCCCGATGAGTGACCTTGCAATGATGCGGCGATAGGTCTTTGAGTCAAGTTGTTCTTCTTTATTGCTTATCTTATTGTAAACAATTTCAGCATTGTTTATGGAAATATCCAGCAGATCATTGACAATTCGAAGATAGTATTTATATTTTGATCGATGATCAAACTGGTAGGTAACTTTTTTTTGATCCATAAGATCAACACCACCCATAAATTTATTGTATTGCTTTACTACAGCAGGGCAATCAATTTCAGCTTTTTTATCTGTTCCCTTTGATTTTCGTTGAATAGAAGTCACAGGATAAGTTGCCACATAATTTGATAACATGTTGACAGCCTTGTTATCTATCCATTTAGTGAAGAATACTCTTTCACTTTCAAAACAAAGCATTTCTCCTCTTTTCATGTTTTTTTCTTCAGGAAGCTGATTACTCTTGGGTAGTTTTTTTCTGTTGGAGCGTACCGTACCAGCACACAATATACCTTTTTCAAGAAGGTTGTATTGTAACTGTGGAGAATTAAAAAAATTGTCTATAAAAATATGACAGTTTTTGTGTGCAAGTTGCTCAGTGAGCAGCAAAACAACTCCTTCTCCTAGACCATGTTCAGTATAGCCAACTTTTTTTCCAGTGTATAGATCAAACTGAAACAGATATCCAGTGACAGCATCACAACGACACCACAATTTAAACCCCCATTGCACTGGTTTTCCTTTTACATATTGTCTAAGTATATTATGTCCTTTGAATTTAATCATATGTTCATCAATTGATTGGTACATTGTTGGTGACATGGCCTTCAAAAAACATTCATTGAAATGATGAAGTACAGGTCTCACTTTATAAGCTCTGTCATACTCTGGGTCACTTTTGGGCTTTACTGTAGAATTATCATTAAAATGAACATAAGCATGAAGCTCCTCAAATCTTTTCAACGGCATTATGTTGGCAATATACGAGACATTTAGATCTGGATCTGAAGACCAATAATCTCGAATGCATGGCAATTTGTGGTAACCCATCACAATCTGCATTCCAAAAAATGCTTTCATTTCATTCACAGTTGTGTTAAACACATGACCTTTTTGTTGACTATATAACATAGTTTGAGGTATTACAATTTTTGTTAAAAAGTCCTCAAACTTGGTTAGCACCTCAAAAACTAAATATGGAGTTATTTCTTTGCCATCAAAATTTAATAAAATATTACCAAACTGAGCAGAGTTATATTCTTTTAATTTATATTTTGCAGCAATAGATTTTTGTTTTGAAACTGAAATTTTCTTCCAATGGAAAACTGTTTCATTGTGTGTAGAATTACAACTTTCTTCAACAGAACATTCTTTTGTGTCAGCTGCAAAGTTTTCTGGAGGCTCAATTGTCACTTCAATTTGTTCAAGAGGGCTTTCTTCCAACACTTCTATATCATTTTTCAAGAATGATAAATCTTCTTGATCAAGAATAAGGGCATCCTCAGTATCACTCTCATCACAAAATAAGATTTGACTGACTTTTTCATCTGACAGTTGGAAAAAACGTTTCTGTTTATTAGACATTTAGAATGTACGTATATCTAGTTCTATAGAGCTAAAATAAATTTAATAAATTTGAAATGCAAAACTATAACATAAAATTCAATGTACAACTTAAATAAAATTACTCCAACTTAAAAAAAACAAAACTAAATAGCAAAATAAACAAAATTTGTTTGAAAAAAGTTATCCACAGAATAAGCTTGTGTGTACTAATTCTGCTACTGTATTTTTTTATAAATAGGTCTCAACTAAAAGCTTTAATAAATAAGATACTAAGAAAATAACACCTGCATTTAAAATAAACGCCTTAAAAAATATTAAATTATACTATAAAAAAACTTGAGACGACAAAATGCTAAATGCTTTTGTTTCAATATTTTACCTTTGAGGGACAATGGTACATATATGTACCATAGCAAAAATTTTATTATTTTCCTACAAATTCAAGAGTAAATTTTGTAAAAAGTTGTAAAATATCTAAAATATGAAAAACCTATCTAAACATAACAAAAAAACAGTGAAAAACAATCTGCCAAAAAAATTTCAGGGACGTTTAGTGACATCCAAATTTTCAGTTAATACTACAAACTTTTACCAACTATTTTTTTTGAAAAACGAGTTCAGAGTTTCCATTTTTTTATTTAAAATGAAAAAATAATTCTTTAAAAGGTACCAAACTAAATCTCAGCCAAAAAGTTGACTTACAAAAGTAGCTATGCCAAAATAACTTTATGGTACACATATGTACCAATGTCCCTCAAAGGGTTAAGGAACAAAAATTAAGAAACCCGAGTCAAATTCATAGTGAAGATTTTTTTACGAGACAAATTTTTTTTTTTAACAAACGTCCCGATTTATCTTTTGGAAAATATGGTATGTCTGTAAATAGAAGGATTTCCTAAATTGTCAAGTGTTCCTGAGCGCTATGTAAAGAGTTAAGTGTTGTTATAGTTTATTGTTGGTTGACAAATTTGATTGACGAGTCTACATCGTAGTTTAGTTTTGTTACCGAAGATCCTTTAATAACAATATAATTATCCGCATCATGTGCAACAAGAAACAGAAATACAAAGCAAAGTACGAAACACAGTAGCAAAGAAGAGAAAATTTTTTGAATATATTATGTCGCTTATTGTAGTGGTTCTTGAAAGCCTAACAAGAAGTGACTCACTGTAAAAGATATGTCGAAATTGCAACACAACAAAAATGGCGAAATATATACAAAAAAGCAAAACCCAGAGCAACAATAACATTTTCTTAGAAAAATCTTTACTTTTGATCAATCCCTGAAAATTATTTAGGGTGAACTATAAAAGTAAAAAACTTATACAACCAACTCTTTACAAGTTGAAATGTTTTTCCGATTCTTTTTTTTAAATTCAAGTAAAGCAACAGCTTTGAGACACGAAATTTGGCAGCGATTGTGACTGTGTTGTTTCTACGTTTGTTGTTTGTTATTTCTTGTATTAATATTAGTAACAGTAATAGTAGTTTGTTTTTATTTGCATGCAAAAGAATAATTGATAATAATTGAAAACAAAATGGAGTAAAAATTGCAAATAAGAAGAAGGCAACTCGTTTTCTTTTTACGGCATTTTCTTACAATTAATAATTTTATTTTACAAATCCAGCAAATTTAATGAAACTTCTTTAAGATAAGGAAACTCTTGGTTTGATGATAGAGCTTATCAAACATCAAACAAAACCAACAGTAAGTTATAAACGTTGTTATGTATATGTAGATAATGTTATTAGCTTAATGTTATGAAATTAATTTTGAGGATGGATAAATATTTTTGCTATGAAATTATGAATTAAGCGCTATCAAATTTTATTTGATTTTTTATTTATGCTTTGGACTCTAAGTTATATGATAGAAGCGTGATAATTAAATTTTGGAGCTTGAAAATACTAAAATGCCGTTAAAAATACGAAGACATTATTCAATATTTTGTTGTTATATTTTGTCTAGAAAAAAAAAAAAACAATTTACAACGCACAAAATTTAATTTTTATAAATGGCTGGCAACATCAAGCAGGACTGTTTAACACTCACACCCCAGCATTCGCAATTTCTCTATTGCGATTAATCATCAAATCAATTAAATATTTAGTTTCGTAAAAAATGGCCCGTACCGAATCAGATGTTTACTGTGAGGAGTCAAATTATTAAATTAATTTTTTTATTGGACTAAAGAACAAATAAACGAAAAATCTTCGGAAGTCATAGAAGTTTTCCTGACCCGTCGCCCAGTCAAAACCACTGGACCTCTAGCGGAAAATGAATCCCGCAAGATAGTCCCCAGCAAGTCAGTAAAGAACAGAAAATATGATTTACTTTCTTTTTTAACACTTTTAAAACTGAATCAAGTTAGCTACACACGTTGATTTTTACAAATAATCCTCACCAATCCAGGAAATTTGTATAGCGCCTTTTCTTAAAGTGCAGGAGATCAAAGGCACTTTTAGTTTATGACATTACCTCCATTTAATGCAAGTATACCTGCAGAAATACGCTTTTTTCTTCATTATTACAAAGAATAAAACTATGATGCTCCCCTCAAGTGCATTTTTGCAAATAAATTGTAATTGCAGACTTTCTGCAAACCGCAATAAATCTTATGCAAAAAAATATTTTGAATTTTGTTTTTCAGTGCTGATAGTTTGATTGAGGCGTAGTAAAAATAGATTCTATTAGAAAAATTATCCTAATTATTCTAAATTTTAAAGGTTTTTTAACACTATGTAATGCTATTTCATGATCAAAACCCCAACCAACTACTACATGCTTCAAAATAAACTCTTATTTATTACTAAGAAATAAATTTGTATTTAATAACTGTTTTACTTTTCTAACAGGAATCTATTTTATCCGACTCTGGTAGGGCATAGTTTTGTAGTGAAATGCCATTATCTATTCATAATAAATAACAATAAACCACTGTTGGCGAATAGACAGAGGTAGACTTTGTATGATAGAACAATATAAACCCGGACTGGTTCTAATCATTAGCTGTGTGCAGACATGCAACTTAGGGGAAACTTATGCATAACCGTTTTGCATTTAAACCAACTGCAACTCATAAAACACATTATACCCAGTAATTTAGATTGCTTAGGAAGTCTTATTAAAAGATTCGCGCCTTAAAGTTTTAGGCCAGAGGGTTTGTTTATAATGTGAGTGACAAACGCATTTACCGGCCCATTATCAATGTGGCCGCTCTACGTATAAAGAGGTGAAGGCCTTTTTCTTCCTTTAGCTACCACTTGAAACATTTTTCCACTAAGCATACTTAATTGCGGTTGTATGCCAAACTCCTTTCAAAAATCCGTGGTATTCCACTGGACATATCTATCATATTTGGCAGAATTATTGATTTTATGCTTATAAATAATATTTCTACTTGCAATTTAGAGCTCTTGATTTTAGTCTGTAAAATAATATTTACTTTTTATATGTATGCTGGGTTTTTATGATGTTAGACGGATAAATAACTATAGATACTGCTGATTATTTAGCAGATAATGATGAAAAATTGTTTAGAGATAAAAGTTAGTTTGCTTAGACGTTTTTAAAACGTAATTGTTTAGTTCTACAACTACAGAAAACGGTATTATTAGAAATACCAATAGCGCTGTTGCAACAGTGCGGAAGATGTGACATATCTGGCCGTATTTTAGGTAGGTCGCGATATAACTTATCGAAATATTTTTTATTTTAAAAAATCAAAAAAATCATTCAAATTATTTCTGAACAAAGGAAATATATGATCATTTATTTCTACTACACTTTGTAATTTACGCTTTGTTTCTTTTTTTTCAACTTGTAATCAACTTTTAAATAAATTATAAAGCAGCTGTAAAATTAAATACGACACTAAATTGTTAGATAACAATAAAATGGAGTTGCTATTATTCTGTCAAAGAAGCTGATAGCAAATTTTCTATTTTTAAGTATTGAACAGAAAGTGCTTAAGTTAAAAACTCTTAACACCGTATAATGAAGCTAATCAGTTTCTTTAATTTTATTAATTTAAAACTAAAATCTTATTGGTTTTTGAAAAAATTATTTAATATAATCAGTTAATTTTAGAAGCTTTTTGATGATTTTCTTTTATTGTAGTAGACCAAATGCTTGACTGCAGGCATATTTGTCAGTTAATTATACTCTATATCAACTCACAATTCTTTTTCGTTACAATTTTTAAAACTTAAAATTGTATTTTTGTTGACTATTTACATAAAAAAATTAAAATCAGATACAGCTCAAATACAACAATTCTGAACAAATCGAAACAAAATAAAGTAAACTTTTACTGTACAAATCTATTTTACAAGAACTTGCAAAAAGCTTACGAACAACAGCACGAAACTTTAAGACATTTAAAAATTTAAAGATGTTTTTCTCAAAAATTTACACAATACAGTAAAAACATAAACGTCTCAAATACAGCAAGTAGCAATTTTTTCATTTAACTTAATTTAGCGTCAGTTCTTTTGAACTAAGTCTTTCGTTCGTAGCTCTTATTTGTGATACGCCTGTGTTAAATTAATTGGAAAAAACTATAAACTCCTAAAACAAAAACATTTATAGGAAGATCAATTATTGCATTCTTTATATAATAATCAAAAAATATATATTACGAGAAAGTAAAGTATTGAATAGAATAACAAAAATGGCAAGAGGAAAATCTGCAGTTAACTGTAAAATACTTTGCAAATCTACGTCTGTCTTACATCACAATGAATAAATTTAGTGATTACAGCTTTGTTATTAACTTTAAAAATTAAATTTCAATAGTTTCAATCTTTTTTTAATGAAACTTTGTGTTGATGAATTATTTCAAATATCAAAGAAATTAAAAAGAAAATCGAGCAAACGACAGCATTTTTTGAAACTCAGTAAATCTCAATTGTTTTGTAATCGATTCCACTGATGAACTCACTTGATTCGGGCAAAGATTCTGTTTATCCGCTGAAAATTGTTTGGGTTTCAAATATTTTTGATTTCGGATTTTTGTTTCTGTACGAAAGCTGCACAATTTTGAAATTAAAACTAACTTAGCGTAAAATAACCTCTCTTAAAAAATTATTAAATCTGCTTCAAGCCTGTTTCTCACGTATTATTCTTTGCAATCGTTAATCTAATATGTTTGGAAACAATGATTATCAGTTCAAATAGACCAACGGAAAAAATCTGAACACAACACACAGCCTGCCTCAAATTGTGTAAACAATATGTAGAATCAAAAATTACAACTTTTTTAATTTTTTTAAAAAATGCGACAACTATTATTGAAATAAAATTTATTAAAACAGCTTTGAATAGAGCCGTGATGTGGGGTAAATTAATTTTGAATTACTGTTTCTACTAGCCTAACTAATTAAATATTTAAAAAAAGTTAAAAAAATTTAAATGAAAATTTTGCTCGCTAAATAAAAATATTGGTTCACAAACTTTGATCATCTGGTATTGTTAGTTTATATTATTCAACTCATCTAATTCTTGTTGGATTTCCCTGTGGTTTTTTGACTTTTTAAAAGTTTCTTTCAGCTTATCAAGAAGTGACGAGTAAAGGAATGGATTAAAAGCGCTGTTGATTGGAAGCAACAAACTTGCAGTGATAATATAAGCAATGTCATCCAAATAAAATCCGCTGAGTTTGACAAATGCCATGATACAAATGGGAATCCAGCATAAAAAGTCGGTGATGATGATTATTAAATTGCGTCTGTGCATCTTTGATGGCTCTTTTTCTCTTTGGTTGGTTTTTATTTCAAGTTTTTTTTTTTTTGACTTTATAAAAATGCAAATGTAACTAACTGCAATAAAAAAGAAAGACAAAAAGTTGACGGTAATAATGACAAGACTATATTCCCATGCAGATTCTCCTCGATAAACATAAAACCTCGGCATGCATACACTGGTTTGGCCATAATAACCAAACTCTGCTCCTGGAGAATATTCTGGATAGTTGGTTTTGAGAAATGATTTTGTAGAATCCCAATCGTTGCAGTTGCATTCGATTGATTTATTTTTCATAATAGCCAAGCGACAAGCAAACTTAGTAACTTTTTCTTTACTCCAAATTTTTGAACGAGTGAATCTATTTAAAAACTCAATCTTATTTTGCCCGAAGTAATTAAATGTTTGATGTAGAATTGGCAAAACTGCAATAAGAAAAGCCATCAACCAAACTGAAATAACTGCCAACGTATATTTACAAGTAGATGCTGAGGGAGTGAAAAATGGTTTGTAGATTGCATACAAGCGAGTACTTGTTAACATAACTATCAAAAAACAGGAAGCTTCACTGGATACAACTGCAAGACTACCAATTAATGAACAACGTAAACTTGATCGCCACTCAAAATCAATTTTACCGTAATAACCTGAATAATAAACGCTGTAAACTGCGATACTAAGCAAATAAATTCCCATTATCATGTCAGCAATAAAAATGTTAAGAATAATCACGTTTTGATATTTCGAAGCTTTATTTAGTTTGACCGATTTAAAAAAAAGAATTGTTGATGTAATTACGTACAAATTACCACTGATGACTATAATTCCCATAATCCAAAAACAACTTTTCAATGCAGGACTTGCTATCATTTCTTGCTCTGATAAAAAGACATTGTTCTCATTATCTTTGCAATCTTTCTCATCTGTATTATCATCACAATCTTGCTTCCCATCACATACCTGATCAACATCTATACTGACTTTGTTTCCTGCTTTACAAACAAATCGTTTCGGACACTTCAACTCATCGAATCTTTTAAAGCAACTAGATTTGTTTGTGATACCATAAAAATTGTCTTCTATGCCGTCACAATAACGATCACCAATGTTATAACCGTTGTGACAAATGTCATTACAAAACTCAGGTGGGTTTTCACAACTACATTCATCACTAAGATCACTACATTCTGGTCGACCGTCACATAGTGTTGCTAGACGACGATCTTCAATTCTAGTTTGACATGTTTTAGTTGCTTTTGCAATATTTGCCTTTACGTTAAAAATGATTTTATAATCAAGATTCAAACTTGAATATAAATTATGATCTACAGAAGACAAGATACAAGATGGAAATCTGATGTTACATAGATCGACGTCCAAATATTGTTCACACAAACACTCATCAGACCAGTCATAACAATCAAATAAACCATCACACACTTGATTGGATGAAATGAACAAACGTTGATCAAAACATTGAAAACACGAGTTGTTGATGCAAAGATCAGATTTATCTCTGCACTGTGCAACATTATCATGCAAATTTCGTTGAGGCAAAATACACTTTCTATTAGAATCAACAGCAACACATTTAAACCCGTGATGATGTTGAATTTCATCACTTTTATCAATACAATCAATTAGGCCGTTACACAACTGATATGTTAATCCTAATCTACCATCATCGCATTGAAAAGCACGATTACATTGTTTAGTGGTAGTATTATGAGAACAGTTTGAGACGCAAATAAAATCAGTTTTATTACAATCGATATTAGAACAAAGAATAGATAAAGTGTTGTAACAAGTTGACGTATCACAAGAAATAGGAGGATTAAAATTACACTGTGTTGCGTCAATTAACCTGTTGATTGTGACATCACACTGACCACAATTTATGTTTTTTTTAACTTGATAATTTTCATCGCTTCCATCTGAGCATTGTCCGATTCCATCATTTTGTTGATCGATTGGAATGCATCCCGTGAAAGAGCTAGATCCCTTTGTCTTGCAATCAACAGGATTATTTTTGTAACATTGGCATTGAAATTCATTTTCATTGCAAGAACAATTTAATTCATCTGAGTGGTCAGAGCAATCATAATATTTATTGCATTTCCCTGTAAAATAAAGAATATTTTTCAAAATGTGTTAAATAAAAAGAATAATTTACGTGGTTTTAAAATATGCTTTATTCAAATTTTTAGAGAAACTTACTTTTGTACTTAAAGTTTTTAATTTTATATATGTATATTTTAAATGCCATAGATTTGAAAAAACAATAAAAGCAAAATTTTCTATGAAATATGGCAAAACAGTTCATGATTTCAGTTCAGACACAATTAAATGTTTGTCCTTCAAGAAAAAATAATCTTATATTTTCATTTTGCTAAAACTTTGTCCCATTTGGATTTATGCCAAAAATACTTCTCTATTTTTTTTAGGCTATGTCTAAACAAGTTTTCAATTAAAATATTTCTTTTTAATGTGAGCAGCACACTTTAAATAAAATGATTTATTTACAGCAGTTACACAGACTTTTTCATAATAAGCTACGTAGGCTCTTCTATTTTTTTATGGGAACTTTTATTTTTTCAAATTTTTAGAAGAAATAATTTGTCTTCGTTTGATTATTTAAAATTTCAAGCATTTTTTAAATTCCTCTGAACATTTAAACGGGAATCAAGTGGTTTCAAAGTCTGCTAATTCCTTCATCAAATTGATGAAATAATTTGGTTTTGCAGCGCGGAAGTTTAATTGTTTAACTTTGAAGAACTATTGACTACTCAACGTATAATTCAGAAATTTACCAAAGTTTAACAAATTTAAAAAAAACTACAAAAATTATACTTTTAAAGTTTAAATAGAGAAAAATCAAATATCTAGCTTTAATTTCTTAATTTTAAAACATCATTTATTACTTTATTATGCGCTTTCAAAACCAAACTTGAAATGCATTTATATCAAATAGTCAGACATTCTTTAACTGGGACCCTGGGCGGCCTGTAACGCCGCAAAACTTTGCCAGGGGTACCTCGTAAATTTTCTGAGAAGTGTTGCAGTTACTGTTTTACTCGCATAAACATAAGCGTGAATCAAAATATTACGTCACATATTTTCACTTGGTATATTTTCATTATTATCATATTTTATTTAATTTATTTATTTAGTACATCAGATTAGATTTTATTTCTTCATTCAATACGTTACATTATTAAAATAAATATTTTTACTTGGTATAGGTACGTTTTGTAAGAAAATAAAAAACTGAAGATCCCAATGTAATTCCGCACAAAGCAGGTTTAGATGATTTAAACCAGTTGTAGTAAAGTTTTTGTAAAAATCGTTTTTTTTTTTTTTTGTCTTTTAATTTATTGATTTGAAATATCCAAGCTTTAATGGCAATGCACCATATAACATTTTATTTTTTAAAGTTTTGTGGCGTATTTTTTGATTTTTTGTATTAAAAAAATATTGGAAGTCCGCCTGCTACATACTTTGAGTACCACTGGATTAGACTGTAAAATTTTAACTAAAATAAGGTTTAGGTTTTGTATAAAAAAATTTTGTTACCTTTAATTTACCTCAGAAAAGGTACTTCGACATAATGCAAATAAAGAGAAAAGCATATGAAATGTTGCGTATGATATGAGATTTGTGATGTTTTTAGGTTTAAATGATCTTATATCACATTATGAGATAAAATTTTCGGAATACTTGTAAAAACATAACTAAATGAAAAATCTTTTTTTTTGGCAAGTTAGGCTTTACATCTCTAGAAGATAAATATTCATTGATCTTTCATCTGATCTCACTTTGAAAAACATATACAGTCCTGCTTCATTCATCTTATTTAAGATAAAAAATCAATCTAAATATCCTCTTGTAAGCTGCAAAATTTTCCGTGTTTTTAAACTATTTGCAAAATTGCGTTAAATAAAAAGCCGAAATTTTAGCAGTAACTATGATCAAGTCAAACTACAGATATAATGATGTGATTTAATAAAATATGTTTTTTGCACCAAGCTCACAGCTCGCATTAATTTTTTTTATGTATTAAAAACTCAATCATCTATCTTTATTTAAACATGACTTAATTATAATTTCTTGTTCATTTAAAACATTTGCAAATTTTGGTTTGATCTCGGTGCCATAATGTTTATATGTTTTTAAACGACGTCATCAGCAAAAGTGTTAGGAAACTACTTGAATACATTGTTCAGAAACTTGTAAATGTGATCAAAACTAAGACACAAACCAACATGTGCTCGAGAACGACAATATTTAATTTTTTAAACTGATTCAAATCTACTTTATCTACTTTATGGTTTCAAACGACGTCATCAGTAAATGTGTTAGGAAACTACTTGAATACATTGTTCAGAAACTTGTAAATGTGATCAAAACTAAGACACAAACCAACATGTGCTCGAGAACGACAATATTTAATTTTTTAAACTGAATCAGAATCTACTTTATCTACTTTATGGTTTCAAACGGCGTCATCAGTAAATGTGTTAGGAAACTACTTGAATACATTGTTCAGAAACTTGTAGATGTGATCAAAACTAAGACACAAATCACCATTTGCTCGAGAACGACAATATTTAATTTTTAAACTGAATCAGAATCTACTTTATCTACTTTATGGTTTCAAACGGCGTCATCAGTAAATGTGTTAGGAAACTACTTGAATATATTGTTCAGAAACTTGTAAATGTGATCAAAACTAAGACACAAACCAACATGTGCTCGAGAACGACAATATTTAATTTTTTAAACTGAATCAGAATCTACTTTATCTACTTTATGTTTTCAAACGGCGTCATCAGTAAATGTGTTAGGAAACTACTTGAATACATTGTTCAGAAACTTGTAGATGTGATCAAAACTAAGACACAAATCAACATGTGCTCGAGAACGACAATATTTAATTTTTAAACTGAATCAGAATCTACTTTATCTACTTTATGGTTTCAAACGGCGTCATCAGTAAATGTGTTAGGAAACTACTTGAATACATTGTTCAGAAAATTGTAGATGTGATCAAAACTAAGACACAAACCAACATGTGCTCGAGAACGACAATATTTAATTTTTTAAACTGAATCAGAATCTACTTTATCTACTTTATGGTTTCAAACGGCGTCATCAGTAAATGTGTTAGGAAACTACTTGAATACATTGTTCAGAAACTTGTAGATGTGATCAAAACTAAGACACAAATCAACATGTGCTCGAGAACGACAATATTTAATTTTTAAACTGAATCAGAATCTACTTTATCTACTTTATGGTTTCACACGGCGTCATCAGTAAATGTGTTAGGAAACTACTTGAATACATTGTTCAGAAACTTGTAGATGTGATCAAAACTAAGACACAAACCAACATGTGCTCGAGAACGACAATATTTAATTTTTTAAACTGAATCAGAATCTACTTTATCTACTTTATGGTTTCACACGGCGTCATCAGTAAATGTGTTAGGAAACTACTTGAATACATTGTTCAGAAACTTGTAGATGTGATCAAAACTAAGACACAAACCAACATGTGCTCGAGAACGACAATATTTAATTTTTTAAACTGAATCAGAATCTACTTTATCTACTTTATGGTTTCAAACGGCGTCATCAGTAAATGTGTTAGGAAACTACTTGAATACATTGTTCAGAAACTTGTAGATGTGATCAAAACTAAGACACAAACCAACATGTGCTCGAGAACGACAATATTTAATTTTTAAACTGAATCAGAATCTACTTTATCTACTTTATGGTTTCAAACGGCGTCATCAGTAAATGTGTTAGGAAACTACTTGAATACATTGTTCAGAAACTTGTAAATGTGATCAAAACTAAGACACAAATCACCATGTTCTCGAGAACGACAATATTTAATTTTTTAAACTGAATCAGAATCTACTTTATCTACTTTATGGTTTCAAACGGCGTCATCAGTAAATGTGTTAGGAAACTACTTAAATACATTGTTCAGAAACTTGTAGATGTGATCAAAACTAAGACACAAATCAACATGTGCTCGAGAACGACAATATTTAATTTTTAAACTGAATCAGAATCTACTTTATCTACTTTATGGTTTCAAACGGCGTCATCAGTAAATGTGTTAGGAAACTACTTGAATACATTGTTCAGAAACTTGTAGATGTGATCAAAACTAAGACACAAACCAACATGTGCTCGAGAACGACAATATTTAATTTTTTAAACTGAATCAGAATCTACTTTATCTACTTTATGGTTTCAAACGGCGTCATCAGTAAATGTGTTAGGAAACTACTTGAATACATTGTTCAGAAACTTGTAAATGTGATCAAAACTAAGACACAAACCAACATGTGCTCGAGAACGACAATATTTAATTTTTTAAACTGAATCAGAATCTACTTTATCTACTTTATGGTTTCAAACGGCGTCATCAGTAAATGTGTTAGGAAACTACTTGAATACATTGTTCAGAAACTTGTAGATGTGATCAAAACTAAGACACAAATCAACATGTGCTCGAGAACGACAATATTTAATTTTTAAACTGAATCAGAATCTACTTTATCTACTTTATGGTTTCAAACGGCGTCATCAGTAAATGTGTTAGGAAACTACTTGAATACATTGTTCAGAAACTTGTAAATGTGATCAAAACTAAGACACAAATCAACATGTGCTCGAGAACGACAATATTTAATTTTTTAAACTGAATCAGAATCTACTTTATCTACTTTATGGTTTCAAACGGCGTCATCAGTAAATGTGTTAGGAAACTACTTGAATACATTGTTCAGAAACTTGTAAATGTGATCAAAACTAAGACACAAATCACCATGTGCTCGAGAACGACAATATTTAATTTTTTAAACTGAATCAGAATCTACTTTATCTACTTTATGTTTTCAAACGGCGTCATCAGTAAATGTGTTAGGAAACTACTTGAATACATTGTTCAGAAACTTGTAAATGTGATCAAAACTAAGACACAAATCACCATGTTCTCGAGAACGACAATATTTAATTTTTAAACTGAATCAGAATCTACTTTATTTGACAAAACTTTTGTCAAATAAAAGAGAATGATAAAGTGATAGATTATTTGACAAAACGTATTCAGTAATATAAGGTGCCAGAAAATTTTTTAGCCGGAAGAACAAAATCTAGAAAAGGTACTTTTTTGTTTAAAGGTGCTTTTAAAAAGGTTAATTTTAGCTTATTAGAGCAAATTTATGGTAAAAAATTTAGTGATGATTAAAAAGAATTGTTTTAAAGAGACTGTTTTTCGTATAAAGTTTTTAAATATACCAATTACAATCAGAATTAAGTTTTAAAGCTGTTGCTCTGACACTTAATTAGAAAAGAAGGAGCGTGCCAAACTAAGTTGTAAAGTAAAAATAAAAGCTTTAATTCAGTGATTCTCAAAATGTGTGCCGCGGCACACTAGTGCGCCGTGAAAGTTTTTTAAGCGTACCACGAAACTTTTTAAAAAAACATGAGTTTTTAGATAAGCGGTTTTTAACCTTTCCGATTAAGTTTTCCATTAAGCCCAATTATCAAGTTTCAGTTACCCGTCTGATATTTTTAGTGACGATATTTTATGGGACATAATTTAGCTAATGGTGATTATTAGCTCTGTGGTGTAGCTTGTAGACTTTGCATATTAAACATAACAATTATTCATTTACATCTTATCACATTAACAGTAAAAGTAAAGTGCTTGTTTTAATTTAGTTTTTGCGATTGTTTTTTCTTTGTGAAGATCTTGATATAAGGATCTACGAGCAGTGCAAGTCACTAAAGAGTTTTGCACTACACTAGACGTCAACAAAAAATTATGACTTTTTAAAAAATAGACTGGCTTATTTTAACGCTAAAAATTGTACGTTCGAAGCAATTTCTCACTTCCTTGTTAATCTACCAAATAACATAACTTAACCTTCACCGAAATCTAACTTCAAGTTAATCTTCAGCTTTTTACATATCGTTTTTCTTAACGGTTAATCTAACTGCCTACTTTAGCAACTGTGGCTACTTTTAGCATCAGTCAGCTGTGTGGCCAAGCAACTAAGAGCGCCATATTGATGGTGCATGCAAACGACACAGTGGCGCTTCTAAACCTACTCGCGTCGTTCTATTATGTCTTTCGGAAAGACATTTTGCGGCGCTTTCCTCTGCTTGATAGTCTTAACAAATAGCTCTAAATTTAGTCGTATCTTATTTCAAAATAAAAACTAAAATAACAAATAAAAAATTCAACTGAGCAGTAAACAAATGTCTTGGTATCTCCGGAAGCAGATTGATCCTGGTCAGAGTAATCCTTTGATATCGCCCTAAATATAGCACCTTCTGCGCTTTCCTTTGAGGCAGGAAAACAATCATTGAAATGAAAAATATTTAAGTAAATTAAAATGGTTCTTTTTTTCTATTGTGACTTTTTAAATAAACATGATAATTGCAAAAATATTCTTTTGGATCAGTAGATGTTTGTCTGAAAAAATAATTTTGTCGCTATATAATCTAATTGGCTTTCTTAGATGTTGCGGTCATTTCCATTGCATCAGACCAGAAAGAATTTCACATTAATGGGAAATTTTTTACCGGTTCAACACCACTGCTTTAGATCGTTTCAAAATTTAAAACTTTTTTGTTTTCCATAATCTTATTTTGTTTTCCATAATAAAACTTTTTTGTTTTCCATAATCTTATACCAATGTTTTTATTGCTTTTGTTTGTCCAAAAAAAACCATGTTAAAACATTAAATTTAAATAAATAATTAAAACCCAGTATTATACTGATTTAAACCTGCTTTGCATCATAGTAGACGTAGATGTGCGTAGCAATTGTGAATTGTTGCTAGAGAAAATTAAAAAACTTAACATTATGACCGCGGTAACTTGTGCTATTTGTGCGGTAATATTGCGGTCAAAAATTTTAGTCTTTTCGCTTTCTAAAATAAAAATGTTAAAAGACTTAGTTGAGTTTTCTAGATAATTTTTGGTGGCTGCATTCATGTTTCTTTCTTCTTTTTCTGATAGACCATCAGCAAATATAATCGTTGCGGAAACAGCAAAATTAAATTCAATCGATAAAAAGTCGATAAAACAAATTTTCAAGGAAAACTGTTAATGAATCTTTCTAAAATAGAACTTGACTGATGATCTTTTCCGACTGCAGCTGCCATTCCAATATTTCTTTTTTCTAATCGACAATATATAAGATTATTCTTTACGAAAGTAATGAAAAAAGAACTTATCATTGTCACAGACTTTGTTTGAGAATGCTAAAGAACCAGTTGAACTAGGTAACCTGAATACCTTTGCTGAAACAAAGCTGTGCCTAAATTTTATTTTATTCCGGCTCAAGAAGTAGTCTTGCTATGAGCCTGAAGCTTTTGTACAGTTGGTTCACGAAAGCTTAGATTGGTTTCGTTAAAGACTCTTCTTTACAACAAACAGAGACCACTGTCTCTAATACGAACGAATGTATTGCAAAAATCACGACCGACGAAATTCTATTTTACGCTTTGCCAAACTGCAAAGCGAAATCAACACTATAACTTGATTCAATCAACACAAATAGTTCT
This sequence comes from Diplosoma virens, assembly GCA_963680785.1. NCBI lineage: Eukaryota > Metazoa > Chordata > Ascidiacea > Aplousobranchia > Didemnidae > Diplosoma > Diplosoma virens. Next base: position 250,424 of record CAVMFT010000298.1, read on the forward strand.
ACATCTGTAGAATACAACTCCAAAACACTGGCACAAAATAAATTCAACACTCGTCCCAAATTCTGCCTCCTCTCCAAGGCAACACTTTTTCGCTTTTAGACGTCTCTTTCTCGCCGTCTATCCTCGTCTATTTTTTTGTCTGTTTTATCTCTTTACGCATCGCCTTTATATGGATAAAAGTCACGTGCCGACGAAAATTCTAGTATATGCGGGATTTAACTAGAACTCCCCGGAGAGATCGCTATGCTTGAATGCGCCAGAACATTCCAAAATTATCGAGCTATAGTGGCGCTTGGGCAAAACATTTACGTCATTACTGTTGGCGAGAAGAAAGAGAGAAAAAAGATACATGCATCGCGCAATAGAAAGCGCACCGGACGTTATATTACATAATACAAGAGCAGCGCGCAAAGAAGCGCGATTATTATCTTATAATAAAACTACGAATTACTTTTAACGGGGATAAACTACATTGTTATGATTAAAATTATTAGTAACGAAGTGTGACAATCATTCAAAAAAGAAATGAAACTTATTAATTTGCAAAAGGACCCCTTTCTCTAATCACGATTTTCTCAATAATACTTGAATAATTAAATTTTTTGTCTAAAAACTTATCGTTAATTAGCAATAAGCCATTCAAACATTCTTTTCATTCATATATTTATAGCTCTGCGAATATGGATTTTCAGCTTAGATAAAAATGAAAAGCAAAAATTCAGTTCAGTTTTCTTTTATTTCTGCTCCGCCACATAATAAAAGCACAACAAGCTTAAAACTTACAAGAAACGAGCCTTAATTTATTTAAACAGCTTTTTTGCTTTTAGTCTGTCAAGTGTGCAGCGAAAAAAGTTATAAATTGTTTTATTGTCGTAAGCGGAAAAAGTTTGAAAGCCACTGCTTCAATTGGTCAAGAGTCTTGAGAGGCCAAAAACATTTCAGCTTATGTATTGACCTATGAAAGTAGGTTTTCCATATACAGAAGTTACAAGTTAAAATTTTTGCTTTTTTAAGCTCTTGAAAGTATGTCTAAATAGATTAGAAAAAGTTTGGATATTTTCTGTAAGCAAACTATAGACAAGATGGAGAGAATTTGATATTGAGGCGGATGAGAAAGAAATCGAGGATTGAGTCACCCAAAAGGCACAAAATTAATATTATTGATAGTTTGTTTTAAAGGAAGGTCATAATCTGCTCGAAAAGCAAATTGCAAACAAATTTTAGATAGAATTTGATTTATTTTAATCAGCAGCGGCTTCGCTGAAGACATAATTAATTTCACTTTTATGTAAAAATCAATGTCAAGCCTTTCTACAAAGCATAAAATTGTGTTGTTTTCCTTTATGTTCCCAGGCTAAAAAGCGTTTCGACGAGATTCAAAAAACAAAACAGATTAAAAAATGTATCATCTAATAGGCAGTCAAACAGTGCTACTTCAAACAATTACTAAGGAAGTGCTACTTTTCCACCATTGGAGTAATGTTATCTACCTATTTGTCTGTCGCTGATACAGTTGGTATGTTAGTACGTAGCATGCTCCGAAGCTTGCAAGAGCGAATTAAACAACACATCTTTAAATTTATCTCTAATCTTTTCTCTTTTAAAGCTGTGACAATCTTCCTTCCCAGCAAAGCTAATAGTAGCTCCCAAAATCGCCAAGTCTGCCATTGATGTGACAATAAAAACAAAAAACATGCTGTTTGTTACAGGGACAACAGATTGATTATCTATTCTTACTCAAGAAAGTATTAATTTTTATTTTCCGCTCTACAAACCACTTCTATTAGATCTTTTAACCCTATTTTTTGTTAAAAAAAGATTTTGTCTATAGCCTAAAACTGTTTTAACGTCTCTCTTCTCATTAGTCAAGCCTTCTCGACCAATGGTAATGAGAGCTCTCTTCTCTACTTTGTGACTCAGTTTGTTTAGCACCTTTTTAATAACCCTTGCATTTAAAATATTTTACATTATTTTTCTTGTGTATGACGTCACAGGAATTGTATTATTTGCTTAAATAATTTGATTACGTATTATTTATTGTGCACGTTCTATTTTTTACATTAAGAGCTTTATTTTTTATTTTTCTAGCAAACACTTGACGATTCTATAAAATAAAATTGACGTTGTGGCTTTTAAACAGTGATTAAATAAATTTTGTATTAAATTGTTCTGATTTTTTCATTGAGCATTCTGCAAAGAAGATCGATTCACTTTTGCAATATATTTTATAGGGAATATAATCGCTTGCTTACTAATTTACAGTTTATTTTCAAGTCCTAGTAAAATAAAACTAAATACCAAAATTATAAAGTTTTGTTTAATGTTGGTTATCACAATTTATTTCATTAGAAAATAAAAAAACACTTCAAATTTTTCAAGAATGGATTGCTTTTTGAAGTCGAAAAGTTTGACTAATTTGATTTGACAAGTCGAAAAATTGACAGCGTGGTCGAGTGGTTAAAGCACCGGACTGATGATCAACATAATCTTGGTTCAAAGCCCACTTACGCTATTCTGCTGTGTCCTTGGGAAAAACAATTTACGACACTTTCCCTGCTTTGTGGTCTTGGCAAGCAGTTCTAAATTACAGTAATACCTCTACTAAATTACTAGCGGACAACAATATCATGGCATCTCCGAAAGCAGGCGGGGGTAATTGATTATCCTATGTATAGTGCCTCCGTCGCTTTCCTGCGAGTCAGGAGGATAACTATAAAGATAAAATAAATAAAATAGGACTATTGACTCCCATGACCCGGAAGCTCCAATAAATTTCAAATACTGCTTAGAAATCTATCAGAACTTTGTTGTGGAACTAGAACATATGCGCTCAAGCGAAGGTGCCGAGAATCGGCTTCTAGCATTAAACAAGCAGAATTTGTTGGTAAAGTTTTAGTAGTCAACTGATTTTTCCTATATAGAAGACATCAAATCTTACGGAGATGCTACAAAAAGATACTATAAAACAACTATAAAACGACTTGAAATGACTATACCTAAAACCGAAAAATTTTTTTTCTCGACTGTTTTTTGCTACTCAAAGGCAATAGTCTAATGAAATATTAGAGCAATTTCTGCAAGCATTAAAACACTTTCAAAATATTGTACAATGATATGGTTTCAGCAGAAAAATACAGAGAAGATCTTGCATGCATGTAATGTTTGCATATCTTGCATGCATGCATATCTTGCATGCATGCAATGCAAGAGGCTTTTATCAACGGGTTGTTGTCCAGTTTGTTACGACAACGAGTTTTGGAGAATCATGATCCTTCATTGCAACAAACATTTCAATTTGTGTTTTTATTGAACAGAGCTCAACAACAATCTTCAACATACAATCATAATACAATGCTAGATCTACTTTTTCTGTTTTAGTAATCAATGCATTTGATTATTGCATTTCCCATGGTGTTATTGCAACAAGCTTTTAAACTTGCGTTCTCATTGAACAGAGCTTAACAACAATTTAAACGTTAAAAAACGCTTTTCTAGTTCAGTTCCAACTAGAGTTGCACTTTCTGGTGTTTTAGTTCCGGGTTATTTTCACATAAAAGTTGCAAATGAATCAATCCCAAACAAAAGATCTAAGTGCGTGAACCAATCGCTTTGAACGAAATACAAAATTGGTTAAAAATTGAATTGAGGAAACGTTGATATGTCAAAGCAGCAAACTGAATGTAAAAGAAACTACTGAGATTGACCTATGAGAAGAGAGGAAGAAAATAAACGAGGCGTAATACGGAAAGAAGAAGCTGATAGGAGTTAATAAGTTTTTATTTGTTTGAAGAGTCGATTGGCAGCACAAGATTTTAAGATAGGTTTGAAAAACGTGTTCATTCCTCGAAGACTTTTCATCTGACACTTATCGGAGAAATCGTCAGAATGAAGTGAGAGCAATTCGATCGTGGTTATGTAGGAAACGAGAAAGAGTCTGATTGGTTAAAAAAGGCGGCCAATTAGAAATAGAAAAGAAAAGAAAACGAGAGTGCGTCTGATTGGTCAAGAGAGGCAAGCAATCAAAAGCGAAAGTAAAAGAGCATTAATGAATGTGTTTTGGACTGTAAAGAAATTCCTAGTGTCGACAGAGATTGGGTTGAAAAGATTTGATAAAAGTGGCTTCAAGAGCGGAGAGGTGGAAAGAAGTACGTCCTCGGGCAATGATAGAGAATTTGACGTCACTGATTTGGCTGGCACAGAAAGGGTTTTCCGAAAGATGCTGTCTTATAGCAGAATCAAAATGTTTTTGAGATTTAATATTAATGATACTATGCACCCATTGGACCAATAACAAGGCAATATGTTTTCATAAAATTCTAATGCAAAAGTTTTTATAAAATTCTCATGCAAAAGATTGCTACTTGTTGAGAGAAACTGTAATTTTTGATAAAGTTTTGAATAATTAAATAAGCGTTTGTAAGGATGTTATTGCTTTGATGAAGAAAGATAGTCTTCAACTAGTCTGAGACCTAGTCCAAGAAAAATTCTGAGACAAAGTTTAAAGAACAGATAGGCAGAAGCAATTTAGCAAAAAAATGAGAAGATAGGCGAGGAGGTAGGGAAATTGTGAAAGAACAAATAAAGATATTTTTAATATAATAAATGTATTATCTGTGATAATCATAAACTTAGGCAAAATAAATGTTATTTTGTTTATGAAATTATTTTGTTTATAAATTTATGTTATTTTGTTTATGACATATTATTGGGAGGGGAAAAATTGTATGAATGTGGTGGAAAAATTATCTGCAATAGGTTGGAGAAAAGAAGTAGTTGCCTGTCGCCGTTGCTATTTCTGCAAGTACAAAAATGCTATTTTTCTTTCAGGCCTATAATAGCTTAAGTGACAAAATAAAATATATTTTAAAACTTATGTGTGTATAAATAACATGCCTACTTAGAACATTTAAACAGTAATTACCTTGAAAAGAAGTAAACATATTAACATTAGATTTTTTATTGACCCTCTCCAAATATTTCGTCTCACCAATGCATAGCATATTATCTAGTTGTGCACTATGTAGATCGACAAGTTTAATATTTAGACCAGTGTTCTTCCAAGTGGTTAATTGGAACATCTGAGAGATCGAATGGGGTTCGATAAATAAAAGTTTGAGCTTACCCGAGCAATAATGCATCACTGTCAAAATTTTTAAAAATGTATAGCTGTCAAAGTGGGGACTTTTTTTTAGTTTTTACTTGCTTCCTCTCACATATAATGTAAAAATATATTATTGCGAGTAAGTGGAGATAAAAAACAAATATTCACATTTAGTGATTAATTGTGTGTACTTGATTAGGGATTGATAAAATATTTTTTACTAGTTTAAATTCGACGTGCAGAAAAGTTTGTCCGAGCCAAGCTTTTTTAATCACTGAAGGACGCCTTTGCTACTTGCTAAGTAGGCCTACCACTGGCAAAAGCTTTTTTAACCTGAAAAAAAATGAATTTTTTAAGGCTTTAACCATGGTTTTGTAGGCTTATGCGGTTTAGTATTTTAGTATTTACGTCAGTGCTGGAAATTTGATAGATGTTTATTATTCAACTTCTCGTTTAAACTCTCAAAAACGTTGCAAATTTGAGTTTTTTTATATCTTATTTTTCGAGTTTAGAAAAATGTCAAGTTAATTTAGGTCTTAATTCTCATTCTCGTTATTAGTATGTGCAGGGGCTCCGAAAATTAGCAGAAGTGAAAAAAAGCCCCTACCTTTTTGATGCCATCAAGCTGCCCTCGCTTCCTTATCCAAAAGAGAAAATAAAGAAGCATTTGGAAACTCGAAAATATATATTTGATCAATTGAAGATAAAAGCTTTTATTTTGTTTTTTATCTGCACCCTAATGATTAGAATAAAAATAAAAATTATCGTCTTAATTAAAATTGATGACAATTTTTTTTAAAGTAATTACCAAAGTTTTGCTGAAAAAGTTTACAATACGAAGTGGCATCGTAACTGTTTTTAGTGCAAAAATCTTTTTAAAAAAATTGTATGCCTTTAACAAAACAAGGTGCCTTTTTTGAATTTCGCCCCCTGACAACAGCTTTCCGACGCCCCGGAGTATTTATTAAATATAGTTTTCTTAAAAATTGGTTAAATAATTAACAGGATTAAATTTTTTTAGTTGTAGTTCAGAAATTTTCAGTTTTTGAGTTCAAGTTTAATGCTCCAGTAAATTTATGTCGTTATTATCGTCACTATACCAAAAGAGTGTGTAACAAAACCACCACTCAATGGAGTATGCAACCCGCATCAGCAGCAGTGGTAGGCCGGTAAAAACGAAAAAGTGCTGCAGTCAAGGGTACCGGAGGAATTTTGGCGGAGAGAGGCAAAGTTTAAAATAGGGAACTTTTTAAGTAGAAAAGACTCTCTTAACAAACGCAAATTTTAGCCTAGAAGAAAATTTTAACTAAAAAACCTTAATAAAGACCAAAAATAAATAAATGCAAAGGTCTTCGCTTTTCAGCCGCGGTGTTTTATTTACTTGGCCTGCAAATATTTTTGATTTAGCATACTCATAAGGTGGAACGTTCTTTTTGCAAATAAAAACCTTTTCTTAGTTAATGTAAACATTGTTACTCGTACCAGAGATAGTACTTAATTTTTGTTATAATTCATAAGTTCTTCTGGCACAATCAGAGGCAAGTTTAACTTCAACAAAGACAATAAAAAGCGTAATACATTTTTTAAAGAAAAGCTTGCAACACGACAATTTGTCCGTTACATCGATAAAAACAAAATACAACTCACAACATACGGTATTTATACTATAATATAATATCGCTATAAACCTAAAATATACCATAATATAAAAATTTTATTGCGAATGTTTATTTTCAACCTGTTCATTATAGTTCTTTGCACGAAGTTGTTCAATTTTTTTTGTAGGCTGTCTCTGACCATTGAAACCATTAGTTTTATTTTTGGCTTTTAAATACGTTGTGCATTGTGTGTTGTTTTTACCTGAAGAAGTCCGCCCGATGTGATGGACGAAACGTCGTGTTACAAGTTTTTCTTCAAAAAAATATATACGCCTTTTGTTGCATTTGTTGAAGTTGAACTTGTCTCTGATTATGAAAGAAGAAAAACTTTGGAATTTTAAATTAAAACTTTTTCTATTTTATTGGCCTTCACTTTGAACCAAAAAAAATTGCACTATAAAAGTCAAGTTCTTTAAAAATATAACCTAACCAATTAATCATATATGTTAACTGGGTAAATTTTTATACCATAAAAACTAAAGCCTATTTATTATGCCTTCTTCTTCTTCTTTTTTTGGGTTTCCCTTTAATCAAGGGTTTCCACACCGTATTATGTTCCTCCACAGTGCCCTGCTTTCAATGTCCCTTCTTCCTCGCACAAGCTTGCCCCATTTCCTCTTTCACTACATCCACAAACCTTCTTTTTGGCATTCCTGTGTTCCTCTTTCTCGGTAACTCCATTACCATCACCGTTTTTCCTATGTACTCCTGGTCTCTCCTCATGACATGTCCAAACCAGCTCAGCCTGCTCTCCCTCATCTTCATTCCTAACCGTTCTGTCTTAAATGTACTCCTGATGTACTCATTTCTAATCTTATCGTTTCTCGTCACTCCCATAGCAAACCTCAACATTTTTATCTCTGCAACTTTCATCTCTTTTACATGTTTCTTTGTAACCATCACCGTGTCCAGTCCATACACCATTGCTGGTTTCATCACTGAACTATACACTTTTCCTTTTACTTTAGCTGGTAATCTCCTGTTACAAATTCGTCGTCGTCTTCGTTGTCGTCATCTTCGTTTGAAAAAACATCCAATCCAGGTCAGACACAAACAGGACTGGGACCGAGAGTTTATCCTTTTACTACCCCAGGCTGCTGCACTGGCTGAATCAGATGCTGGCAGTGATGTTGTTAAGCCAGCATTGAATTTTGTCATCCAAAACCGTCAAATCTTTTGTTCCATGTGGTGCCGATGTATGGGGCACGATATTAGAACGTAGTCTGCGGTATGTTCAACGGCGTCGCACTCGCAATTCGGTGAAGGAACAAAACCTGTTTGCACATGGACGAATGGAATCGCCCAACACCAGTTCTCAAGCGGTTAAGCTTAACCCAAGCTGCCCGGGACTAGCCCATCCCAACAGCCCTGAAATCGGTCATGGCACAAAAACACGGAGCCTGGAAGCATTTTCACAGTACTCTGCATTCCATTTATGATTTGTCCATTCAAAAGCACGGATGCCAAATCCGGCAAAGTTGTCCGAAAGATTCCGCACAGCTGACACAAATGAGCGTCTGGATCTTAGTCTCGCTTGGCGAGCATCTGAGGATCAACTTAGAAGACCATGCAAGATATGATCGGGGTCCAGAGATCTCAGATAGGCCAAGGAGTGTGTCGCTCCCAGTCTGCGAAGCTCAGCTGGCTGAATGCCTGAAAGTATGGGTAGGTAGTCTGTTGGAGTGGGACGCAGGTATCCATTGACTTTGCGAAAGGCGTCGTTCAAGACACTGTCTATGAGGCGAGTGTGAGCGCTGCAACACCAGACTGGCGCACAGTACTCAGCTGTTGAGTAGACTAGAGACAAGGTGGCTATGCGTAGTGTTTTAGCACCAGCACCCCATCCCGAGCCCACAAGTTGCCTCAGCAGTGTGACGCGCGAGGATAGTTCTTTGTGCAATGCCACTAAATGATGACGAAACATGAGTGATCTGTCCAGTTTTACCCCAAGATTAGTAGGGGTTGGAAAGAACGGTAAAAGCCAATCATTGTTGTAGACCTTTAGCTCACGTTTGGCCTCTCGGTTATTTAAGTAAAAGGCTGCCGTCACCGTCTCAGTGTGACTGAGCTTCAACCTCCAAGTCTGGAGATACGCTGAAAGTGTAAACATGTCTTGGCTTAAAGTCCCCTCCAAGTCCTTCCAGTTTCCAGAAGAGTGCAACAATGCTAAATCATCAATATAAGCTAACTTTTTGGAAATCATGGAAGGCAGATCGTACGTATAGATGTTAAATAGAAGGGGAGCCAAGACCGATTCTTAAGGAACGGTGTTTTTAAGACGGCGTAACCTGCTTTGCTTGCTGTCACCGGTAGTAAGAATAAAACTTTGGTTTCGTACAAGCTCCATGATTAATTTAACCATGTACTTATCTGGCAGAAGCCTCAGTAACTTTCAGGTAAGGCCACGTTGCCAGACAGTGTCATAATATGCAGCTGTCAGATCAACAGATATGCCACTGGCCTTTTTTTTAGCCTCAAAAGAATCCTCGATGTTCTGGGTCAACAGAACAACTTGATCTACCGTTGACTTCCCGCGTCGGAACCCAGCCTTCTCTTTAGGGAGTAGTGGATCAATTAATGGCTCAACGCAAGCGTAGATAAGCTTCTCGAGGATCTTGTAGTTGAAACAGAACAGAGATATCGGTCAATAACTCTTTGGGTCCCCCACAGACTTTATTGGCTTTGGGATTGCGACTACAAGCGCTCTCATCCAGATCTAGGGAATCTTGAGTCGGCGCAAGCAGGAAGAAAAAAAGTCAGTTAACCAGGACTTCAAAGCAGCTCCAACATGGATTATAAGCTCTGTGAAGATGTAATCGGGAGCAAAGCTTGTCAGAGATATTTGCTGGGTCTGGTGTTGTGGCCCTCCAAAGGTCAGACACTTCTTGAGAGACAAGTCGAAATGACTAGCGGTCAACAGCCTCGTATCTTCCATTTCTGACCAACTGAGACGGGACAGTGGCGAGGAGAGTGTCGTGATCTACCAGTAAGGTTGTTAAAAATACTCCATGCTTTTCGACTAGAGTGTGAGAAGCTGATTCTCCGAACTGCGTCGGGCTATTGATCCCTCCGCTTCCTGTCAAGCTTGGCAAGAAGAGTTGTAATAGCCAAACTAGAGTTGTCTCCCTGAGGAGACTGCAGGAAAGTTCTATACAGGGATTCATATTTTCTATAGGGGGATTCTATAGAGGGATATTTTCCTCAACCAATCGCTGTTTCTTTATTCTAGTAAAAGGGTTGTTTTTTGAAAACAACTTTTAGGGGTGGGAATGTTGGAAAATACAATTACCTTTTTTAATTTGATTTTTGTTTAGCCGCGCTAGTGTTTCTGTACCAGGTGATTACATCGTGCCATTTTTAATATGTAATTTTTTATTGTTGTGAAGCACGCCTGCTGGAGAGCAGCTAGTTTTGTGTAAATTGTATAAGTAAGGTGAGCATACATGGAATAAAATCAGCATTAATTACTTCAGTTTGCTAATTGCTTTTAATCAACACTATCGTTCTTTCGGCAGCGTTAGTTTAAGGTAGGAAACCGGTAAGAAACCTACATACAACGTAGAAAAAAAACTGTAACTTTTCGACTAGTCGTAGCTTGTGTAAATACAAATATAAAAAAACTACGGTACTTAAAAATAAAGATTTCAAAAAGCATTGTGCAGACACGAGCACATTCATGTCTGTTTTGTCGAGAAAAGTAAGCCTGATTGAATTTGTCGGCAAAATGTGACATATCAGGTTGTATTTATAGTAGGCTGTGGTTTAAGTTTGTGAGGTAGGAAAAATTAGTTGTAATACTTTTCTTTGCAAACTTTTTCAATTTTTGGCATTTGCAAAAAAATTTTTGTACGTTCCGAATAAATGCAGTAGATAACTATGCATAAATTCTAGCAGCAAAAGTGTTGATTTCTAGAAAAATATATTAAAAATTTTTTAATAAAAATCCATTACACTTTTTTGCAAAATTAAATTGATAATTTTATTTAAATGGTCAAATCCCAATAAAATGATTAATAAAATAATTTAAAGTTCAATAATCCCAATATTTAGTGAAGGAATTAGAAACTAAAACCAACTAAATCATAATAACTAGTCTAATATTTTAAAGTGCTTTTTTTATAACGATTCTACAAAACAATGGCGTGTTTTGCAGCAAGGCATACTAATGTAACGTTTTTACGAGCCCATTCCAGAAATAGTAGACGAAAGTTTGGAAAAAATTTATCAGAGCTTATTTTATTTAAAAGCTGACTTTTCACAAGTGCGTTCTGTATATAGTTTTGGTTTTGGCATAGTTAACAAAGTTGTTATTGTTGCAAAGATGAGTCTCATAAAATAATTTGCAGCAGAACAGAAATCACCGCACGAGAAGCAAGGAATTAAATATTCTCAAGTTGGTATTGCGTCTCTGACCATCTCTGATAATCTGTCGGAATTTGTCGCGAGTAAAGAGAGTCTCAGACTGAGACAAATCCCGGCAGATTGGATCTGACCAACAGATTTGGGAGGACTACCAGAGATGGTTAGAGAGAGAGAGAGAAAGTCGGTGAATTAGGCAGATAAGCCTGACTAAGAGATTAGGCCAAACTACCAGAGACCGTCAAACTGAGCCACGCTTACTTGAAAAATTTCTATTTCCGGCTTCTCGCGTTGTGATTACCATTTTGCTGAAAATTTTTGCGACTCATCTTTGCAATAAAAATCAGTTAATTTACGTGTGCCAAAAAAAAACTTACCACAATATTTTACTTTAAGTCAAATTTATTTGTTTTATTTTTTATTTTATCTCTATATTTATCCTCCTGACTTGCAAGAAAGCAATGGAGGCGCTATACATCAAGCAAACAATTACCCTGACCTGCTTCCGGAGATATTAAGATATAGCTGTCCGATTGTTTTTTTACTTTTAGATATGTGAATGAAATTTAGAAAAATGAAATGAAATAAAACTCCTTGCTAAAACCGCCAAGCAGGAAACGTGCTATAAAGAGTCTTTCCAAGGACAAAACAGAGTGTGCAAGTAGGTTTTGAACCGAGACCATTTCGATCACAATCACGGCGCTCTTAACCATTTGACCACGTTGCCAAGTTAATGGAATTTATTCGTATTAAAATGCAATTAACAAAATGGTTTTAAAACTTATAAAAAAATCCTGTTAAATAACTAATTTTTTTAAAGAAAAAAAGTTTTTTCTAAAAACATTTTGTTAAAAGATCAAATTCCAAAAATATTCCGTTCTTCAGAAAAAAAGCTGCTTTTCAAGTTTTTTGAAACAGGCTCAAATTAAGCGTTGCAGCAACGCATTGTCAGCGGTTAATGATGAACTTATTATTTTTAATCAAATGTAGATTAATCTTTAATAACTTAAGCCACAGTTTTATTTGATAAATTTTGATAATTTCATGATAAAAATTTCTGTTTAATTAGAAACTCATTTCAAAATTTTGAAAAGGGGAATATAATGTCGAAAATAAATCTTTTATAAAATAATTACTACCAAATTAATACCAAAAGTTTTATGCATTGTATATATTAATAAATTAGTTGAAAACGTTTGGCTGCTTTTTCATAATTCTTTTTCTTTAACAATTAGTGTTGCAATACTCAGCAGCACAACTAAAATCAAAAAAAATTGTTTTTTAACGTTTTCGGCTTCTTAAGCCCTTTTCAAGAAAACTTAAACTTAAAATAAAATTAACAATAACGTGTGAAATAACAATAATAGTTTGTAACAATCTCAAAGGATGAATCTTGCGATGGACATTGTTGTGAATAGTTTGCTTCATTTTGTTAATTTCATTTTAAGTTGAAGTTTTCTTGAAAAGGACTTATGAAGCCGAAAATGTTTAAAAGTAAAATTTTATGAATTTAGTTAAGCTGCCGACTAACGCAAAAATATGGCTGAAAAAATTTTATTCTTTGCCAAAATCAATTTTTTTTCTATTTCTAAACACCTAACTAACAGAATTTTAGCTTAATATCTAACTGAATTTCACGATGAAGCGCACTCGCTATAGTTTCAATCCAATTGAAACAGAGAACATAAATAAATGAATAAGCCGTGATGCACGCTATTACAGTATAAGCAAAGTAATGACAAGAAGTTGACTACAATTTAAAAAAAGGAAAACAATGAACAAAATTTTTCTACATATAGCAAAATTACGACTCAAATAAAATAAAAATGATTAGAAAATCTTAATCTACAGTATTTTTCGCTGTTTTATTTTTTGTTTTCTACTTAAATCTGATGTCAGGTCTGGGAAGAAGCCAAAATAAAAAAAAATTTCTCTGAAATAAACGTGATGTTCATACATTAAATCAGGCAGTATTCAACCAATTGGTCGACAATCAAGCAGCCTGCAGAAAAAGATTTCCCGATTTCCAATGAGCCAATCCGGCTCTAATGGTAATGTAAAAACCTTTTATTGAGATAGTGACTGTTGTTTTCATTTCTTTTAACAATTGATTGAGTTATGTTAGTTTTAAAAGCAAAAAAATTGTTAAACTATGAATAATAGTTAAGTAATTTCCCCAACTATATTCCGGAAAACAAATGATGTTGCTATTTGTAATTTTTTATTAATTAAAAAAACAAATAAAAGCCTCATTAAGAATGGCAAGCATTAAACCCTTGAAGCAAATGAATCAATCGCTTTGATTACTGCTCAGGTCAGCAATCTATTGGATCTTTCAAAGAGCAGTTTTATTTATTTCAATTTTTTCGGCTGTTAAACTATAATTTAAACACAATTAAGAAATATTGGGGAGAGGGAAAAAAGGAAAATCTTTAATCTTGCAAAATGAAGACAAGTAATGCGTTTGTATCATGAAAACGTAGAAAAACTACCACGAAAACAAATTTTTTTATCATTTTCCTACCATAAAATCCCCTTTATTTTGTAGAAAATATATGATACGCTAAAAACGTCTTTTATAAAATGTTTTTAGTTTTTTATTTCAATTATTCACACTTACTAGAATAGTTTTTCTTTATTTAGTTTATCTATAAAATTATCACATATCGTGAAATATTTGATTAATTATTCAAAACCGACTACTTCTGCGCTGTCTGCAAGTCAAAAGATGAAAAAAGTTTACAAAATAATCTTGAATACAAGCAGTTTGGTGTTCAATACTGAACTGTTTCGCTTTTTTATGTATTGTTTGGCAGAAATTAAGATTCTTTTACTTTTATTTCACAAGTAATCGCTTCAACTTGAAAAACTGAAATTTTTAAAAAATTTAATACAATTTTTATTACTTTAATTGCATTTAACTTAATTGAATGAATTGTTACGTCACATTAAAAGTATAAACCAGTGGTCAATTGTTACGTCACAATTATTTCTCTAAAACAATTCATTCAATCAAGTTAAATACAATTGAAGTAATAAAAATTGTATTAAATTTTTTAATTGAATTAGAGCAGTGTTCTTCAAACTTTTTTCATCGAGACCTATTTTGTACAGCCAAATTTTTTCGCGACCCCTAAAAAAAGGTCTTCACCTAGAATCGATTTCTGATTCTGCTATTTTTCCCCCAACATCAAGGTATTCTCTAAAAAAAAAAAAGGCCTTTACCTAGAATCGATCTCTGATTCCGCTATTTTTCCCCAAAATCCAAGGTGTTCTCTAAACCAGTGTTCTTCAAACTTTTTTCAACGCAACCCACTTTGCACGGCCAGTGGTGGATATTCGAATTTAGGGGCCCGAGGCAAGAATTTTCAAAAATTGATGTTGTCTGAGAAAAAAAAGAGGTCTGGATTTGGGCTTGCATATTTTTCTCCCAAAACCAAGGTGTTCTCTAAAAAAAAAAAAAAAAGATCTTCACTTCGATTTCATCTTTGATTTCCTTATTTTATTCCCAAAATCAAGGGGTTCTCTAAAAAAAAGGTCTTCACTTTAATTTGCTGTTGTATTTCGCTATTTTTCTCTTAAAACCATGGTGATCTCCAAAAATTAAAATCTAAAATCCCGCGACCCTCATTGAGCCCTTTCGCGACCCACCAGGGGGTCGGGACCCCCAGTTTGAAGAGCCCTGAATTCGAGGATTGAATGAATTGTTTTAGAGAAATAATTGTTACATCACAATTAAGCAATCGTTCGAAACAAAATTCACTTTGTTTAATTTTACAACAATTACGACGTTACCAAAATTGATCATTGTAACGTTTACAAAAATAAAACAAAACAAGCAACTTACTATATTCGCTATAGCAAACGGGACCAAACCCTTCGCACGTCATAATTCCTGGTTTGTTACAATTACAAGGGATGGGACTGTACAGTGATAATGGACATTGTTGTGAACAATTTGCTTCATCGTGAGGACTGAGCCAGGGACAGTTTATCCATCCATCACATTTCAAACTATCAGAACATCTGTTACAAAACAATATCATAAAGCCAATAACCGACGTCATAATCCGATACAAAATATAGATTTGCTAGTCAGCAGTAAAGTTTAAATCAGAGTTCCGTGGATTGAACCGAACAAGTTGATTAGTGGTTAACTTTATCATTTGGTTCATCTGGTTTTTATTCCGCTCTACAATCAACATTTCAATTTCTGTTTTGTTGGGACACAACAATAAAAAACAAGCAAAATAAATAAAAGAAGTAGTAATCAGTAAATTTTGGGATAAGAGAATTGCTAAGTGATCGCCGAAATCTAACTAAATTATTAAAATTTCAACAAAGTTTGATGGTAGGCAATAGGCAAAAAAAGTATTTTTGAACATAGGAACAAAATCAATCGAACTGCAGTTGTTTTTGTTTTTTATTTTATATTTACGGATTCATCGACAAAACGCTTCGTCAGCTTTAACTTACAAGGACAATGGTGTTAAAAATGCCGTGAAACAAGTTAGTTGGAAAAGTTCTAGCAGATTGAACATCTTTTAAAACAGTAATATATATTTAGTAATTTTTTGGAACTGTGGTTACCAAAGTACGGCTTGCGGTTCGGATACAAAGTCTGTCAGGCTCGTCAAAATCTGACGCAAAGAAACGAAAATATAGAAAAGTATAAACCAGTGGTCACCAAGCTACAGCTGATCAAATGATTCAACAATGAAAAAAATAATACAATCTTTTAATTTACTGTCTAGGAAAGATCCATTAAAAATTATTTATTGATTTTTTTATTTTTTTTATTTCATCTCTATATTTATCCTCTTGACTCAGAGAAAAGCGACGGAGGCGCTAATACTTAGAGTAAGCAATTACCCCAACCTGCTTCCGGAGATGCCAAGATATTGCTGCCGCTTAAAATTTATAGAGATATGATATTAATTTAGAGCTGCTTGCCCAGACCACCAAGCAGGGGAAAATGCTGTAAAGTGTCTTTTCCAAGGAGACAACAGAATGAAGCGAGTAGGATTTGAACCGAAATCATGTTGATCACAATCGCGGGGCTTTAACCACTCGACCACGCTGCCGACGCACACGCTGCCGATTTGAAGCGAAGACCTAATTTTGTGTATTTAATTAAGTTGTCGAATACGATATTTATCAAATCTAAGTAAAAACTTTTTTAGATAATTTGTTAGCTTACTAATAAGCTTACTAATCTCCTTTTCTATTTAATTATAATTATTATATTATATTATTATAATTTTCTATTTATTATAATTGTTAGCTTACTGTAATATGTTAATTCATTTCATCTAGTATTTAACCTTTAGTAAGGCTTTAAAAGCCTATTTTATTAACATCTAAATATAGCACATTATAAATAAAAAAACATTACAGCACACAAAATAATACTACATCTTTGTTAGAACTGAAAACGTCTTTCTGAAAATACAATCGTATAACAATCATGACAACAATTAGTGTGAATTGAAAGACGCGCTTAAACAAATAGTAAATTAAATTGATCGGAACGATTGCCGAGTTCAAAACTCATAACATTCACTCCCACAAAAATTATTCAAAACACTGCAAAAAATAATCAATAATATACAGGGTCGCCGTAAGGTTCAATAGGATGACGAACTCGCGACGTGCGACGTAACTGAGTTTTATTTTCAAGAATTTTGGGTTGGTCCTGATTTACGTCGTTTTTGACTTCGGGATTACTGTCAGATTGATTTAAAGAAATATTAACGTCATCTTGCAATTCATTGCTAACAGTTTCGTTTTGTTCATGCAACGAAGATTCTGTTGCCGCATCATAGTTGTTGACATGGTTTTCTCCCCTGGATGTGACAGCCTTTGGAGCCCAATCTCGAAGAAAAAAGGGTAGGTAATTCTCTACCATCTTTTAACCTTACGTAGGCATATCGTGGATTAGCTTCTAATAGTTCGGCTTCTTCCACTAGTAAATCAGACTTATCGTTTCGATTATGATTTTTTACGTAGATGGGTCCCGGCTTTACCCAAGATGGCAACGATACACCATTAAATAATTTTCTATCATGGCAAAACATACGTTCGTGAGGAGTGCAATTTGTATCAGTGCATAATAATGAACGAACAGAATGTAACATATTAGGTTAAACATACTCCCAGTGCGTAAGCGATACTCTTTTTACACGTAAAGCCAAAACGATGGTTTTCCAAATAATACCGTTATTACGTTCGACTTGTTCATTGCCTCTAGGATTATACCTGGTGGTCCTGCTAGTAGGAACACCCAAGCTGTGCAACCACGATTTAAATTCGTAACACATAAAATTGGTCCCTTGGTCAGTATGTACATAGCTTGGCAAACCAAACATACAAAATAAATTTGTGAGTTTTTCAATAATAGTTGACGCTTTTAAGTTTTTGCATGCATATACAGAAGGAAAACGCGAATATTCATCAATAATTACAAAAATATATTTGTTCCCTGACGTGGTCGAAAGCGGTCCTTTAAAATCAAGACTAATTCTCTCGAACGACTTGGTTGCTTTGATTAAATTAAAGTTGTCTTTTGGTTTTAAGAATTTAACTTTAATTTCACTGCAGTCGGTGCATGCTTTCACGACATTTTTTACATCATCAAAAGAAAAAGGCAAATTTTTTATTTTAACGTAATGAAACATTCTGGTTATGCCTGGGTGGCACAATGCTTTGTGTAATTCGTCCAAAGATTTTAGCGAAGAGAGTGATATTGATGCTGCAGCTGCTCTGGAAAAAGTATCAGGCGCACAATTAAAATTACCTGGTCGATATATAGTTGTAAAATCGTAAGGAGCAAGTTCTAAGGGCCATCGTTAAACATTAAACATTAAACTTTTAGTTAAGATCTTGGATATTTTTATAAACTCATTAGTAGCTTTATAGACTAAAAAATGCGATAATGAATTTAAACTGTCTAAGTAAATAAAAATAAAATAAATTGCAAATTTTTTTAAGCTGATCTTTGAAGTGAATTTGAAATTTGGATAAAAAGCAATTAATCTGGTTTGAAAAAAATTTTAAAATTTGTTTTTTTAGAAAAGATTTCATAAATTGTTGTTCAAAATAAAATTTGGCACAAAATACCAAAGTGCTCCAAACTAAATACAAATGTCTTTCAAAGTAAACAAAATTTCCTAATAAAATTTTTCAAAGGAAACAAAAAATCTTTCTAGTGTCCCTTTACACCTCAACGTTTCCAAAATGGGAACATGAGTTTTAAATTAGACGCGCCGCTTCATATAAACCATATCCTGAAAATATTTTTTAGTTTTATAACTGAAAGAGTAATGTTTTTGAATATAAATTTAAAGTCATTTGTTTACATTTTTGAGAATGAAAATTGTACACAAAGACTACATTTCTATCTAACAAAAACAAATACTTCACAGACGTACTTTAGCAAAAAATTTGGCGCTTTTTTAGAAGTTTTCCGACATTGAGAGATTGCTGACGCAGCATTTTTCTCTCTCGTTTCGAGACGCAAAAGCGTCTGGATAGAAAAAAGACAAGATAAAAATTATACAAATTTTATTTAATTATTAGGTTCACAGCACACGATGCAACTACACATGGGAAAATATTTTTTTATTGTAAATAAGTTTTAATTTACATTAATTTGCTTTAATGGCTATTTCTTAAGAACTGATTTTTATTGGTGAGATGTCAGTCGAAAGTGGATGTTCAAAACTTACTTGTGTCATTTTATTGTGTCCTTGAAAAACAGTTTAAAGCACTTTATTCTCCTCGGCGGTCTTGGCAAGCAGTTATAAATTTCAATCATAACTCTAAATAACAAATTTAACGGGATAACAATACTTGGGCATTCCCAAATTCAAAACGGGGTAATTGCTAGATGGCTGCCGAAAGTATGCCCAAAGTACGCCTCGCAAATTTTTTAGCAAGTCAGAAGGATAAATAGAAAAAATAATTTTTTAACAAGTCAGAAGGATAAATAGAAAAAATAATAATGAGAATTTTGCGATAGTTTTTTTGTTTAAATGCCAATTTCCACACTCATAAACAAATTGTTCTATTCAATTACAAGTTTTATTTTAAGTAATATCTCGGTTTATAAATTATTGAGCAATTTTATCATAAACATTGCATAATTTTTGTTGAAATCTAAATCTGAATTTATTTCGAAAAGTGTTTGAATTATATGTTAAAACTTTAATCATTTTTTACAAAAGCTATTTGCTCTAGAAATAAAATATATTTTTATATCTAGAGCAATGTAGAAATTAAAATTTTAAAATATTTGTTTACTTGGTACTGCTACATCGAAATTAAAACGATACAATCAATTTCGCTGCGTTTTATATATTTCTTATCAATTAGTTTTTTCGTTGATCCGTGGGGCTTCTTTTCAAACAGAAAAAATAAGCTGTAACAAATTGTAGATAATTGAATGCCTTTGTTTTTCACCATCGGATTAACCCAGTATTTTTCAACTCTTTGTGGAATTTTGCGTTTTGTGATCCTTAAAGGAGTTTATATAACCCACGAACTTGTTCCTATTTTTTTTGGATCAATAGATAGTTAAAAAATATTGTATAATGCGGCGCTCGCCAAATGGTGGTCCGTGAAAAAATGGCCATATTTACTGTATATTTCATGAGTATTCAAAATAAAAATTGAAAACTAAGAAAACTTATTTTAAGTTATATTTTTTAAAATCTCTGCTACTTTTATTAGAAAAATTCCTTCTGAATGATTGATTTTCAAACTACTTTTGCAGGTGTACTGCTGTATCCATGACTTCCTAAAGATACGGTCTGGTTTGTCTCATTTCACAGACTGTTACTCTGTACTTTACCTGAATTTCGTATTACAGGGTTTTTCAAAAATAAAGAGCCAGTTTTACTTGTAACATATATTGCTTCAAATAATAAAAATAATGAGTAAAAACAATTAAGAAAGAAAAGAATTAGAGTAAATCTCAAAATATTAGATTAAGTAAAGCGGCTATATACAACAACAATTAAAGAAGTGCTGTTTGAAATTACAAATTTGAAATTACAAACTGAAAGACTCCAATTTGTAATTTCAAGCAGCTCTTGTTTAGTTTCTATTGTATATATAGTCGCTTTACTTGATCAAATATTTCGAGATTAACACTAACGCTTTCCTTTCTTTGTTGTTCTTCACTGATTATTTTTATTATTTGAAGCAATATATGTTACAAGTAAAACTTGCTCTTTACTTTTGAAAAACCCTGTAAGAAAGTAAAAGTTTTGTGATTATTATAATAAAAATATGTTTACTTAATCTTTTTTTGCAAGTTCAATCGAGTGCTCCACCAATTAAAAACTTATACGTACATTTAGTGATTTAGTGATCAAAAATTTTTTGAAATAAATTCGACATTGATATTTTGAAATAATTCACATAGAGACTGCTACATCGTACGCGTAAATGATTGCCGCGTTGGTAATTGGCTACGGGTTTGAAACCAACGCGCCTTTTGTTCTTGCTCTGAATAATCTGCGCCTTTAGTGCATTCTCCTGTGGCTGTTTGGTATCGAGTAATGCCACGTTAAATTGGGCAAGTGTTGCTTGCCACTTTGTATTCGGACAATAATTTTTCTTTTGGAACTGGTGAGATGAACTTCGTGATCAAAGAGAGGTCGAATTTCAATTGCAGAATTTCGAATTGATTTTTGCTGCTAGTAATTATTAGTCCTTTGGACGTTGGCTACATTGGGTAGCAATTTGATAATCTTTTCGATGTTTTAATTTGTATCTCTTCGACCCTTCTGAAAAGACTTCACCCTGTGAGGAGGGCAAGATGTATGAGGACAAACTTTCAAAGTACTATTAACATATATTTTTTATTAGATCTGTTTGCAGGTCAGTTTGAAACAGTGTCCACGCCGCAAAAAAGAAACTGAGTAGTATTAAACGACCAAAGCTTTCGATCACAGAATATTTAACTAGACTAAAACTAAATTTCGTAGAAGAGGCAAGAAAAGTGTTTAACTTTTAAAATATATAGCCCATGAAAAGTACAGTGTACTGTGCCTACAAAAGTAAGAAATATGCTTTAAAATTTTATCAGATATTTTAAATTTAAAAAAACAAAAATGTGGCGCAAAAATATTGATAAAACTTTTGAAAAATTTTTATTGGTTTTAACATTTATCATATATCAAACAACGTTGACTGACTTGATGAATATAAATAGTAGTTCGAGCCCAAGCGAACAGTTGTTTAAATAACAACCTTTTGTGTTTTATCACTTTAACGTCTTTTTTTGGTTATATACATCTAAAATGGTCATTTTGACCCGCAACAGGATTCTTTTTGGTGAGTTTTTTTGTTGCTAGACTAATTTTGGGTCTTAATTTTTTTTGGAGTTTGTTGTTTTTTCACCGATGATTATGCAACATTCTTGTCATATGGCTCTATAGTGTTTGTTTAAATTATAATAATTAATATTGCTTTTATTTCTTTCAATAATATTGCGCTCTTTGAGCATCGGGAGCACAGTCCAATGTTTCCTGATGCCGGTCCCAAGCCCGAATAAATGGGGAGGGTTGCGACAGGAAGAGCATCTGGCGTAAAAATTTTTTGCCAAAAATATACAAATGCGTTATGATAATATTGGATCGGATCGGCCGAGGCCCGGGTTACCAACCACTGCTCGGGTGTTGCACAGCAGGGCATATGTGGAAACTATGTTACTGCTGGCTTTAGGGAAAACAAGAAGAGAAAGAGAGGAAGAAGGCGAGTAAAGAGGCAGCGGGAACTGTAGAAGGGGAGACGCACATTCATAAGTGTGGACAGTTTAAATATAGAAACAATGGTTGGAAAGGAAAAAAGGCTGGCAGGCATGATGGATCAAAGGAATGTAGGAGGAGGAGTAAAGCAAGGAACATTGGAGGTGGATGCAAACAATTTTACAATACAACTGATGGAAGAAGAAATGGGATAGGGATAGTTATGAAGGAGGAACTGGCTGAAAATATCTTGGAGGTGAAAAGGGTGTCACACAGGGTAATGGCCATAAAACTGGAGATAAAAGGGTCGATCGATACTGAACATGGTAAGCGCGTATGCACTAGAGGTTGGCAACAGCATGAAAGAGAAATGTGATTTTTGGCAAGATTTTTGTAAGACCAGATGGATGGGTTGATAGAAATCGTATCAAAACAGGACTGGATAGATCTAGGTGCGGACCTTAATGGACATGTGGGCAAAGGAAACATAGGGGATGAGGAAGTAATAGGGAGGTACGGCGCTGGAACGAGAAATAAGGAAAGATAAATGGTTTTGAATTTAACAAAGAGGATGGAATTGGCGGTTGTCAACATTTATTTCAAGACAAAGACAATAGAGGGTGACGTATAAAAATGGCGAAAAAAGTAACCAAGTAAATTATGTGATGTGCAGAAGGAGAGACCTGAAGGAAATGTGTGATTGCAAGGTAATGGTAAATGAGTACCTCGCAAAGCAGCACCGTAGGATGGTGGAATGCAAAATGACTTCCATGGTGAAAAAGAAAACGGCAGAGAAAGTACAGCCAAAGATAAGATGATGGTAACTGTCAACAAGCGTTTAAAAATCATGGTTTTGGGAGGCGAGGATGTGTTACCTAATGAGTGAAACAAAACAGCAAAAATGTTAAGAAAAACAGCTGAGACTATGCTTGGAGTGAGATTTGGAAAACGAAAAGGAGACAGGGAGACATGGTGGTGCAATGAGAAAGTTCAGGAGAGTATAAAAGAAAAGAAAAAAGCAAAGGAAGCATGGGACAAAATAAGAAATGAAAATACTAAAAAAATATACAAAGAAAAGAAGAGTAAGGCAAAGAAGGCAGTTGCGATTGCGAAGAGACGTGCGTATCAAAATTTGTATTCTAGATTGAAAACAAAAGAAAATGAGAAAGACTTGTAAAGATTGGCTAGGCAGAGAGACAGAGCGGGGAAATATGTACAGCAAGTGAGGGTTATGAAAGATGAATACGGTAATGTGATGATAAGTTCAAAGGCAGTGTTAAAGAGATGGACAGAGCACTTTGAGAAACTGATGAACGAGGAAAATGACAGAGATCCTAGGAGAGAGGAAGCAGAAGTGGTTAAAAAAAAATGAATAGTGTCAGTAGAGAAGAAGTGAAGAATGCACTGAGAAAGATAAAAAAAAAGGTAAAGCGGTTGGGCCAGACGAGTTGCCAGTAGAAGTTTGAAAGTGCATGGATAGTTTAAACGGTAATAGAGGTTTTCACCAGACTGTTGAACAAATTATTAGTGTTTGAACGGATGCCAAAAGAATGAAAAAGGAGTGTGCTTATCCCAATCTATAAGAACAAAGGAGACACACAGTGCTGTGGAAGCTACAGAGGAATAAAGTTTATGAACTATACCATGAAGATATAGGAAAAAAATTATTGAAGCCAGGCTAAGGGATTGTGTAGAGATCAGTAAACAGCAATATGAATTTATACCAGCAAAAGGAATTAGTGATGCCATGTTTGCCTTAAAACTGTTAATGGAAAAGTACAGGGAAGGTTAATGAGAGCTAATTGTGTATTCGTGGACCTAGAGAAAGAGTTGATTAGTGGTACAAAACTTTAACATAGCTTTGAAAAGCGTGTTCATTCCTCAAAGGACTTTTTATCTGACACTCATCCGGAGGAATCGTCAGAATGAACTGAGAGCAATCCGATTGTGATTATATAGGCAAGGAGAATGAGTGTGATTGGTTAAAAAAGGAAGCCAATCAATAATAGAAAAGAAAAAAAAGGAAAGAAAAGGAGATGCATCTGAATGGTCAAGAGAGACAACCAATCAGAAGTGAAAGTAAAAGAGCGTTAATAAATGAGTTTTATACTGTAAAAAATTTCTTGTGTCGACAGAGATTGGGTCGAAAAGATTTGATAAACGTAGCTTCAAGACCTGAGAGATGGAAAGAAGTACGTCCTCGGGCAGGAATAGAGAATTTGGTTGTCACTGTATTGGCTGGCACAGGAAGGGTTTTCCAAAAAATGCTATCCAATAGCAGAGTCATATGCGGTGACTTGAGAAGTGCTGCTTTTCTTGCAGGCACGGTAAAGATTAGAGCAATCTTGAAAAGAACGATAGTTTCTGATCAACCTGGAAACATGTTGCTTACTGCGTTCTTGCAACCTTTGGGATGCACGTCCTACGTACATCGTTCTTGTAACCGTTGGGAGCACCAAAACTTTAGAGTAGCTACAAAAATTTATATATATTACATGCTTTTGAAGCTGTGAAAAAGCGTGGTTTTTAAATTCACAGATACTCTCATCCAATTGAAAATATTTGCCAAGATAATACAAAGCTTTCATAGTAGTATATACAAAATGTATGTGTTTTCAAAGTTCTGTTTATTGTACAGAAAAATCAGTTTTGTTTCTGTTGTTAACGACAAGAAAAAATTCAAAAAAATTAAAACTTTTTGGAATTATTTTAAAGCTTAGCAAAACTGAACCAAGCTGCATTGACATACTAGCATTACATAAGTTTGGTTGTACTCCGTGAATAAAGAGAACGAACACGTTTTCTCATTCCTACTTACAGTCAGAGCGGAGCCAATTTTTATACCAGCCCCGTAAACCCGAACGAACGATTCAGGAAACCGTTAAAATTTTTAGCTTCATGGCCAAATTTTGTTTTTTAAAAGTAAACTGAAAACTAAAAATATATTTGGTACTTGTTAAGTATGCGGTCTAACATCTCTAAACCTAACCCAAAACCTAACCCTAACCCTAACCCTAACCCTAACCAGATTTGTTAGATGTTAAACCGCATTCTTAACTAGAAGTTGGTGAACAGATTTTTTTAAAGATGATAGACCGCATACTTAACCAGCACAACACATTCAATCCGAAGTGAAGATTTTTTTGTTTTTCAGTTTTATATAAAGTCCAAGTATTTGAGTATTACAATAAAAAAAGCGTAGTTGTAAAGTGTAAACTATTTATAGCCAGGAAAAAGATCATCTCTAAGCTTTTCATGCGACACACTCATTAGGAGATAAATGTCTGAATGAAGGAAAAAATTCAATTAATTGTCAAATAAAAATGAACAAAGATCTGGTGTGAGCTGGAAAAAGAACAATTGTATTGCCCATGGTTAATACGAAATTGTATTATTGCTTCATTTCAAACTCTGTCGATTATTGGTTTTCCTGACGCAGACATTGAATATCTTCACTGATAGACTACTATCTGAACTGAGTACAAAGTTACTGAACCAAGTAATAGCATCGACAAAGGCTTTTCTAAACTTAACGCCTGACAATAATCCACATGTAGTTAGCTTTTTTGTGATGTTACCGTTTACTTTGTGCATTACTTGATTGCATCTCATTATCGATAAAAACTGACTGTTAGGAGAAATTAGCACCAAAAGCAAATGAGCTAAAAATTTTATGTAAAGAAAACTTTTGAAGTTGCAATTGCACCCATGCGGCCTGTTAACGGTGTAAAACTATGCGGTCTAATAAAGGTTAAATTAAATTAGTTTTCATTTATCAAGTTTTAACAAATTTTTGTTTTATATGATTAATGCCTATGCTTTTTGTATAAAATTATGGGAACAAGAGTATGTATTGATTTGTATAGTGTTTTAACAATTACTTTTAATATTTTCTCACAACTAAGTTCTCTATAAACCTTAAGTTGCAGCACAAGAAAGCAATAAAAAAATTCTCCGATAAAGCACAAGTTGGAACTTAAAATCAGAAATACAAGATAGAAATGATTGCGACAATTTTATTTCTTAACAAACGTTTGAGCTTCAAGTACAAAATCAAATTTATTTGAAAATATTTTTTTCACTTGATTTCAACGATCTAATTTGTATGTTCTTAAATTATTTTTTGCAAAAGAAAAAACACAATTTTTACCTGTTTACATCTTTCCTACTTAGGCAATCCCATTTTCTATCTTTTGTAGAATTAAGTGAAATACATAGATAAAGATTGTCATTTACATTTCCACCTTCAATGCGACGACTACATTGAAACTCATCTTCGGAACAAGAACATTCTATCTCATCGGAACCATCTTTGCAATCTTTAACTCCGTCGCACATGTACTTTGTTGGAATGCAATTTCTCAATCTATTGCTGATAAATTTATAAGAGCCATAATAAATAAAGAAATATTAAAATATAATGAAATATTTAATTGTTAAACTGTATTTAGAACTCATTTCTATTTATTAATACAATCGCAATACTGTACGATCTATCTTAAAAAAGTTATTTAAAAACATATTTTTTAAGCTATATGTGCTTTTGGTCTTTAAATTCTTTGACATAATAATTTCAAAATAAATTGAATTGACCCTACTAATTGATTCAATTGTATTCTTCTCATTTTCAAACAGGAAAATCGTGACACTAAAAAACCCAAATATTTCTATGAACAAACATGAAGAAACTAAAAAGAACTCTGAACATAAATAACATACTATGATATCATTGGCGTCAAAAAACGTTCCACATTTTTAAGATCAACATGCCAAAAAAGAATATTTTTCAACCTTCAGTGAAATCAAAGCTTGCTTCATTTAGAGCCACAGTGGACAACTGGTGGCTCTAAATAATATTTTATGAAGCTGTAGAGCAGTGGTTTACAACGCTCTTACTCTTACTCTAATATGCAATTATGCATGTGAAGTATATTGTCATAGATGAATTTGAATAAATTTAATATTTCATTCACATTCCTCCCCAATTTCTCCCTTAACAATTTTTCCCCCTTCAGGTTACAAATTCCTCCTTGTGAAGCCAAGTGGCTCACTTTGAGAAACACTGCTGTAGACAGTCACTCACTTAACAAATTTAACCGAATAAAATTTTTTCTTTATCGCAGCCTCGTTTTAACCCTATTCTCCTCAACGGCCGGGCTTCTGAAGCCCGGCCCTTGCAAAAACGTTTGTAATTACTTCATCTTTTTAGATAAAATGCTGGAATTTCTTGACTTTTCCTAATTTGAATTGCTGAATAAGATGGTACTATTTTTGGGTGCCTCAGAACAAGGGTTAACGGTTAAAATATACGTTTTTTAGCAAATTTGTGAATTTTTGCTGGTTTTCGCAAGCAGAGCGTGGAATTTCAATTTCACGCTTTTATTAAGTGACATGAATTTTACCAATAATCGGCTTTGCGTGTCGAAGCGAATTACTTAATTGCCCGACGTCAATATGCCTTAGGCGATGTAGAACTTATTTCATGTAAATCGCATTTTCTTTTTTTGAGCTTTTGGCGATTGCTTGGAAACATTTTACAGATATACAATATTTTGCATAAAACAATTGCTGTTGGGCTGCTTGAATACCAATCAAGCGGACAAAATTCAATTTTTACTATAAGCATTTTTATAAAGCTTTCTTTTTATTATTTATTTGTGGGAAAAAATTAAATTAACTAGTTCACATTTAGCTCTTATGCTGACGCCTTCTTATAATTAAACAACACCTGACTTTTTGCAATTGCATTTCACGTTGAATTTGAAGTAACAGGCCGTTTTTATGTTGAAATTTCCCTAACAATGAAAAATCCGACGTATTTTTTATATATACAAGTATACCCGTTTAAAAAAGTTTTGTGAAAAAGTTTATAGCCTTTCGATGCGGGTTTTCCAAACAGAAAGCATAGAATTAAAACAAGACCTTTGATACAATTGAATTTCAATAAAACAGAGGTTTCCAACTTGTATAAATTCATGGCGATTCTAAAGTCTGAGATTTACACAAATGACTTTTTTCCTCCCAAAAAATTTTCAAGCCAAAGTTTAAAAAAGTGTCCTTACTTATTGCAAACTGTTTAATAAATTTATTTCGAAAGTTAAATAAAAACCTAAAAAGCTCTATTCTAGAAATTTAAAAAGAACTTTTTATGTAAACGTAAAGACCATTTTTGGTCTTCATTTTCCTTTCGCCATAAATTTTATGTTTGAACTTAATATGTCATTTAAAAAAAAGTTTGGTATGATTCCTAATCTAATATGATTATCCTATTATATTCTGACGTCTTTTTAGTTTTAAAACGACCCACTAATTCGAAACCTCTGAATAAAATCAACTTAGATATCTTAGTTACGGATGACCTGGGCTGTTTACAAGGATTTTTTCACGTAAAACCAGATAAAGTTTCGGGCCCCAATTTTATGTGCATGTTGTATAAATTCATTAGGGCTCTAACCTCTTAGATTTACACAAATGACTTCTTTCCTCCCAAAAAATTTTCAAGCCGAAGTATAAAAATATGGTCCTTACTTATTGCAAACTGTTTAATAAATTTATTGCGAAAATTAAATAAAAACCTAAAAAAGTTCCACTTTGGAAATTCGAAAAAAAATTGTTTTGTAAACGTAATAACCATTTTTTGGTCTTCATTTGCCTTTCGCAATAAATTTTATATTTGGACTCAAATTGTAATTTTTAAAAAAGTTTGATATAACTCTTGATCTAATATGATTATCTTATTATATTTTGACGTCTTTGTAGTTTTAAAATGACCCACTAATTCGAAACCTCTGAATAAAATCAATTTAAATTTTTACTTACGCCTGACCTAGGCTGTTTACAAGGGTTCTTCCATGTAAAACCAGATAAAACCCCGGGCCCCAGTTTTATGTGCACAGAGCTTATTATCCATGTCAGAGGTATTTCAAAATCTAGATTAAATCATTCTCCTTTTTCCTGCTAGCGTCAATTCTAATTTGAAAAATCTACGGAGGAGCGCTTCTAGTCGCGATTTGAAAGACAAAGAAGGCTGTAGAGATCCAAAAAGTTATTAACAAATTTATCAACTTTATGTCCTGTAGGAGAAATTTGAGACGTTTACGTACGCTCGCAACGAGCTAATTGATGATTTTGACGCAAATAGTCAACCGCGGATTAAGTGGTTCTATTATCATAGAAATCATTGACGATTTTCTCAAGACTAAGAAAAATGCCAGTGCTATTTGTCAATCTGACATCTGCATATGACACTGTTATTTCGTACAAACTTGATTTTAACTGCAAGTTACTGAGTTTTCTGCTGGATAAGAACATGGTTTAAATGATTGAAACTAGTTCACAACAAAAGTTTTACTCTAACGGCGACAGTAAGCAAACAGTCTCGGGTGTCAGAGAAATAGTGTTCCTCCAAAATCAATCACCACTGATTCTTTTTTTAACATCTAGAAGTATAATCTGTGTTCCACAATCTTCAGATTAAAAATATTGTGAGCTAAAAGTTTACAATAATCAACATTCATCATTGCGTTTAATTTCGACTTATCTTGAGGTAAAACTAAATAAATCACCCAAGTTTCGCCACCACCGTTTGCATTACGCAAAAATTTTTCTTTGTGTGTCCCGGCGCTGAAGTAACTTGCGGCCTTAGGACGGGAGCTGGTGCCAAAACCAGTGGTGGATATTGGGTGAGGCGAATGAGGCAGTTACCTCGGGCCCCTCCTTGAAAGTATTGCATATAGTTTCATTTTGCTGTATATGCTTTTTCAGAGATCACCATTATTTTGGGAGAAAAATAGCAAAATATAAGATCAAATCGAGGTGAAGACCTTATTTTCTTTTAGAGATCACTATGATCTTGGGGGAAAAATAGAAAAATGAGAGATCAAATCGAAGTGAAGACCTTTTTTTTAGAGATCACCATGAGTTTGGGAAAAATAAGGGAAATACGAGATCAAAGCCCTTTTTTTTAGAGAACATCAATTTTTGTGAATCCTTGCTTCGCGGCCCTAATTTTGAATATCCGTCACTGGCCAAAACATCAGAAATAACTCTCCTATTTTTGTCTATTCAATAGCCGAGTACTGGATCTTGTTTTTTTTTGCAGCGCACGTACTTGGTTTAAATATAGTGTCTTGAATAATGCTTTGGGCGTAGTCACAGAATGCCTCCGTCCCTCTCCAACAGACCACTTACTAGTTTTTACAGACATCCAGCCATCTGAGCTTTGACAACAAGAAGCGATACTCTTTTTGGCTAGAGATAGTACTCTAGACATGCTCTGCTATTTTTTCAAACCTGTGGCACACTTTGTAAGGTTTCAAAAATTTGCAGAGCATCTGGACCAGGTGAAGAGCTAAATTTTCACCGCTTTCCGTTACCTGAAGTTTCCTTTGGCTGCCATAGAAAGCCTAAAATTTTTAATCTGAACTCTAAAAATAGTGATGACTTTTTTTCATCTGAAGTTACCAATTTGCGCATATCAAGCACAATCCAGCCTGGGAGAAAATTGATCAAAAAAAAGCTATCAATTTATTTATAAAGAGTTTTTATGTTCACTAAATAAAGTTTCATATGAAAAAAGGCGTTTGAAATTTAGTAAAGACCAAAAAAAGTCATGACATTTCACGATGAGATATACTGTACAATAAATTTTTTAAGATTATTGGTTGCTACTTCAAAAAAACATAACTTTTTATCTATTCGAAAGATTATGTTTGCCGTTTTTCCACAGCTTACGAGTTACAAAGCATTGGTGTAGATCCTGACTATGGTTTATTCATCGGTTATCAAATGCCTACCAATAAACACGAAGGTCTAAAAGCTTGTTTACACTTGCTTTGCAAAGACTTGAACAATCTTGCCGAATTAGGTACCCTGCTGTCGAGTACATGAATCATACATAAAACACAGAGTACTGTGATAGTACATTCCGGCTCCATGCTTTTATTACCAGCGCTTTAAGTGTACTAGGCTCATTCAAAATAGCGCTTTCAGAACAGTTTGAGTTATGCTTAAATGCCTGTGGACGAGTTTAGAACAACTGGCCTCAGCCGACTGGTCAGGTTTAACTAACCAGTCGGCGGCGTCTAGCTGGATTGCACCCAGTCGGTTGCGACCAGTTGGCCCATTCTGCCTGCGAACCAAAGTTGCGTGTTTTCATTTGTGCATGGACAAATAGGGTCCCTTTACTTTCTCTCATTGCAAATGCGGCGTCATTGCAGAAAATAGAGATAAAGTTGTATAGAAGTGTCATATGAATTAGGCATTATAAGGACCACAAATCTGGACAGTTTTAGATAAAAAATTGTGGCTTGGTCCATCACTAACAGTACTTAATTCACGCAATACAATAGCAATTCGCAGTAAATAAATAAACCATGTGGGCCAGTCCTATTTATTTGCTTTACTTGAAGTGGATACTTTTAAATACTACAACAATTTCGGCATAGAGTTTCCCTGTTTTATGTAAAGTTAAAAAAAGGCTTTTATAGCTTAACGTTTCCTTCTCCAAATTATCTTGAAGAGGTCTTGTGGTGATTAGCATCTTTTGAAGGTAATCAATCTAATCTTCCAAAGTCTAAAACAAAATAACACACTTTTTAATTAAATATATTGGAACCAAAATATGTTATTTTATCCCGTATTCCATCCGAAACTTTTCATATTGCAAAATAAAAAAACAAATTTACCTTTGTTATCCAGATTTGCTTATTTTCTAGTTTTGCTTTTAGGTTTCTATTTGTTAATTACTTTTTTGCTTTATCGCAACTTGTTTTCAAATGGTTATTTTATTTTAATTTTTTTGTTATTTTAAATTATGCAATAAAAGTAACTGCTTGACCAAGACACCTTATGGTTATTTGCCAGTCACGTTGTCCTATATTTAATCTCAATTTTATGTTATGCGAATATTTGTAATAGTTTAGTGACAAAATAAACAAATGTGAATTTCAAATCTTCATACATGCCACAATATTGTTGTTCAAATATTTTTTTATTGGACACTCTAATTTTTATTAACTGATATAATTGTAATTTAGAGTTTCTAACAAAGACTTTTAAGCAGGGAAACTTCCGTAAAATGTTTTTCTAATAAAATGTGACAAAAACGAACCTGTAAAAGTGACAAAAACGAACGTATACGATCCTGACCCGTTCCCATATTCACCACTCCCAATTTTTTGCTATACTGTCGACAAATATATTATAAAATTGATTTTTTCCTTACTTTTATAGAAAGCAATCAAAGTTTTTGTTAAATTTTATTGTCAAAAGATTTGGAAAATTTCTCACGTGCTGGCATGAATAAACACACTGTTTCATAAGATCACTATTTCTAACTACACTCTGGACCCCGATCATATCTTGCATGGTCTTTTAAGTGGGTCCTCAGATACTCGCCAAGTCAGACTAAGATCCAGACGCCCGTTTGTGCCAGGTGCGCGGAATCTTTTGGACAACCTTGCCAAACTTGGCATCCGCGCCTCTGAATGGACAAATCACAAATGGAAAATGAAGTACTGTGAAAGTGCTTCCAGGCTCCGTGCTTTTGTGCCCGAGACCGGTGCCAGGCCTGTTGGGATGGGCTTACCCCGAGCAGCTTGGGTTAAGCTCAACCGCCTGTGGACTGGTGTTGGGCGATTCTATTCGTCCATGCACAAATGAGGTCTCGCTCCTTCACCGAATTGCGAGTGTGGCGCCTCTGAGCAAACCGCAGACCATGTGTACTAACAGCGTGCCCTATACATCGGTCACCACATGGAGCACGAGGTCTGACGGTTTTGGATGACGAAACTCGATGCTGGCTTAATGACATCACTGCCAGCATCTGATCCAGGCAGTGCAGCAGTCTGGGGTAGTAAAAGGATAAATCCTCGGCCCCAGTCCTGTTTGTGTCTGACCTGGAGTGGATACCCTTCAAACGACGACGACGACGACGACGACGACTATTTCTAAGAAATTATTAATTAAAATCTCCCAGGTTGCGGAACTGCTTACAAATTTGCACTTCATACTTTGAACGATACCGAGATATGTTCCACGATTAATAGTCACAATTATATAGAGTAATCTTGTTTTTCTGAAGTGTTTTTTTTAAGTAATGCAACGGTGTACTTCTACTTCAATAAATAAAAAACTTTTTTTGTGGCTGTGAAATATTGCGAAAAACCAAAACAAGTGCATACAAACGATGATAATTATATAAAAGATAAAGGTTTGTTGGTTTTACAACATTGGTATGTCGATATTCTAATGCCGCTAAATATTAAAATATAGCCTATTTCAAATTCTTTTATGTAAAAAAAAAAATTGTTTTCATTATTTTATACTTTTTTTAAAAAAGCAGCAATAACTATTGGTAACTAAAAAAACATGTGGACAAATATGTGAGCCAGTAATTGAAACCAGTCTAAAATAAATTCTATACTTCGACCAAAACAATGAAGCAAGCTTCCCGTAGCTTCTTCATTGTTTATAGTTGTCGTGCGCGTTGACGTCACTCTTTACGTGCAATTTTTAATTAAGTTTACGACTGTTACAGCAGCGAATCCGTTACAATCGCATTTTACGCTAGTTAAATGAGTATCTAAACGTAAAAATTGTAGTGATCTTGCTAAATTACAATTTTGCATACTTTATCAAATGAATTTTCAAAAACTTTTTTGCTGTAACAGAATTTAAATAAATGATCTTTACTCTGCTTAAATTTTATAAAGATAGTTTAAGTAGTTTTGGACTTATCAATCGTTAAATTGTTGGGCTTCTGAAGCCCGGCCGTTGAGGAGTCAACAGCTCGAAAAAGCTTGAGGAGAATAGGGTTAAAACGAGGCAATATAGCAAATCAAATGACGGAATATAGTTTTCAAGCATAATATTTAAGGAAAACAAAAAAGTTATCAATATAGTTTTCAAGGAAACAAAAACGTTTTCATGTGCAAAAAAACAGAAGATAAAAAAATTTACTTGCAATTAAAAGCCAGTAACCACGTTCATATTTTGTTCGCAGGTATTTCGTGTCTTCACCTGGTTTTTTAGGCTTTAGTCTGTTGTAATAATGACGTCACAGCGCTTGAAGCGCGGTGCTACTCTTCAGTTTCTGCAGGCGTTTTTCTTTGTGTCAGTTCACATTTGCAACTGTCAAATGGATCGGTTTATGCAGCCATCTCGGCTCAACTTGGACGCAGGTTCACCCTCGGTTCCAAAGGAATGGAGCCATTGGCTCAAAACCTTTGGGAATTATGTAGAAGTCTTGGATGCTTCGCATGCGGATGGACAACCAACAGATAGACTAATAGCTTTGGTAAATTGCGTATCCTATCAGGTGTACGAGTACAATGAAGAAGCTAGCACCTATGATACGGCTATAGCAACTCTAAGAGATTTTTTTCCAAACACCCAATGAAGTTTTTGCACACATCTCTTAGCTACAGCCAAGCAGGAGCCTGGACACATCCTTGATGAGTTCTTGCTCTCGCTTCAAAAACTAGCCAAGGATTGTAATTTTCGAGCAGTTGCTGGCGTGCAATATAAGCAGGAAATGATTTGCGATGCGTTTATAAACGGTTTAACATCTCCAGGAATTCGACAAAGATTATTAGAACATCGTGAGCTGAACCTGGAAACCGCTGTGGAAAAAGCTCGTGCCGTGGAATTGGCACAAAGAACTGTAAATATTATTCTCAATCTCAAGACATTATTCGATCAAGCTTATCTGCCGCAACTCTACAAGAAAAAATTGGAAACTAAAGACCCTGATTGTAAAATTATTGCTGCCCAACCACCCTCTACTTTTCACGTCGCATCAAAGGCCTCCTCTAGCGTGAGTAAACTATGTTCGTTTTGCGGTCGCTCTTACCACATTAGAGGTATTTGTTTTGCTAGGAATGCTATATACTACAAGTGCCAAAAAAAAGGACACTTTTCAAATGTATGTAAATCAAAATCCGCCAAAACTACAAATGCTAGTATATTTACCACTTCGCTGTGTGCTATTTATAAAATGCCTGGTTGTTTAACTCAAGCTGGTCTCACAGGCCTTATTGCAAATACCGAAGTCTCTGCCTTAATTGACACTGGAAGTTCATCAAGCTTTATCAACGCGGGCATTGCTAAGCGTTTAGGGATGAAAATTATACCTTGCTACAAAAACATATCGATGGCCTCGTCTTCATCGATTGAAAATCCCCACGGTTATTGTAATACTGATGTGCAAATTAATGGAAGTGATTATAATGACGTAAAACTTAAAAGTTTTGAAAAACACGTGCAGAAACTGAAGAGTAGTACCGCGCTTCAAGCGCTGTGACGTCATTATTACCACATTCTCTTCACCTTAATGAGAAAACGCGTACCCATAACGAATAGGAGGGGCACTTTCAGTCAATCTACTTGACTTTCGCTGGGCCGTGTTATTATTCTCAGTGTTATTTATGTTACCGCTCGGTGGCGCGGTCTCAACAGACTTCCTGACGTCATTAATAGAAGTGGGTTCTTGTGCGACGGGTCTGGGTGTTGTAGTTTTGGGGATTGACAAGAAGGACTGTTTATTACAGATGTCGTCCGGTGATCGTCTCATGGTAAGTTCTTCATTTTTTCATCAAAACTAATTTTGTAAATTAACCGGCAAAAAAAAAAGGTTGTGTATCACTGGTTTAAAGAATGAACTTTGCATTAAAATCACCGGTAGCAATGAAATACGTTTATAAAATTAATGAAGAAGAATGTTCAATAACGTAGTTTAGTTTATCTCGTAAGTTATTTTAACTTTTGTAGTAGGCTCTACTTCATAGTTATTTTAATTGTCCGCACTGTCGGCAGTGTGGTCAAGTGGTCAAGAGCATGCTTGTGGAGTCTGAAGAATTTTTTCCGACTCTAACTCCGAATTCAGAACATCTTAAAAACAACTGCGACTTGCGGTTCCGACTTTACTCTAAAATGCGCAATTCCGAATCTAAAAACTTTAAAGGCCTAATTTAGTGTAAACAGAGTCTCCAAAAACAAAGGCCACTTCGATTTCACCTAATCTTTAAAACCGACTCCAACTCGGATAGAGTTTAAAAACAACTCGGACTCCGATTTCTCCTTAAATGCAGCAACTCCAGCGACTTAACTCCAGCGACTCCGACTGCACAACCCTGGTTAAGAGCGCTATGATTGTGATCGACGTGGTTGCGGTTCGAAACCTAGTGGTGTAATTCTGTTGTGTCCTTAGGAAAGACACTTTACGGCAACTTTCCCTGCTTAGCGGTCCAACTAAGCAGTTCTAAATTTCAGTCATATTTTTATAAAACTAAACAAATAAAATGAAAAATTTCAACCGGACAGCAATATCTTGGTATCTCCGGAAGCAGGTCAGGATAATTGTTTTCGCTATGTACCTCGTATAGCGTCTCCTTCGCTTTCTTACGAGTTGAGGATAAATATAGAGAAGAAATAAAATTGAAAACATCGATGTATTTTTAAAGGTTAAATTGGATTATTTCTAATAAGCGAGATCTAAACAAAAAAAGAGTCACGGAATTTTGAGATTTCTTAATAAGAAGGATCTAGGGGAAGTGTGGGACCTATGGAACGATTTTTTTAAACGGTCGTAACTTTTATATTTTAACTAAAAATTGCTTGATAATTGGTCTGCATGTTGTGATTAGGTAGCTCTGCATAGCTCTGCATTGGAACATCGTGTGGGACCTATGGAACACTTCTTACAAAGCTACCAAACGTTGTTATCATTCACATTAATTTCGAATACAAACAAAAATATACATAAAAAAACATGCACACACAAAAAATCACACATATGATAAATTAACTTCAAATTTTATCAACCCACATAATCGTTTAGTTTGAGCAGCTACATGAGGTGGGGGCAAAATTTTTTCAATATCTCTTTTTCCAATGGAGGCTAGGTCTTCCATTTCTAGAAAGACAAATCTATTTTTAATTTTTTTAACCTTTTCAGGAAACTAATTTCAAAGTTTTCATCTTCATCTGGTTCACTAATCAGCTTTTCAATAAACTTTTTACATTTTTCAGATGCAGTGTGCACATTAGCAATAACAAAATCACAACATTTGAATATGACAAGCTTGTCAGTTTGTGGAGCACGGTTGGCATCACTATCAGACAGACTGGCATTACTTTCTGAATCAGCAAATGCCTCTTCTTCATCTGTTGAACTATCTCCTGATTGCTAAGAGAAAAGTCTTTTTTTCACAGGTGTGCGTGTGATGATGGCTGAAGAAATTCTCTTGCAACGCCGAATTTTTCGTGGCCTTGCTTTCGGCAGTGGAGCGATTGATTCAATTAAACAATTTTCAGGAACTGCTTGCAGGTTACAGCCTGGGGATGATGACACTGGGATAGATGTAGATTGAACAGCAGCCTCAGTGCTATCAAGCACACTTGAGTCAATGTTTGCCTCGTCTAAATAAACGTTTTGCACCTGATCAGTTACTGTAGAAGGTAAACATTCATTCTCTGTAAACATTTCTGAAATGAAGAAAATATTCCAGTCCGCCTGAGTGACTAGGTAATATTTTCCAAGGTGCAGGATTTAACAAAAGTTTTATCAAACAATTCAGCAACATAATATAAAGACAGTGTTTCCCCAGCATGTGACAGATGCCATTCATCACAAAATGAGCAGTACATTTCTTGAAGGCTCCAAATACTCGTACACCTACATCTAAAGGTTCAAGTTTATGGCTGCAATGAGGTGGCAAGGCAAGCAGATCTAAGTCATGGTTTTCAGCGAGCTCAACACCCACTAAAGTTATATGGCTGTTATGATTATCCATGATCAACACTCCCGGTTGATCTTCGAATACTGTCATATTGTCATTAAAATGTTTCAAAACTTGTGGGAAAACATCTTGTTTCATCCATGCTGATGGATTGGCCAAGCCAAGACTACCAGCAGGAACACCGAGCAATATGTGGCTTGCAAATCGAACCCTGGAAAATATGAATGCTGGCGGTCATTCCTGGCGGTCATTCCTGGCTATAGAGTCATTCCAGCAGCACTAACACAGCAACACATTGTAATGTTTAACCACGTTTCCCTGATCTTATTTGGCCAACTTGCTTGGTACCAGCTCTACATAACATATGCCTGAAATTGGGAACTGTGTTATCCCAGTCTCATCAAGATTCTAAATTCTGGTGGGAAGGATATTTAAATTGCCAAGAATACTTTTGAGATTTTCAAAAAAAGCATGAACATTGAAAGCATTGAATGCCATAGCTCTTGCAAGGCTTGTACTTTCAGGTTTTCTCAAACTTAAATCTCCCATTCGCTTACGAAAGACTTTTAGCCAATCTTCTCCAGCAATTTTTTTTATTTCATAAATTAGGAATTTTTTTTCATTTCATGAATTAGGAATTTTTTTTATTTTGGCATATTCGTGAGCAAGTTTTTTGACTTTAATTTGGTCATGCCCATAAAACAGCTTTGAAAGTTTAATGATGTAATCCTTTAATGCATGTTCTTCATCTTCTGTGAAAATCTATAAAAATACAAACAGTAATTAGCCTATTAACTAGATATGAAAAACTAAAGTAATAAATTCCTTATTTAATAACCTAGTTAGTTTATTAAAAGCTAACTATGTTTTTAAATCAGATATTAAATTAGGTTATTAAATTCCTTATTTAATCCTAGTTTTTCATTAGGTTACATTTCATTTTTAAATCTTAATTAAGCTTAGATTAAACCATTAGCCTAAATAACAAAATCTGTTAGTCTTTTTGTCAGTATAGGCCTAGGTTAGAAGCATAAAACTTACCCCAACAAAAATTTGCTTACTTGAGTTGTAGTTATAGACATTTTCTTAACTTCAGTGTTCCCTGAATACATTTTTTTCTTATAACGGTGCAAAGTACCAATAGGTATTCCGTAAACTTTCAAAGCTTTTCTGAAACTGAGTTCATTAGTAAGAACACCTTCCAAAGCTTTATTTTGGTCTTCTTCACTAAACAAATCCTTATTCGATAGTCTAGATTTAAATGTTGGCATGACCTGAAATACAAGGGATCTATGGAACGCCATGTTCCAAAGGTCCCACATAGTTATAACTGATGGAAAATGACTTTTAGCTTTTACATACTACACTTTGACAACAAAAACTTTTGATCAACTGCTAGCTAGATACGTAGTCCTTTCAAAAAAACCAACACTAATAGTTTTAGTAAGTTCTAGCAACTATAAACCTCTTACAAAGATTAACCTAAAAAGGAGATTTTTTATCCCAAAAACCAAAAAACAGCTCTACTGCTTTCTAAACCAGCAGTTCCTCGAATTTTAATTTTGGAATCAGCATGTCTTTCAAAAGTATGTTTCCAAATGCAAAAATTTCAAAAAAATCAGTTTTCCGTTTTCAAATAAATCCGATGTTCCATAGGTTTCACCGTTCCATGGGTCCCACTATTCGATTGCTTGAGTTATTAATACGAAGCTGTGTCGATTGCTTGAGTTATTAATACGGGTCTTTTCTACTTGACCACTCTCTCGGCATTTGTGATAAAAAAATGAAATGCTACTATTTGTCCTTAATAGCAATTGCAGCCTGGAAAAAACTCGAAGAAAACTTTTGGCCCACAATAAGTAAAAAATTGGGCAGCCCAGTTCTAAATGTTTGTTAAATAAAATAAAAAAATGTTAAACTATGGTTACATCACAAATCAGTAAGCCTTAGTTCAGTTATCTAGCAGAGTTGCTATGACCAACAAGCTTTGTCTTTATTTATCTGATAGAAGGTTTTTACAGCCAAATCATGAAATGATAGCTTATTTTGATGATTTGGATTTGAGTTGTCTCTATAAATTAATTAAATTTTTATAATCTGTTAGCAAAGTAATGAATTTCTTGGTTTAACTAGGCTAAATTTTATTTGTAGTCAGACATTGGTAGTTATTAAAAAATTTTTTCTGAACAATTATGATTTCTAAATATCATGCTACATGTAGCTCGCGGTAGTTTTGCTTTTTAAATTTGTTTAAGTCCAATATTTCATAACTTTAGTTAAAATCAAAACTAGGTTGACAATCAAACTATTTTGTAACTGTATTATGGTAAGCATATTTTGCTACTTTATTTTACAAATATTAATCATTTATGTTTGTGTCAACATTTTTTGTACTGTAGAAATGAATAAAACAATTGCAATTCTTGTTTTAAATAATATAGTATTCTGTTTGGTTTTTGTGCTGCTTATGTGTATTCTTGTAACTTTTTGTATTTCCAATCCTATTGCAGTCAAATTGCACGACATAATAACTTTCAGTTAATTTTTGTTAATATGTTATGACAATTGTTCAAAGACACGCGTTATCACCGCCAATATTTTGCTAGTGGTAACAAAATCACAATATTGTAGAAGTTACTGACGTGAAATAATTCCAATCTGGATCCTCGCAGTTGCAGTTAAACTCGCCGGAGCAACTCAAATAGTGGCAGTTATCTGAAAAAAGAATTTCAAACCATTGCTCAAGTAAAATACTAAATATTAAAATTTTTCAATCACAAAATATATGTTTTACAAAAAGTACGTGATAAAAAAATTGTGATGAAAGTAGCAAAATATTAAAAGATATAAAAATGGCATGTAAGAATTAATATATTCAGAACATTAATGTAAATATTAGCGTTTCAAACACCGAAGCGTGTCACGAGTTCGCGGTGTCGATCCTCTCAACATTGTGTCTAAGTAGAACACTCACTTACCCGTGACAATCAGAATAATAATCACTACACAAGTGGTTCCCAACCGGAGTACCGTGGCTACTTGGTGGGCCAAATTTATGTGCTGAGGTTCTTTGGATAGTTAGATTTTATTTTGTTTTGAGTTTCAAAAATTTTGTGAAGTTTTTATTTTTATTTGAAAATAAAAGTACTTTAAATTGCTTTGTGGCGCCGTTAAATGTTTGTTTTTTATATAGGGTGTTATAAGTGAAAAGGTTGCAAAGCACTGCTTTACAGCAACAGAAAGGTTACAGTTCATAACTTACTTCATAAATATTTGACTTTACAAAGATGAAAACGTAAAATAGTGAAGAATTATTACCGGTGCGTAACATTCCAAACTTTTTTATCAAAAAAATTTTTATTAATAATAAACCGACAATGTTTATCATGTTGTAAGCATTTTTTTGAAAAAATTAATGCATAAAAATGGTTTACTATATCATTTTTTGAAGGTGATTTGCTTGTACGTCCACTTTTGCAAATTTTGAGAAAACAGTGTTTGAAAATTTTGCTCACTAGTTTGTTTTATGCAAAAAACTTTTGGTTTAATTTATAAAATTTTTAGGCTGCTTTTTTTGCTTTGAGTTTTTGCTGACATAAAGTTTTTGTTGTTAAAATAATGCCGGAATGATCAACACAGTTTTTAATAAAAATGGTCACAGGAACGTTTAGTTTTCAGTAAACGATATGTTTTATTTTCTGGATGTTTTTTTACCTCGAAGTTGGATAAAGTTAATGTTGAAGCGTAAGACAAATAGTTCTATTATCGAAGGTTCAACAATTCAAAATCTTGTTTCTAAATCAAGTCAATTTCAACTTCGATCAAATAAATTTTATTTGGAATTTTTCGGAAAACCTTGATCAACCTTTTGGTAAGAAAGAATTAGACTGAGTTGAAAGTAATATTTTTTAAAGCCTGAATAAATTATGAAGCGGAGCGCGACTCTGATTGCAAATCATTTGGTTGACAATTCATTTCGTGTTTTTGGAGAGAAAAACTAAATTTCTTTTTTCTAAATTTTGGTCAACTTTTAGTTGTTAAACTTTTATCGTTTTACTATTAGCGCAATGAGGAGGGTTGGTTACTGATTTATTCCAATTACTGCTAATGGTCATTTGATCAACATTTTAAACAAAAACCGATTTTGAATTTTTTTACAAAAAATTGTCTTTTGAATCAAAAGTTTTGGTGTGCTTCTGTTTCAGCATATTGTAAAAAACATTTAATTTTAATATGTGGTTTAGTAATGTTATATTAGTCTAGTTTGTAAAACATTTTCGGAAAATTTTTGGAAAAATTGCAATGTTTCAAAATTTTTAAGTATATTTTTAAATGTTACTACAAAAATTAAAGTTTTTACTAGCACATACTGGTGATTTTTTTGTTTAATTGTGAAACTAAATCAGCAAAATGTAAGTAGATTACTGAAATTAACTTGCAACAAATGCTAGACCGCTCTAAATAATGATTCCAAGACTGGCCAGGTAAAAATAAACAAAATTTTAACAGCGTTTAAGAACTGCAATAGCTTGCAATAGGTAGAAAATAGTTTAATCTCAAAAGTGAAAAGTCAATATCGTATTGAGCTTAGAGCTGGTAATATTTTTTTATTATTGTTCTATTCTCTTTTTGGGTCCTGGCAGAATCACAGTTTATTCCAATAGAATACAAGAATATATTTTGAACAAAGAAAAACATTCACACGTTATTAAACTAATGGTTAATAGAGGGCGCTATATATTTTTCTAATTAACAATATTGTTGAGGCATTAACAATATGTTACATCCCCATTTTTACAAGTTTTAACTACTACTAAGAATTTACACATAATCATCAAATCTACGAGGATAATTGAGGCGGCGCCCAAAACGCGATTTTCTGAAATTGCATTGATTGTTAACAGCACTTTGCGAATTATTGAAATAATTATAATCGATGTCAGCACATAAATTATTACTGTTAAAATTAGCACTTAAAGGAGCATGAAATAAATGACGACTATTTTGTCGAATAAAACCATTTCGATTTTGTTCTGCATATGAACGACGTTTAGCATCACAATCAACAACAATAGCTTCATCTCTCCTATTGCCTTGTGTAGAAGCCGCAGCGCACCTTCGTTTGGCTTTACACCAGTGGGCGTCTGACTAAGACAACCCACTGCAAACTATTAAATTTCACTTAGATTAAATGCGTCAATTGATCCGAAAAGAAAATTACTATACACTGAACAAGCCCTAGGTGTTCACGCTTGTATAATATTTTATTATTGCCGGCCACGGCAGGATCGTATCGACGATTTAAATCGTTAGTTCACTTTCTATAAATGGACAGAAATAAATATACGGTACAAAAACATTCAAACATCAACTACTCACTTTTTGCTTTACGAGACCACGAATAACCTTCCGACACACTATCGCTGGCGACGACACGTCCATCTGCCACGACGACGATTTCGAACTGAATCAATGTAAACCGCCATCGAAGCAAACGGCCACGCCGCAGCCAGTGAAGAGTATCGGATAAAGAAAGGGAG
Organism: Diplosoma virens; assembly: GCA_963680785.1. Taxonomy (NCBI): domain Eukaryota; kingdom Metazoa; phylum Chordata; class Ascidiacea; order Aplousobranchia; family Didemnidae; genus Diplosoma; species Diplosoma virens. Next base: position 293,576 of record CAVMFT010000298.1, read on the forward strand.
TAGCTATTTAGACGCAACACCTTGTTTACAATACACTTTCTCCCCTTTTTTTAAAGGTTTAAGTGACTTGCTGCGCTTATTGTAATAAAATTGCTGACGAGATTGTTCAGCATTTATAGAGTCACTAACATCAACTTCATAAAATTGTTTATTAGGTATTTTATGATAAATCATTGGTTCACGCTGATGTTCATTTTGAAATTTACAGCAAACATTACAGATATTAGGCAATAATAAAGGCATTTTCAATTCAAGTTTATGACATGTCTCTACTCTTTTTAAAAAATTTAAATCAAATCAAGCTTTTGCACCAAGAATAACATGATCAATTTTATCAGACACATAAAAAAGTAAACTATGGCATTCATTATTATCATTAAACCAATCTAAAATAACTTTACCACATGGTTTAACAATACCATTTCCAATGCCAGACAAAGTAATTTTAGTAGCATCTAAGGTTAAGCTCATCTTATCAATAAATTTTTTAGGAATAATATTTACTTCAGTACCAGTACCAAGATTAAAAAACTTTTTATATTTAACAGAAGTATAATGTACTATTACAGAAGTATAAGATTACACAAGATTAGATAACAGAAGTATAATGAACTATTACAATTTACAAGAGAACCTATGTTAAAAATTGTTCATTGTTGTTGTCACCATCATCATCATCTTTGGCTTCAGCTTCAATTTGGTGCATACCCTTGGATGAGGATGAATGGCATACATTTGCAAAATGGTTGCGCTTACCACAGTTCTACACATTTTGCCAAAAGCTGGACATTGCAGAACTTTGTGTTGTTTGCCACAGTATTTACAATTGTTTATCACTAAGTCTGCAGAATTAGTTGACTTTTTCAACGTAGGAATCAATTTTGACTTTATCTGCACAACAGCATTCACAGCACAAGATGAATCAATTTGCTTGAAAAGCCTTCTTGCTTCAGCATCAAAGCATATATCTATTGTTTTATTTAGCTTGATATTAGGATCAAGAAGCAATTTGTCCTGAACCAATTTATCTTGGTGGCCAAAAATAATTTGCATACAGATAAATCTATTTTCCAGCTCACCAAATTCATATTTCTCAGCATCAGTTTTAAGTGCATTTAAAAAACATTTAAAAGATTCACCTGATAATTGCTTTCTTTGAAAGAAGAGATGCGTGACATAAAGAATATTCTTTCTTGGTTCACACAGGTTTCTTAACTTTTCCAGGAATGCTTCAATATTGTCTCTTTTGTCTTGGCCACTGTCAGAAAACTCAAATTTCTCAAATCGATCTGACGCACTTTCACCTGCACAATGCAGTAAAATGGCTACTTTTGTTGAGCCTTTCTTCTTCTTCTGTATTTCTGCTGCATCATAATACACACGAAAATTTCTTTCAAATTTTTTCCAATTATCAGCAAGACTTTTGCATTGAAATTCACTGTCTTTGGTGGCTCCAGTGATAGACCAGCCATCTTGTCACTGTTCCAAGTATTTTTTTGCTTACTCAAAGAATTGAATTTTATCAGATTATTCTAAATATAACCAGTGATTTTGTGCACTTCAAACTTTATTTTCAATAGCTTAATATTCCACTTCTGACACCATCTTATATTCTCTTTTTGAGTCCTGGCAGAATTACAGTTTATTTCAATAGAATACAAGAATATACAGTATTTTAAACGAAGAAAAACATTCACACGTTATTGAACTAATGGTTAGTAGAGAGCGCTATATATTTTTCTAATTAACAATATTTTTGAGGCATAAACAATATGTTACAATTACTTTATTTTATTTCTATATTTATCGTCCTGACTCGCAGGAAAGCGACGGAGACGCTAATACATAGGGTAAGCAATTACCCCGACCTACGTCTTGGCATTTTTGAAAGCAGGTCGGAGTATTTGTATACCCTATGTATCAGCGCCTCCGTCGCTTTCCTGCAAGTCAAGAGGATAAATATAGAGATAAAATAAAAAATAATAATAAAAATAAAGATAAATCAAAAAAATACATAAATAATTAAAAAATAAAAATAAATAAAAATACTACCAGCTCTAAGCTCAATACAAAATTGACTTTTAGCTACTCAATACGATATGGCCCAGATGGTAGATGCTTTCACGTAGCCTGGGCTGTGAGTAAGTCTGTTCATTAATTTAAAATGACAGACCGAAACCAAACCTACCAAAACGGAAGGGTATCCACCCATTCCGATGTTCAGTGTGGGTCTGCTAATCGGCAAACGTCCTTTTCAGGACGGGGCAATGCTAGGATAAAACTGCCCTTTTCAGGGCACAATGCCAACAAGTTCCGAAGACCCACTATTCTTCAGCTGAACATCGAAGGCCTCACTACAAGCAAGATGAACGTTCTTCATCACCTCGCTATGCAGTCTGAGGCACTCGTCATCCTACTGCAGGAGACTCACTGCACTGATGCAGAGAAGTTGGTACTTCCAAACTACCATCTAGCTGGGTCTTCTTTAAGCAGGAAGCATGGCCTTGCCACGTTTGTCCACGAGCGACTGAGATACACGCTTTTGGACCAATCTCCACCAACATCGGAGATCGAGTGGTTATGTGTGGACGTTGATGGCTATAAAATAGTCAACGTCTACAAACCACCTCCAACGCGATTGCGAACCCTGGATCTCCCAGTGTTTCCTCACCCCTGTCTTTACGCTGGCGATTTTAACTATCGCCATGCTGACTGGGGTTACGACGACAACAGTCCGGACGGTGAGTGCTTGGGTGGATGGACAAGTATTAATTGTCTTGCCCTCCTATATAATGCCAAGGACGCTGCCAGTTTTTATTCCGGCCGCTGGAACACTGGCACCAATCCGGATCTAGTTTTCGCTAGCGTAGGTCCAAACAGTCGCTTACCGGATAGACATGTCCTTGAGAAGTTCCCCAGGTCACAACATCGATCTTCGCTTATTACACCACCAAAGTTTGCTATGGCAGTGCCAAGCATGCCTGTTAAGCGATGGAACTTCCGCAAGGCCAAATGGAGTCACTACATTGCTTTGACAAATAAATTCGCAAAGACTTTGTTGCCGCCTGATTCACTTGATGTGGATGCGGCTTACCAGGACTTCTGTAACACCATTAAAAAAGCAGCCAAAAAGACTATCCCACGCGGGTATCGAAATACCTATATTCCGTGTTGGGATGCAGAGTGTTAATCCCTCTATAAAACCTTTTTGCAGTCTCCTCAGGGAGACCACTCAAGCTTGGCTGCTACAGCTCTGCTTGCCAAGCTTGACAGAAAGCGGAGGGGTCGATGGTCCGAGGCAGTTCGGAACATTGACTTCTCACACTCTAGTCGAAAAGCGTGGAGTATTTTGAACAACCTTACTGGTAGGTCACGACACTCTCCTCGTCACTGTCCCATTTCAGCCGATGCTATTGCATCTCAGCTGGTTAGAAATGGGAAATACGAGGCTGTTGATCGCAAGTCATCTCGACTTGTCTTTCAAGAAGTGTCTGACCTTTGGAGGGCCACAACACCAGACGCAGTAAATATCTCTGACAATTTTTCACAGAGAGAATTTACTGCTGCCCTTCAACATTTAAAACCAGGTTAAGCTCCGGGTCCTGATTCCATCTGCCCCAATCTTATACTCCATGCCGGAGCTGCTTTGAAGTCCTGGTTACGTGACTTCATTTCTTCCTGTTTGCGCCGACTCAAAACTCCCAAGATCTGGAGAAGAGCGCTTGTGGTCGCGATCCCAAAACCAGGAAAGCCCGTGGGGTACCCAAAGAGTTATCGACCGATATCTCTGCTCTGTGTCCCCTACAAGATCCTCGAGAGGCTTATCTACGCCCGCGTTGAACCATTAATCGATCCACTGCTCCCTAAAGAGCAGGCTGGGTTCCGACGCGGGAAGTCAACCGTAGATCAAGTTGTTCTGCTAACCCAGAACATCGAGGATTCTTTCGCGGCTAAAAAGAAGGCCGGTGCCGTATTTATCGATCGGACAGGTACCTATGACACTGTCTGGCACCGTGGCCTTAGCTGCAAGCTGCTGAGACTACTTCCGGATAAGCACATGGTCAAAATGATCATGGAGCTTGTTCGAAATCAAAGTTTCACCCTTACCACCGGTGACAGCAAGCAAAGCAGGCTACGCCGTCTTAAAAACGGCGTTCCTCAGGCATCGGTCTTGGCTCCCCTCATATTTAACATTTATACGTATGATCTTCCTTCCATGATTTCCAGAAAGTTTGCTTATGCTGATGATCTAGCATTATTGCATTCTTCTGGAAACTGGAAGGATTTGGAGGGGACTCTATGTCAAGACATGTCCACACTGTCAGCGTATCTCCAGACTTGGAGGTTGAAGCTCAGTCACACTAAGACGGTGACGGCAGCCTTTCATTTAAATAACCGAGAGGCCAAACATGAGCTAAAGGTCTACAACAACGATAGATTTTTACCGTTCTGTCCAACCCCTACTTATCTTGGGGTAAAACTGGACAGATCGCTCACGTTTCGTCACCATTTAGTGGCATTGCGCAAAAAACTATCTTCGCGCGTCACACTGCTGAGGCGACTCGTGGGCTCGGGATGGGGTGCTGGTGCTAAAACACTACGCATAGCCACCTTGTCTCTAGTCTACTCAACAGCTGAGTACTGTGCGCCAGTCTGGTGTTGCAGTGCTCACACTCGCCTCATTGACAGTGTCTTGAATGACGCCTTGCGCATAGTTACTGGATGCCTGCGTCTCACTCCAACGGACAACCTACCTATACTCTCAGGCATCCAGCCAGCTGAGCTTCGCCGAATGGGAGCGACACTCTCCTTGGCTTACCGTGGATCTCTGGACCCCAATCATATCTTGCATGGTCTATTAAGTGGGTCCTCAGATACTGGCCAAGTGAGACTAAGATCCAGACGCCCTTTTGTGCCGGGTGCGCGGAATCTTTTGGACAACCTTGCCAGACTTGGCATCCGCGCCTCTGAATGGACAAATCACAAATGGAACGCGGAGTACTGTGAAAATGCTTCCAGGCTCCGTGCTTTTGTGCCCGAGACCGGTGCCAGGCCTGTTGAGATGGGTTTACCTCGAGCAGCTTGGGTTAAGCTCAACCGCCTGCGGACTGGTGTTTGGGCGATTCCATTCGTCCATGCACAAATGGGGTCTCGCTCCTTCACCGAATTGCGAGTGCGGCGCTTCTGAGAAAACCGGAGACCATTTACTAACAGCGTGCCCTATACATCGGCCACCACATGGAGCACGAGGTCTGACGGTTTTGGATGACGAAACTCGATGCTGGCTTAATGACATCACTGCCAGCATTTGACCCAGGCAGTGCAGCAGAAGTCTGGGGTAGTAAAAGGATAAACCCTCGGCCCCAGTCCAGTTTGTGTCTGACCTGGAGTGGATACCCTTCAAACGACGACGACGACGACGATATGGTATTCAATTGAAGGTTGCGAAAAAAATTGTCGAGATTTTTATGTGTATGTATAGTATAATCTTTGTAAAAGTTTTTGATATGAGAAACTAGTGTGAAGGCGAGTACGTACTTTATAAGTGTAAAGACATAATCGCATGAAATATTTTTAAACATCACGTAGGGCTGTTATAATCAGTGGCAAAAGAAAATAATTGAGGATTAGATTTTTTTTATCACACTAAACAAATTTATTGACTAAAGGTATATCTAAAGAAGCAATCCAAGCAAGGCTAAAAAGGTTAAAGTCCCACTTAAATGTTCAAGTAAATTTTTTTTGGTTAATTAAAGCAATACACAAGTTTTGATGTCTCTCAATTAATTTCTATTTAATGAAATATACAGTTACACGGTAATATCACAGAAGTGCTCTAACAACAAGTGTATTAAAAAATGGCAAGTACAATTGAAGTCATTTCTAAAGTTTTTCTTTTGATACTCTTCAGAAGAAATAGTCAGAATTCTGAATTATATATTAAGTATGGTATTATTGTCTATTTTGTTGAAATCTAAAACAAATTGAAAATTTTAATTGCTTTGATAAAGACTTATGTCAGTCGAAAACGTTCAAATTTAATAACTTTTCTATTTCTTACTCAGTGATTTCCCACCACGGATTTCAACTATCCTTGTTGTGGCTCTCATTAACCTCTAAAAACTTATGATTTCACAATGTTCTTTCTATAGTTTTTGTTTCACAATGATTACGTTTTATAACACAACAGCAAAAGATTTGTACGTTTTGCCTTAATCATATACGAAAAATTAGTTATTGTTAATCTATAAAGAAAATATTAGACTATTTCAAGCTGACCTCTACATGCATACCAATATCTACGTAAAAAATATTTATTTTTTAATTAGCCAAACCAAATGTCCAAAAAAGTTTTAAAAAAGCTCAAATTTTTACCAAAAAAATAAAGCACTTCATAATAACTGTGAAAAGAACTTTTTCAAATACAAATATTTTACAAGCATAAGTGAATTGATTTTCGTGGCTCGTGGTAATAAATAGTAAAGATTTTAACATTAAAAGATTAATTCAATCTTCAAAATATGTTTGCTACGAAGAGAATCAAGAAAGAGATATTTGAAGTCTCTTATAGCATCCAGGCAAGCAGCAAATAAGTATGTTTGTATAAGGATAGTAAATCTAAAAATAACTAAAGCATCTTACAAGTTGTGCCATCTACTTACTTGCAATATGGAACCATATTCAGATGGTGAAATTTTGAATCAGATAGAGGTAGGCATTTTTTCGTATTGAGGAAAGCGCAGAAAAATAAACGTAATGCGCTTTCGCAATCAGGTAAAGAGTAGCGTAACTAGCGCAATCAAGTAAAGCCCAATGCTCCTTTTCAAATCTTCAATGCAGCCCAATCGGTCTTTTTGAAAGTATACAAGGGCAACTCAATAAACGCGACAATCGGTAGCGTAACCGAGTGCGTACGAGTACCGCTTTAATGGCGACCACGATTAAAATAATCTCGTTTTAACTTTTACTCCTGTCATTCTGTTAATTCTTCAAAAAAGACATTTTATTGCTCTTTTTTTGCTTGGCATTGTTAACAAGCAACTCTAAAGTTCAATTGCATTACAAGTAAAAAATTGAAACTTGCCAGCCATATCCTAGCATCTCCCAAAGCAGGTTAGAATTAAACCTAATTGCTTAACTTTAACATCCCGAACCTTGTCTTGTAGAACAAAGAAGCATTTTTACCTTAAGCTAATTACGTTACTTTCAGTCTTTAATCAAACCAAAAAAAAAAAAAATTATTTCGTTACGCCTAGCCCGCAAAAGCACGTGCTAATAAAAAACAAAGTCTACTAAACTGCATTTTTTAGAATATTTTCAATTTCTTTCAACAGCTGACACAACTTTTCCATGTTTATTTATTCGATTATAGACTTTTACAACAACAATCACAACGCCACAAAATAATAAACTTAACCATCAACCAACATACACAAAAATAATGTTGACTGCAACCATTTATTTAGGTAAAACCAAACGCAAGACCCCATGCTTATAATTTTCTCTGATAAAAACAATTTGTTCAAAGTTTTCAGGCGATAACGTCGCTTTCTTCCGTCTCTTTATACCCGGTTTAACGGAGAAGACACGTTTTAGCAGCTCAAAGTTTGGATGCTGATATTGTGCTTAGAAAAATTTTAACCTAAGCTCGACGGTGTAACACGGAAAAAAATTCCAAACAACTCTGCCTCTTTCATGTCAGCTTGAAATTATTCAATGGTCTATACCAGGGATGTCCAACCCTTTTTTTATGTTGGGCCAAATTATAAATTTAATTATATTCGGCGGGCCGCAAAATTACATGTATATAAAATCTCTTCATATTAGGATTAGATGCCATGACCAAATGACGACTATTAAAACTAAATTTAACTATTGAAGTATTGAAGTATTGAGTATTGAAGTATTGAGTATTGAAGTATTGAGTATTGAAGTATTGAGTATTGAAGTATTGAGTATTGAAGTATTGAGTATTGAAGTATTGAGTATTGAAGTATTGAGTATTGAAGTATTGAGTATTGAAGTATTGAGTATTGAAGTATTGAGTATTGAAGTATTGAGTATTGAAGTATTGAGTATTGAAGTATTGAGTATTGAAGTATTGAGTATTGAAGTATTGAGTATTGAAGTATTGAGTATTGAAGTATTGAGTATTGAAGTATTGAGTATTGAAGTATTGAGTATTGAAGTATTGAGTATTGAAGTATTGAGTATTGAAGTATTGAGTATTGAAGTATTGAGTATTGAAGTATTGAGTATTGAAGTATTGAGTATTGAAGTATTGAGTATTGAAGTATTGAGTATTGAAGTATTGAGTATTGAAGTATTGAGTATTGAAGTATTGAGTATTGAAGTATTGAGTATTGAAGTATTGAGTATTGAAGTATTGAGTATTGAAGTATTGAGTATTGAAGTATTGAGTATTGAAGTATTGAGTATTGAAGTATTGAGTATTGAAGTATTGAGTATTGAAGTATTGAGTATTGAAGTATTGAGTATTGAAGTATTGAGTATTGAAGTATTGAGTATTGAAGTATTGAGTATTGAAGTATTGAGTATTGAAGTATTGAGTATTGAAGTATTGAGTATTGAAGTATTGAGTATTGAAGTATTGAGTATTGAAGTATTGAGTATTGAAGTATTGAGTATTGAAGTATTGAGTATTGAAGTATTGAGTATTGAAGTATTGAGTATTGAAGTATTGAGTATTGAAGTATTGAGTATTGAAGTATTGAGTATTGAAGTATTGAGTATTGAAGTATTGAGTATTGAAGTATTGAGTATTGAAGTATTGAGTATTGAAGTATTGAGTATTGAAGTATTGAGTATTGAAGTATTGAGTATTGAAGTATTGAGTATTGAAGTATTGAGTATTGAAGTATTGAGTATTGAAGTATTGAGTATTGAAGTATTGAGTATTGAAGTATTGAGTATTGAAGTATTGAGTATTGAAGTATTGAGTATTGAAGTATTGAGTATTGAAGTATTGAGTATTGAAGTATTGAGTATTGAAGTATTGAGTATTGAAGTATTGAGTATTGAAGTAATGAGAACTATTGAGGCGTAACTACCACCGAAAAACTAGTTTAATTACAGGTAGTTTTTATTATTTGAGCATAGACTTTTAAATAATTGTACTCGTATCTGGATTGGAAACAGCTGCACAAATTAGCTTATCGCCGACCAAAATGTGGCTGAAAGAAAATGAGGAAGCAGTCGATGCTAGCTGCTTGATAGTAAAAGAGCAAGGTGTTAGGAAAGTGGAAAGCTATTGTAAAGATTGTTTTATTATAAACGAATAATAGCCGAAACTTGTTTATGGTTTTTTTGACTTATTTTATTTTCGTTCCTGTTGCGCAGACAGTCATAAGTTAAAGAATTTAAGTTTTACAGTTGTGGGTGTGCAGCTTACTTTCAAGGGCGGCTTATAATAATTTCCTATTGCCATTTTGTGCGGTGTAATTTCAAAGGTGGTTTACAAGCGGATAAATACGGTATATTGATTTTGTCATCCAATTTACAAAACCAGCAATCTTCACACTAGTTCAAATTTCTTTTGTTTAGTTGTTCAACAAAAATAACCCTAAAACAATCGGAAATGCATGGTTTTTTGACTAAAGTTTTCTTGTGATAATTAGTATAATGTTTTAGTAGGGCAGCTCGATCATTGTTTTCTTCAAATTTAAATTTGTTCCAATTCAATCTGCGTGCACTCCACGGTACAGAAAATTTATTTTTTGTTTGTCCAATATATTACATATTACAGTTTTTGCATTCTGTCACACAAATTCCATAATTTTTGCAATTTAATTTTTGTTTTAAATATAGATATTTAGTTTTGCATGTTATAACTTCGATGTGTTGTACCATATTATTATGTTGCCCATAGTTTCCACAGAGTGCACAGTTTCTACAAATAAAATAACCTGGTCTGTCCTGATTAATATGAAAAGCTAGCTGTTTATAATTTGGTCGATTATTGGCTATAGTTGGTGGGTTTTTATCACTGTAGCTTTAGCTTTCAGATATTTTTCTTTGCTTTTGAGTTTTAATTATCACTGTGGCTTCAGCTTTCAGTAATTTTTCTTTACTTTTGAGTAATTTTCCTTTTGCTTTTGAGCTAAATGAAACCATAATTCTATTCATAGACATTCAATCAATTTATCCACTGTACATATTTTAAGCCCTAACATTAGTGAACAAGAATAAAGTCAAACAACTGCTTAAATTGTCATTTCTGTTCGAAACACATGAGAAAAAATCATAGACAAATATAATGTCCAAATTTTTTAATTCATTTCATAAATCATGCACTGTTAAAATTGATAAGTCAACAAAAACTCTTAACAGTTCATATAATGACTGGAAATGTAGAAATTGCATGAATCCTTCCTTTCCATTCAATAACATCCCCGATGAAGAATTTATTAATCTCTTTTATTCTGAAAAAATAAATAGGCCTACATATCATTCTTCGATAAATTGGAATGCTAACTCCACGCGAGCTAAAGTAATGCCAGAAATTAATAATTTGGATATTCCTAATGATTCAATCTTGAATGATGAACAATATATTCCTAGTGATAAAATACCCAAACTTCTATCAAATCAAAATACTAAAACCTCTTTCACTGCACTTAGCCTAAATGTGCGATCACTAAATAATGTTCATAATTTCTTAAAACTGGAAAGCTTTTTGCATTCAATTAATGTGCAACCAAGTATTTTAGCAATAACAGAAACATGGCTTAAAGAAAATCAAACCGGTCCACATACTAACCTCTGTAATTATACATTTGTTTCAAATTCAAGGTCTCAAAGTAGAGGAGGAGGTGTTGGTTTATATGTCAATTGTTCGCTTAACAACATAATGCATGAAAAATTTTTTGAATCATTATTTATTGAAATTGAATCGAATAACTCAACAATGATTTGTGGTGTAATATATAGACCACCATCTAAAAATTCTAAAAGTCATGCATTATTTCTTGAGCACCTCATTAATATTCTCAAATCAATTAAAAATAAACCCTGCTTCCTATTTGGTGATTTCAATTATAATTTACTGAGTTGTGATGATCCACACATAGCTAACTATGCAGATATGCTCTTTGAAAACTGCTTTATACCACTTATTAAAAAACCAACAAGGTTCAATGTAAATAGTGGATCATTGATTGATCACATCTGGACCAATGTCAGTTTATAAAAATCTATTTGTGCAGCAATTGTAACTCATCCCCTTTCTGATCATCTTCCATTATTCCTGAGTTATGCAAACAGCATTGATCCTCAATCTGAACTTAAGATGCAAAGATTCTTTTCAAGTGCCAAAATAACTCTTTTTAACAATGAACTTCAAAAAGTCAATATTGACCCAGTATTAAAAGAAAAAGATCCAGATACAAGCTTCAAGGTACTCTTGAAAGATTATATGAATTTGTTTAACAAATACTTTCCAAAACAGATTATCAAAGACAATAGAAAGAATCATAATTGGTTTGATGATGAGCTCAAAAAATTATTGTCCGACAAAGAAGCATTATTTAAGAAATACATGCAAACAAAATCTCCTAAAACAAAAAGACAGTTTACAAAAGCTTGCAATCTTTATTTTAGAAAAATTCAACAAAAAAAACAAGAACACATTAAACATAAACTGGAATCTAATAAAAACGACATAAAAGCTACCTGGAGGACTCTCAATAGCCTTTTGGGGAAGAAAAATATACCTGAGTGTAAATCTCTTTACACAAATACCAACAAAATAACTGATCCACAGCAACTAGCTAACCTATTCAATGACCATTTTTCATCTATAGCATATAAATATACTAGTACACTCCCTAAGTATGAAAATAATTATTCTGAATACCTTGCAAACAAAATTCAAAAAACTATGTATGTTTGGCCTACTTGCTCTATGGAAGTAAAAAATATACTTATAAACAGCAAACCAAAATTAAGTGCAGGTTTTGATGAAATCCCACTTAAATTACTGAAATCTTCTCCTGATAATATTATCATGGCACTTTCACATATATTCAACTTTTCTCTTTCTACTGGTAAAGTAATTAGCAATTACAAAATTTCCAAGATCATACCCTTGTATAAAAAGGGTGATGCTAGTGACATAAATAACTATAGGCCTATCAGCTTACTTTCAAATATTTCCAAAATTTAAAAAAAAATATTGTACCGCAGAGTAATTAGTTTTTTAAACGGACATAATTTTTTTTTTCGAAAATCAATTTGGTTTCAAAAAAAATGTTCTACTTCCCAAGCTATTTCGCTTCTCATAAATAGCATCACCAATTCATTCAACAAAAACGAAAAAAGCCTTGCTATTTTTCTAGATTTATCAAAAGCATTTGATAAAATTAGCATTGAAATACTACTAAAAAAACTCGACCACTATGGAATAAGAGGACAAGCATATATCTGGTTCAAGAACTATTTACTCAACAGAAAACAACAAGTTGTGTGTTCTGATGTTTTATCATTCACAAATAATTCATCAACCATAGGTTTTCCACAAAGATCTATTTTAGGTCTACTCCTGTTTCTTATATATGTGAATGATTTTAACAATCGCTTAACTAAAAGCAAAGCCATTATGTTTGCTGACGATACAACTGTTTGGACCAGCCATAAAAATACGTAAACTCTATTCCAACTCATGCAATCAGAGATGAAATTAATTGATCGATGGCTGGTTTCTAACAAATTGTCAATAAATATTGAAAAAACTAAAGTTATGCTATTTAGTACTCCAAACTTAAATGTTGGAGGTAAACATTCTTTGTCAATAAGAAATAAACAAATTGATCAGGTAAATTCTCTAAAATTTTTGGGTGTATTCATTCACAATAATCTTTCCTGGAGTCTATACATGAAATACTTGATTTCAAAGCTAAGAAGCTGTTATGATGTAGTGTGCAAAATAAAGTCACTTGTAAACGAGGATTCACTACTCCTTCTGTATCATTCTCTAATTAACAGTCACCTCCAATATTGCATTTCAAACTGTTGTTTTGGTAATTCAACTCTAATTACAAAGCTTCAGCAAATTTGCAACAAATTCTTAAGAATGGTATTTGAATTGTCCTATTGTTCCAACATAAATGGCATTATGAAACAATGCAACATTTTAAAAATAAATCAATTATATAAATTGGAAACTGTGTCCCTTATGTTCAAACCAAGAACTTCTAAATCAAGGACATGCATTGTCTATGTCCAGACTTTGCTAGCGAAGGCGATCATCTTTACTGTATAAGTGCTAATGTATTACTGAAATCAATTAATGATTGGTCCGTAATTGCTTCAGACAAAAGCATTAAAACGTTTAAACGCATATTGAGGGATAAATACCCAAATATGTGATACCATGCCCACAGAACTACCCTTGAGTGAAATACCTGAAACCTGCCATATACAGCGCTAAATAGACATAAATATTTAATATGACATAAAAACTTTCACACATAAAAATTACAGTTATAAGAAATAAAAAAAACTTTTCAATTGCTAATAAACTTAATCGGACAAGCGCGCTTTCTTGATTGATGTCTGGAGGAGGACGGCGTTCTTTTGCTGATCCTTTTCCAAGTTATGCAGACCTTTCAAAAGTACATTTGCCACGTGTCGTCTGAGCTTGTCACTAGTGTTCAGGTTATTGTAGTCCTCCATCATTTGCAGAATCATCATGAGTCTCCTGCAGCAGCAGGCCCTGTGTCTGGCTTAGGTGATAAAGGCAAGTCCACATCGCACAAGGTCAAAAGTGGTTTGGTGGGGGATTTTCAGGGAGCCTCGTGAAACTTCGGAGATAAAGGCACTGACTTCTGTTGAGACTAGTTCATCCTCCTCATTGAAGATCAGGTGTTCCTCACACTTTTTCTCCAGCCACCCTGCCACATAGGCTGCACTGCTTTCCTCATGGATAGAGAGTGAAGGCTCAGTGCAGTCCTCAATGAAAGTGGCGTTCTCAGCATCGATGGCACTAGTAACACACGTGTGAGCCATGGTTTCCCCATTTACGTCCAAGGTCTCCAGATAAGAAGCGGCATGTCTAGCCAGGCGTTTTTTGCAGGCAGTCAAGACATCCCCAGAAGTCATAAAAGCATTTGCACCAGTCGATTGCCTGTACACAGAAAATTCACCCTCTATCCTGTCACTCTGCAGCTCACGAAGAAGTACATACTGGAAGCCAGCATGGGTCAGGAGGTGTGCACAAATGGAAGTCAGGCCTTGCATGGTCTGCACAAGTGATTTCTTAGTGTCATGGGTTACACACTGCTTTCTGCCTTTTCCGTGCCCAGAAGGGGCTTTCTGGAAAATCTGTAGATAATCGGACAAGTTGGTAGTGGTGTGGTCCTGAACATGCCGGTGGGGATCATTTAGCCTCACTTCTTGATGTTTTGATGACACATTCACAACATTCCACCAATTAAGCACAAATTGAATAAAGTCGGCTGTGTCGCCACACTTCTGGAGCCTGAGGGCAGCTTCAACTTTGTCGTTGAAAACTTTCAACACGTGCTGGACATTCTGCAGTTGAAGTTTTGAAGGTCGAACAGCAGCATCTGTCAGGGGAGATGTTTTCAAAAGGTTTGCCTTCTCAGCATCGTATAGCTTTCTGACGTCGTTGAAGGAACCAGTGACTTGGTTGTCGAAAGTCATCTTTTGGCAAGCCTCTGAAACAAAAGGAACAAACAGTAAAATCATCTCATGCTGGCATTTTTTGTTGTGGTGCTGCAGTATTCATTTCATTTTTTTTTTCTGTCACTGATTAAACAAAACTTTTTCACGTAAGAACTACATGAAGATATAATTATTTTGTAAGTGCTTTTTCTTAGGCTATTTTAAGTAAAATCACGAGTAATAATTGTTCGCTGTTGGTACTTAAATTTTTTTGCAAATCATATTTTTATAATAGATACGAAGTCTTTGCATAGATAATAATATTTAAATTTCTTATTAAGAGCAATCAAAATTGACAAATCTACTTATTGCGCAAAAAAACTCTCACAAACAGAAATGTCGAAATACAGCAAAACGCAGTCCAATGCATGAATACCAACACAATTAAAAATTAAATAAAAAAATCACGGAATTGTTATTCTTTTTATTCGTCAATTAAGTTCCAGTTATAATCAAAGATTTTCATTTAAAATAAAATAATTTTCTTTCAAGCTTTTTTTCAAAATTTGTATTAAAATGTTACATACAGCAAATCAAAAATAGTGTAGACTCACCTGATATCCAGTTGTTTCTTATGCACTTCAATAGATGCACTGTGTCAAACAGTAGGTACCAACTCCGTGTGTTATCTAAAGGATGAGTAGCAGTGGCAGGGTAATCCGACTCTGATGGACGATCGAACATCTTGCAGTAAAGCTGGTTGATCTTGTGGTTGTCTGTGATGGACCCAAGAACAGTGCCTCCAGCCTGTTCTACAACCATGGCAGCCTGCTTCACCACCTCAAATTGAAAAGAAGCTGTTAATTTATGGACAGGTGTAACAGATACCATGATGCTGGATCCTCGATGAAGACACTTGGACATGACGCAAAGCATTGAAGTGGCTTTTGCGTTGTGGTCATTCTTGGCCATGCCACTGAGGACTCCTCCGGAGAAGGCTACTGTTGGCCGAATCTTCATCTCGTCAACTAAGAGAACTACATTTTTCTGTTGAGGCTTTTGAAGTTTGGCAAACGTCTTTGATAAAATGTCCTTCACATTCACTGAAGAGACGACAGCTTGCAATTTTCTTCTACTTGGCAAAACTAGATACTCACGGAGTACTTCATAATTGCAGTGTGGAAAAGATCCCACAGCAAAGCAGTAGTCTTTTACAGTAAAATTTTTGTTGACTAGAAGCTTCAAATTATTGATAATAAAATCGATTTTTTTGCCTTTTTTTTTGTCTTCAGTTTCTTGAGCCTGAAGCACAGTAACTACTTTCTTCAACACTTTATCCAGAGGAATTTTATAGTTAAAGCAAGTATGCACAACAGCATAAAACTGTGAATAGGAACTGAGGCCATTATTGGGGTTCAATATAGTTCCTAAGGGTACGCGAATTCCACTCTTGTATGCAAAACACGTAAGAGGAGAACATAGCGTTGACTTGTTTTCAACCAGAACAGTCATTTCGCATTCACGAAAGTCAGACGACATAAAAAGGAAAGCACACCTGTCAGATCTTCGGGTAATCACAACATTGTTATATTCCTTGTGAAGTTTCTTGTCAGGTAGAAATTCACTGAACGACTTGATCCTGTCTCTGGCTATAAAAACGTCAAGTTGTTTGTCTACTTGCTTTGCAGGGCGAGGAGGGATTTGGGGGGTCGGCAGACATGAAGCAGATACATCAAAAATGCTAGGTGCAACAGCTGGTCTTGTTGTTCCACCTGGCAGTTTCTTCATTGGAGGATTTTGTGGCCAATGCTTCTCACAAATAAAAAAAGATTTAGCATTTGCAACATTAAAGTCTTTGCGAGGAGGAATCACAGCCAGCCATTTCTGCCTCTCAGGATCAAGCCTGGGCAGTTTGAATATTCTACGTTTTGATAAAAGGTCGTAGTTTCCTCTACAATTCACAATTCCACATTTATTCGGCATAATTACGTAAATTAATGCTCTTCGAAAAAAGAGAAAAATAATTATCAATATTACTCACAAACCTTGACCGGTCTGACCGGCCGGTAAAAAACCGGTCGAAACCTTTTGTTTTTTGACATTACAAAGTATATTATTTAAAACAATTTTATGGATTGTTTTGTTTCTAAAGTTATTTAACAACGCGATTTCTGAAATGGAGAGTCGTCCGTGATGAAAATTTACCATGTCGGCCGTAATGAAAATTTAGTACCGCAGCGTAGTTAAATCTAACCTATTCTTTGACCTCCTAACCCTCACCCCTATAAGGGTGAGGGTTAGGAGGTAAAGGTATAGTGGGTGTAAAGGTATACAGTAAGTTAGGGTGAGGGTTAGGAAGTCAGGAGATAGCTTTAACTACAAAAAAATTTTCATCACGGTCGACTCTCCATTTGAACCCAATTTCTTAGTGTGAGTAAGTTTGAAAAAATTGTAAAAAGTGGTCAATATGCATGGAAAATTCACTTGTCATTTATTCAGAATGATGGGAAAAAGTTGAGCCCTCGACAGTTGAATATCTTTTTCTAGTAGTAGTAGGCCCTAGAGCCCTAGGCCTACGACTCAACTTTATCTTCTTTATGTAAGCTCGTATTTACTGTGCGTTCTACACTTAAAATAAAACAATGATTGATTGAGGAGGTCACCTAAATTTTCTGAAATTTTGATAGCTTTGAAGTAACACTACCTGACTACATTTTACGACCACTTGCAGCGACGCCGTTGATTTGACAAGTAACAACCCTTAAAAAACAGTCAATTACCAATCAGAACAATGCGTTTATCTGCCGGCCAACCGGAGAATGGTGTCGCCGGGTCACTAAAATAGCCTATTATCTTAAACAGGCCTAAATAGGCCTACCTATTACCTAACACTCGCCTATCCCTATGCCAACCAGTTTTGACACTCCACCTAACTTTCCTCAATTTGCTATAAATTTTAATGCTGTTCTTATTTAATTTTAAAAATCATTAAACGGTATTTCTTATTATTCTTTTTAATTATAATGAAACTTGAGTACACCTTACTAGGATTAAACTGCCTCGGTAACATACATTTAAATTTTCGTAAATGAACCTACCATAGTTAGCATTGTAGATCACAAAGTCTACCCTATGATGTAACAATAAGCTTTTATCGGCTGTGCAAATTAATAGAAAAAACAGTCGCCTTCGCTAGGATTATCTGAAACTAGCGCCTGCATGTCCTTGATTTAGAAGTTCTTGGTTCAAACTAATACAAGGTGGAAACAAATCTGCTGCTTATAGTTGTAATTTGCATTTAAATTCATGCAAATACAATACAAGAAACAAAGCTCAATACATAACACATCACTGCAAAACAACTGTTGCAAAACAATCTTTTTCTTATCAAGGTCCTTTCATTTGGAATTCTATCCCAGCCAATTTAAAAACTAGCAACCAGACTTTCAAATGTTTCATAAACAATCTTAAAAAATTTCTACTCAATAAATCAATATAAATAAGAATCAATAAAAAATTTTACAAAATTAAGTTATAAAACTATGACCACGTCTTAATAGCGCTTTGTCTTTTCGGCGCCATAACTTGACAGTGCATGAAGGTATTGCTTTTATACATCTGTAAACTAGAATTAGTGTATAATTAAATATTCAATAAGATCTAAATTTAATAATTTTAGTGAGCTACTTACTGCGGGAAAGCATTTTTATTTCAGATAAAAATGAATTCAGGAAGTTCAAGCACATGTCTTTCTAAAGAGCAATCATCAACATTGGTTCTCTTATCAAATCTCAATCAGGCCACAATCTTCAAAACATTTTCAATCTCTATCAAGAAAGAGTGTATGCTACGCAAGAAAATTGGAATCAATTGATATAGCAAGTTCAAACCGTTGAATAGAAAATCAATTTACACAGTTGGCATGTTCTATTCTTTTCTAAACTTTATACTTTTTTATTCTCTCTTTAAAATGTGTATATATATCTATATATATAAGTATATTTTGTTTTATTTCCATGTTTCTGTATTTGCAGTGCATCCAGAAAAGGTTTCCGGACCTGGTGAGGTTTCTTTTTGGGAGGTTTTCTTTACTCACCATGCTCAGTTGAGCTAAATTTATAGTTAGCAATATAGGGCGGTTGTGCCTCCCAATGATTTACATAACCGTTCCTGCACTGCACATTTTTTGTCATTTTTTTTCTTTTTAATAATAATATTTAGTTTGAATTAGGTAATGCGGCCGTGCTTCTTATTTTTTCTCTTTCTCAACTCTCTCTATACTTTCTGCATATTTAACGTTCGTCGTTGTGTCGCGTTTCCTTTTCATGCTTGGCTTAATGTACATTGCATATACTTAATAATGTTACTAAGCATGAATAAAATATCATCATCATCATCATCATCATCATCATCATCATCATCATCATCATCATAATAGTTTAGGAAATGGTGCGGTCCACACTGTTCTACTACTTGCTTTCTTTCTCTTAATAACTTTAGGGTTAAAGCAATCAGTCCACCTTGAAGCCAACTTCATTATCTTGTTGGTTAATTTTTTATTAAAATCAAACAGGTAGCATTTTTTCTGTAGGCCTTCCAAACTTTCCAAGTAATGTTCTTGTTGTTGATTCAACCTCCTCAATCGTACTGCCTCTCTACATACAATTTATTTGTAAACACTTAAAGAGTGTTGTAAAGAATCATTTAAAAAACACCGCTTCTGGGCCGTTTTCTTAATAAATGTAATTTTTGCTATCTCGGCAATGCTTATTTATGGAATTTTGAAAAACATTCTCACTAATCGGGTTCGATAGTAATTTCAAAAAAGCTGTAACCCCGGATGTGGTTGTGTAAACAGCTGACTGTAAAAGCCTGAAGGGAAATTCCGTTACTGCCCTAGTGCAGAGCTCGTCATTTTTTAATTTATGCGTTTTAAATAGCGGGTAGGCGTACGCTGGTACATAGCAAGAGAAATGTTAAGCTGTAGAGCCGGATGTTTTGTGTTATTATCACATTTTAGACTTGTTGTATAAAATAAAAAAAAATTTTTGATATAATTTAGTTTGTGCAATTCAATAACTTGGCTATTACAGTAATTAGTAAGTTTATATAAAGTCAGAACTAGATTTTCGTATTGATGTCTTTCAGTATGGTAAAGTTTTGAGTTGTTATAACATTATTATATCAAAGTTGTCATAAACAATAATTAAAATTTTACCGTTTTTGTCAGCTCTACAAATGTCAATCTGCTTAGATCTCACCAATTCTTTTATTTTAGTTTGGATTTTCTGCATACTCGTACCTGCTGTCAAATTGTTACGATAACGAAAATTATGTTTTACTTTAGGTTTTAAATTCTTAAGTTTAGTAATAATTGCATCGCAATATGCCTTTGTTTTGTCATTCAATAGTTTTGGTTTCGGTCTGGATGATTTGGGGATGTTCAATTTTTTTGGTATAGAGGTCTGTAGCGATTAATTGGACAGCCCAAGTATTTTCACACGAAATACAACTTTAATTATTATCGGAGTTATAGAATTTAGTTCAAAACGTTGGATTTAACTTTCACATGCTCTATTTTATGCAATTTCGAAATTCACATCCTGCCGTTTCATATCGTATGATCACGTGGTAATACGCCCACTTGTATACAGCGACGTGGCTTAGTCACAAATTGAAATAAAATGAGTTGCTCTCCGGCAGATATCGGTTAGATAAGTAACTTCTGTCATGGTAATGCTATACTAAATTGTTTCTATTATTGTAATTATTTGTTTTAATTTTTATTTTGTTTTTAATTCTATTTGAATAAGTGAATAAATGTGCTGTAAATAGAATCAAGTAGTGGTTAACCTTCTGAATTTGAACTGCACCAATTTAACTCGAACACAACGCTCTTAACCACGACATTGGTGACCCCGACAAAGCAAAACCCGACGGGGTCACATTGGTGACCCCCGATCAAAAGAAAACCCCGATCAAAAGAAAACCCCGGTCAAAAGAAAACCCCGATCAAAAAACCCCGATCAAAAGAAAACCCGACGCAGTCATATTGGTGACCCCGCCTTGGAAAAATCGAAACCCAACGGCGTGAATAACATCGACGAAAGCAAACCTGACGAAGCAAAAGCCGCGACGACGGAAAAAAACTTCAAAGCCAACGTAGAAAAAATCCTACGAAAGAAAATTTTACAACCAAAAGTAATTCTCGTCGGTGAGTTCACTATTTTATTACCGCTATTGTCTAAACTTGGAGCTAGCCAAAAAAATCGTTTTTTCCCCAGTGGCAACTAGAACAAGAAGTAAAACAATGACTACTACCAGTGAGTCTCAAAAAATAAGTGTTCAGAATGACTCCAAACAATCTTCTAGCAAAGCCGAATCGGCTGTCGAAGATTCATTTTCGAATGTTACTGTTCAACCACTTTTACATGCTCCTAAAATGTGGAATAATGATAGTTTGTTGCCCGCCTATTTCGTGACCTTGGAAAAGTATTTCGAAATTAATAACATAAGTGACAAAAATATGCGTTTTATTTGTTTGTCAAATGTAATGTAGCCTAGTCAAGCTGAAGCGCATGGTTTAGCTTTAAGCAGAGCTTCCGAAAATATTGAACCATACACAGCTCTAAAAAATTTAATTTTATCGTCTGTTTCGTTAGAATGTAACACTGACTGGATAGATGTATTAAGCAAAATTGAATATGCAAATGCGCAAGAAAAACCTTCTACTTTAATGTCGCGTATAATTGCTGCATGCCGTAATAATCCTGATAATGATCAAGGAACTCGTGATTTCTGTGAAAAAATTTTTATGCGTTTACAACCTGAGAACATTCAACAAATATTAAAGGCTCAAAATTTTAACTCATTAAATGAACTAGGAAATTTTACAAATCGATTTCATAGTCAAATAGTCGCTCATTGCTTTGACCAAAATAGGACAACCACTAGCGAATTTAAATATTTGGCAGATAAAGTTGACGAGTTAAGCACTGAATTATGTAATGCCAAAAAGCAATCACAGTTTCAAAAACCGCATAATTCATCTTACTATGATAAATGCCAATCGAAGGCTAATAGAACATTTTTTACAAGTGATGCACAAACGTATAGTAAGCATGCTACTAATTCTACATCAAAATCAAACCGAGCTTTTCAGCAAAACGGATTTTGTTTCTATCACGCTCAGTTTGGTAATCGCGTCTTTAAATGTAAAAGTCCTTGCACCTTTCGCTCTTTTAAAAATCACTTTGTAACTACTATAACAAAAACTGTTCCCTTGACGCAATCTATGATTCTTCCCAAAGTCTATGATAAACTTTCAAAACAAATGTTTTTAATTGATAGCGGTGCTTGTGGTAATTTTTTACCGGCTTCAGATGACCAAGCCGAAGAAGTAGAAAGTCACTTTAATGACGCATCCTGTAATCCTATCAAATACTTTGGTAACGTGACTTTAGATGTTGATATTGGCTTTGGCAAAATGTCTGACGTATTTTGCATATGTGCTATTGAACAACCGATTTTGGGTTTTGAGTTTTTGCGAAATCACAAAATTACTCTTGATGCTTCTATTTGCTCTTTAAAATGTGAAGATTCTAAGAAACAAGTCAATACATTACAAGGACCGAAAAATTCTTACGATTTTTTTCCCTGCACATGAAATTAAATGCACAAATCTCCTACAAAATATCCTGGTTTTCCAGCTCCCGAAAAAATTAAAGCAATTCGCAATTTCAAGCGACCAAAAAGTGTTAAAAGTTTACGCCGTTTTACTGGCATTGGCTCAGTTTTATGCTCCGTCAATACCTAATTTATCTCGTAAGTTAGTGCCCCTATATGATATGATTAAAGGAAAACGGAGTTCACAGTCATTGTTAAAATGGACTCCTGAGTTAGTTAAAGTTTTGAAGGTGCAAAAGAATTGTTTGGCAAACTACACGGCACTTGGTTTTCCTGCTCCACACGCAAACATTTCACTTGTTACCGACGCAAGTAATGACGCAGCTGGCGCGGTACTTCAACAGGAAATAGATGGCGTCGTTCAACCGCTTGTTTTTTTCTCCCGCATATTTTCTCGTATTGAACAAAAATACGCAGCTTTTGACAAAAAGCTCACTGCGATTGTAATGGCTCTAAAACATTTTTGCTACTTTTTAGCATTGCAAAATTTCACAATATATACTGATCACAAACCAATTGTTGCTGCTTTAAATTCTGAATCCGACCGTGAGAACGCCAGACAAGCACGTAAACTCGCTTACATTAGCGAATTCACCACTGATATTCGAGATTTACCAGGCACTTCAAACATAGTTGCTGATACACTTTCTTTATAATATTCCAGCAATTGATTCCGCAAAGTCAGAATGCTTGAATTCGGATGCTATATGCGGTTTTCATAATTCTTATTTTCTCTTACTACTGCCAGCTAGAAAAGCAGCTACTACTTGAACGTGCGACAAGCACGACAACACTGCGAAATTATACGCTGCTCACTTACAGGACCTCGAGAATAATTTAATAGACTCGATTAAACGCCTTGAAGCGTCTCATAATTACTTACAGTGCAAAAATACTATGCAATCTAAGTTGTATTTTCAAAAAAAAAAAAAAAAAAAATTGAATGCACTATTAGGCACTACGGGCCGCGGCTATAGAAGGTGACGTCATAAGCAAAATATCTTGCTCACCTTTGAAAGTGCGGTTCAAGAGGAGTCTGATTCATGGCAATTTTTATGCTACTAGACCGTTGTTCGAACCAGTGCAGACTGATCACCTCACTAACTCGTTTCCACGTGTTTTTCAATTGAATCAAGATTTCTACCTCTCCGATACAGTGTCTTTCCTCGAGTCGTATCGTCCCAATCGAGTTTTTCGTTTTAAAATTGACAAATCGTTTTACTTATTTATTAATTACACGCTAGCTGGTATTGCTCACGATATAGCAAAAAATACTCTCTCCCACTCTTTCTCCAATAAATGAAATAATTAAATGGAGAGATTACATTGTTGATTCTTTCTTAATCGGCTACGAGCCAATAGTGGACCGCAATATAAACGCAATACTTGCAACTTCGGCGACAACAAGTCGTTGCACCGAAAGCATTCAAGCATTTCTTGATAGCCGGTCAAATTACTCTTCTGTTTCATCTGCCGATATTCATTTCTCTGACGTAACACATTTGCTGCACAATAGTTTTTTACTTTTGCTCTCAAGCATTTCTAGTCCTTTTTTCAACGCTGTTTTATCACTTCTTACTGTTTTAGCGTTGGCTTGGGGTTTAATCCTGACTGTCTATACAATTGCAAACATTATTAAAAATCTCAAAAATACGCTTACTCCTCTTGTGGCATCTAAACTGAACCGTTTTCGAAAAGAGGAGAATACTAATGAATCTTCCTCCTCCATAATTAATCCCAATTCGGATCCTTTAATTGATAGCGCCACAACTAATGTGTAGAATTATAAAATTGTTATTATCGTTTTCGAATATTTCACGATCTTTCAAAAAGGAATTATTAGTGCTATTTTGTTGTGTTTACTGAATCTTTAATCAAGATATAATTATTAACCAGATTTGTTATTTAAAAAAAAAATTGTTCTTTTGCGTATTCAATATTGTTTGTGGCTATTGTACTATAATATTTTCGAACATGTACTGCTGTTAGTTCCTTTTAACAGATGCAGCACAATAAACGGCACAATGACGACATCACGCGACAGAACAGATCGTTGACTACTTCCTCTACAAAAGAAGCAGAACGAAACTTACTGAAGTATTTACTGCTCCATGTAGACATCGCAGCGATTATATTCGGATACATCAAAAAAAAAAGTTTCTTAATTAGTCAACGAACTAAAAAAAAAAAAAAAAAAAAAAAAAAGAGACATATAACAATGTTTCCTGTTTTCAGTCACGCTATAATCATCTTTTTTCTCTGTATTTACATATATGTCCTTTGTCACCGTCGTGTCGTCGTACTGCAAATTGCATTTTTGAGAATTTCTGCTATATTTAGAAATTGTTTTATTTTCTTATCCGCCGGGGGGGTATCTGTAGCGATTAATTGGACAGCCCAAGTATTTTCACACGAAATACAACTTTAATTATTATCGGAGTTATAGAATTTAGTTCAAAACGTTGGATTTAACTTTCACATGCTCTATTTTATGCAATTTTCGAAATTCACATCCTGCCGTTCCATATCGTATGATCACGTGGTAATACGCCCACTTGTATACAGCGACGTGGCTTAGTCACAAATTGAAATAAAATGAGTTGCTCTCCGGCAGATATCGGTTAGATAAGTAACTTCTGTCATGGTAATGCTATACTAAATTGTTTCTATTATTGTAATTATTTGTTTTAATTTTTATTTTGTTTTTAATTCTATTTGAATAAGTGAATAAATGTGCTGTAAATAGAATCAAGTAGTGGTTAACCTTCTGAATTTGAACTGCACCAATTTAACTCGAACACAACGCTCTTAACCACGACAGGTCTCTAAACTTTGATCTTGATCTTTCACATCATTATGAAAACTATGTGCCCATTAAATTCTGCATAAATACAAATTTTTGTATGTATAAATACAAATTTTTTCATTTGCAATTTTCTATTGATTCAGACTAATTCGGTGTGAGCGCGAAATTTAGTCCTTTTAACAATAGCAGTTGTCATTGATCTGAATGATTCAATATAATATTTTCAGCTTGCTTAATTTGTTCTTTCATACTTTGGACCTTTTTCTTCTGCCTTAGCGTCGAGCATCTTTTTTATTTTTAGTTTTTTTGTAATTATTGATTTTCAAGTATCGAATCCATCTTAAATTTCTGCACTAAGTCCTTTGTTGTACATGCAGCAAATTATATTTGTTAATGAATTTTCTTGTGTTTTGCTTGTGTTTTGTGGTTGTTGCAATTTTTCATTTAAAAAAAACAAACTTGCTTTTTTTACATGCGGCTGACCCAGCCAGCAAAAGCACATTCCAGTGCATCTTAATGCCAGTCCTAAGCCCGGATAAATGGAGAGTTGCGGCTGAAACGGCATCCGGCATAAAACCTTTTTGTTAAATTATACAAAACACATAATGATGATGAATTCATACCGTATTGTTCTAGGCCCGGGTCAACAACGACCGCCTCAGATGTCGCATGGCAAAGCACCTGTGATAACTATTATACTGGAATTAGAAAAATCAAGAGGAGAAAGAGAGGACCAAGGCGAGTGAAGAGGCAGCGAGATCTGCTGAAAGGGAAACGTACAGTCTTAAAAGTTGGTACCTTAAACGTAGGAACAATAAATGGAAGGGGAAGAGAGCTGGCAGACATGATAGAACAAAGAAAAGTAGATGTACTATGCTTGCAGGAAACAAAGTGGAAAGGGAGTAAAAGATTTTTCTTCCCAAAGCTTTTCATCTGACACTCTTCAGGGGAAATCGTCAGAATGAAGCAGAATTGAAACCGAACTAATTTATAAAGGAAGAAAGTAGAGTTTTCATTGGCTGAAAGAGTCAACCAATGAGAGAAAAGATTAAGAAATTTTCAAAGAGTATACGAATTCTTTTTGCTTACACAGAAGGGGATTGAGAGATTTAATGAAAGTCGCTTCAAGAGCAGAAAGGTGAAAGGAAGAGCGACCTCGAGCGAGAATAGAAAATTTTTCGTGGCTGTAATGGAGGGCACATTGGGCGTTATCAAGAAGATGTTGACCAATGGCGGATTCGTGAAATTGTTGTGGGCGTATGTTGTTTTTGCAAGATCAAGAAGATGTTGACCAATGGCGGATTCGTGAAATTGTTGTGGGCGTATGTTGTTTTTGCAAGAGCGCTCTTGCAAAAACAACATACGCCCACAACAATTTCACGAATCCGCCATTGGTCAACATCTTCTTGATAACGCCCAATGTGCCCTCCATTACAGCAACGAAAAATTTTCTATTCTCGCTCGAGGTCGCTCTTCCTTTCACCTTTCTGCTCTTGAAGCGACTTTCATTAAATCTCTCAATCCCCTTCTGTGTAAGCAAAAAGAATTCGTATATCTTTGAAAATTTCTTAATCTTTTCTCTCATTGGTTGACTCTTTCAGCCAATGAGAACTCTACTTTCTTCCTTTATAAATTAGTTCGGTTTCAATTCTGCTTCATTCTGACGATTTCCCCTGAAGAGTGTCAGATGAAAAGCTTTGGGAAGAAAAATCTTTTACTTCAAGCAATCTTCAAATTCTGTACCACCAAATGTTTATTCAAAGGGAGTAAAGCAAGGAACATTGGAGGTGGCTGCAAACTATTCTACAATGGAGCTCATGAAAAAAGAAATGGAATAGGGATAGTGGTGAGGAAGAAACTAATTGAAAGTATCGTGGAGGTGAAGAAGGTGTCAGACAGATTAATGGCCATGAAACTGGAGGTAAAAGGATTGAAACTGAACATTAAGCGCGTATGCTCCACAGATTGGCAACAGCATGGAGGAAAAAAAGATTTTTGGCAAAACCTGGATGAGTTGATAGAAAGTATATCAATACAGGAGAGGATAGTGCTAAATGCGGACCCAAATGGACATGTGGAGGAAGGAAACATAGGGATGAGGAAATAATGGGGAGGTACGGCGCTAGAACGAGAAATGAGTAAGTACAGATGGTTGTAGATTTTGCAAAGAGGATGGATTTTGCGGTTGTCAACACTTATTTCAAGAAGATAGACCAACACAGGGTGACGTATAAAAATGGCGGAAAAAGTACCCAAGTAGATTATGTGATGTGCAAAAGGAGGGACCTGAAGGATATGTGCGATTGTATGGTAATGGTGAATGAGTGCGTTGCAAAGCAGCTCCGTATGGTGGTATGCAAAATGATTTTCATGGTGAAAAAGAAAAAAGCAGTAAAAGTAAAACTAAAAATATGATGGTGTAAAGTGAATGAGACAAGCTTTCAAAAAGCGTTTAGAGAGGAGGATACCAGAATTTGTAGGAGGCATGGATGTGTTATCTGATGAGTGCAACAAAACAAGAAAAATACAAAAAAAAATAGATGAAACTGTGCTGATTGTGACAGTTGGAACGGAGTAACAGTTGGGAAACGAAAAGGAGATAAGGAGACATGGTGGTGAAATGAGGAAGTACATGAAAGCATAAAAGAAAAGAAAGAAACAAAAAAAACGTGAGATAAAATAAGAGATAAACATAAATGTAGTAAAAAGATGTACAAAGAAAAGAAGAGCAAGGCAAAGGGACGTGCGTATGAAAATTTGTATGCTAGATTGGAAACAAAAGAAGGTGAGAAGAGTGGTACAAATTAGCTCGGCAGAGAGACAGAGCGGGGAAAAATGTATAATACGTGAGGGCTGTGAATGATGAATATGGTAATGTAATGGTAAGTTCGGAGGCAGTGTTAAACAGATGGAAGGAGTACTTTGAGAAACTAATGAACTAGGAAAATGACAGAGAACCTAGGACAGCGGAAGTAGAAGTGGTTAACAAAGAGATAAATTGTGTCAGTAGAGAAGAAGTAAAGAATGCACTGAGAAGGATGAAAAAAGGTAAAGCGGTTGGGCCGGACAAGTTGCCAGTAGAAGTTTGGAAGTGCATGGAAGAGATGGGAAAGAGTTTTTGACCAAACTGTTCAACAAACTGCTAGTGGGTAAACGGATGCCAGAAGAACGTAGAAGGATTGTGCTTATTCCAATCTATGAAAACAAAGGAGACGCACAATGCTGTGGAAGCTACAGAGGTATAAAGCTAATGAGTCACACAATGAAAGTATGGGAAAAATTAATTAAATCCAGGCTAAGGGATAGTGTAGAGATCAGTAAACAGCAATATGGATTTATGCCAGGAAAGGAAACTACCGATGCCATGTTTGCCTTAAGAATGTTGATGAAAAAGTACAGGGAAGGTCAAAGAAAGCTTTATTGTGTATTCGTGGACCTAGAGAAAGCTTACGACAGGTTTCCGAAAGAAGAACTGTTGTATTTTATGAGAAAATTAGGAATGGCGGAAAAGTATGTGCAACTTGTACAGGATATGTATGAGGGAAGCAAAGCAGTGGTGAGGTGTGCAGTAGGAACTACAGAAAGTATCAAGATCAAGGTAGGAATGCACCCTGGATCTGTGTTAAGTCCGTTTCTGTTTGCTGTGATTATGGATAGACTAACAGACGAAGTAAGGAGAGAACCACCGTGGATGATGTTGTCTGTCGAATGAGAACGCTTTTAATTACGGGTGTTTAATGTTTTCTTTAAACACCCATAATCCAAAGCGTTCTCGTCCGACAGACTGGAATAAACATCTAATGCCTTTCCAGACAACAACGTGCTTAACTGCGTAGCCCAACTATCACGGATGCGATTAGCAACAGGTGCTCACACTTGGCATCTCTTTCGTCGCGTTCACGTTGACGCTGTACTCTTTTTTATTCATAAAGCTTTTCTCACTCTTTCATTAAAAACTCGACTTTTTCTTTTTCGTTAAAACGCAGCTCTTCAACATGCTTTCTTAAGTTTTCGAATTCTTCTTTGTCGAATAAACCCGCCATCTTAAATGATGACGTTCTACGATGCTCGTGACTTTTCTTTTTTTAAAAAAAGTCCCCAAAATGTCATGCTCTTCATAGACTAAATTCAGCAACTTTATTCTTGCGAGAAAAGACGATTTGCTAACTCGCTGAAAAACGCTTATCGATAAAAAATAATACTGCAATCCAACACTGATTTAGATACTAAACTGTGGCCTTGATTAGGAAAATCGAGAAGAACGCGACTTGCTCGAAGTTTCTTAAAAAGATTTTTTTTGTAATCAATTGTCAGCCCCAATGTAAACATATAAATAAATATCGGTACAGATGGGTCAAACAATTTCCGTTAAACGATTCTCAACTTCAACACTCTCCTTCGTCTCGGCCACCGTCGCCAAGATCTCCAAGTCTTTTCTGCGTCTCTCGTAGTCTCTATCTCCGGCCCTCTGCTCAGGTCTCTCTCAGTGACCCAGTATCTCTGTTTTTTCATGCATACCACAAGATGCAACAAAATATATCAAAATATATACATACGTTCCCAGCGGGTGATGTTGATGGAAGAACAAAGCAAAAAAAGTGAAAAAAATCAAAGCTGAACTTCAATATCCCAAAACCAGAACAAAACACAAAGCAATTCAACTAATACAATGATTGATTGTTTGCATAAATATCGCATGCAATTAATCTTAATTTCGTAATGCTAAGAATAATTATAAAAATGGCGGTGAGTGTTTGCAACAATCAATCGAGTTAATTATAACCTATTAAAGTACAACGAATAAGACGACAATATAAATGGAAGTTGGGAAACTCAAATTAACAAAATAAGGTCGAACTAATTTTCTAAAGCAATTGATTAAGATTCTGAATTGTAAAATGCTAGCTTTATTTCAGCTTTATAATAAGAAAAGATTCAATATAAAAATCTCTTTTTTTAAAACAATCAAACCGCAAAATGAAAGAAACCAAAGCGGCGCATCTAAATCCAGAAAATAGGTTAGTCCCGACCTCGCATTCAGAAATTTCATCATTCAGAAAAAACTCACACATTCAACCAGAAACTTTAGCAGGCCACTAAGACTGCACAAATGGACATCAACTATGCACAAAACATAAATAAAATTAATATTGTAACAAACTGAAATAAGAATATTTGTAAAAACTCTTCATTTCATTTAATAAATAAATTTCAAATTGAAACCATTTATTGCAAAATTTTTTATATAAAAAAAAAGAAGCAACGTTTACAGTTTATTGCTTCAGTAAAACTTCTCAGTTTAAATCTTTTCAACTAATCATTTCATAAAGCAGCAAAATTATTTTGTGACGTAATAGACCAATTTAATGACGTGTCACAGCATTAATGATATTTACAAGTTTACTTACACAAATCCAACCGATCCAATCTTCGACTCGAAGCAGAACTCACAAATAACAACACAATTAACTTCAACAACTTCATTATGACCAAGCAATAACTTTGAAAACTTTATAATTTTTCTGACAAATATTAACAAGTTTTATTCAATTGATGAAACAATTTTATTGATTTAAGTTTTGTAGAAAATTAATTTAAAACTAGACACTGAATAACTAAGCCGTATTTATAGAGAGAATGGAGTTTTCTCACTCCTGTAAAAGTAGAAAAGATTATTTTAATATAAACTTATTTCCTTTTAAAAATTTTTCAACTTAAGTGTTATAAAAAGTTGACGCAGCCGCTGTTGTGACGTAAAAATAATATCAAAACTGAACTTATTGAAATATTAGTTTGAAATAAAAATTTCTTGAGATTGTCAAGTATTTTTATCAGAGTTGTGAAGTCAGAGTTGCCCGAGTTGTTTGTCTGTGGGCGGAGTCGGAGTCATTTTTTATATAAACTGAAGTCGGAGTCGTTATTGTTTTTGGTGACTACAATTTTCAGATTTTCGTTAAATTACTTTTATTCTATAGTCAGATTTACAATCTGATTAGAAAAAATAATCACGCTCAAATACGGTGAGTACTTTTCCGAGGACTGGGGCGCATTTTGGCCTTTAATTAGAAATGAAGAGTAAAAAACAATTTTTGCTTAAAATTAGTTTTTATTACAAAAAAAATAACACAACTTCGATATGGAATTTGTTTTGTAAAATTCAACAAAAGATTAAAAAAGAAAAACAGAAAAAATTGTTAAAAACTTTACTTTTTGCCCTTAAAGTCAAGTTAAGACTAAAAAAGTACAACCAATACGAAAGTTTTTTGAGAAAATTTGGGATTTTGGATACAAGTACATACAAGTAGATATAAGTTATAAACCTGCCAAAAGCTATGTTCAGATTGTTCCACAAAGGTCAGCTAATCACTATACGCCGAATCCACCTGATCAATATACTCCGAACTATTGTACATAGTGACCAGTGGGCTTCATATGGACAAATCAATGACATGGGGCATGGTCTTGAGGCTGTTGATCACAAACTAGATTTTGTGAAGTCTATTACTGTAACTCAAACACGGCAATTCCATTGATATAAATTGCAAGCTTATGGAATAAATTGAATAGCAATGCTATGCTACAGTATAAATAAAATCTACTGGAATAAATTAAAAGCTTGCCTTAAAGGAATGAAAGAAATGAAAAAAACTGAACTTATTATTCTTATTTGCAAGAAAGAGGTGGAGAGAAGATAGTGATTAAGGTTTTTTCAAATATGTCTTGATTTAATTACTTTATAGTCTGTCTACCATTTTGTTTATTAAAAAATTTTTCAGGAACATTTTTACTTGATCAATGTAGGATCATCTTTTTAACTTAATCCAAAAACTCTTTACTTTTTACTCAAAAATCGGTCTTAAAAAATTTCGGATTCTTGAAGAATCGAAGGTTCCTTGTCTGAAAATATCAACTGGATTTAATTTGACTGTCAAATACTGAAAGTATGACGTAACTATAAAACTGTTTAATAAATCTTGAAATTTTAAACCTTGTTTCGGCGCCCGCAAACAAGTCTATCTTTTTTACTTTGTATTTTGAAAGCGCCTTTCAAGCCAGACATTGTCATTTTACTGCTGTTGGCCGCATGCGGTTCTTAGCTCGACTCTGATCAGCCCGTGAAAGAATCATAAGAAATTACAAAATAAACGACTTTTCTTATTTTAGTGACGCGTGGATTGAATATGTATTGTTTTTATTTTAAATTTTTTTACACCACGCATGCGTGTTACTGAAGTGACGTTGTTGCAAGCACGTTACAGGTATCGAAACAACTTTCACTCCCAAAATGTTGACTAAAAAAATGGTAATCAGGGGCGTACACTCCAATTGTGCCAGGTGGGCGATGCACACTTTGTAATTTTCCACAGTAAAATAAAAAAAACTTTCCTATAGTTTAAATCAAATAAAATGATGTTTTTATCAACACAATAATATTAAATCAATTTTATTTTACTCATAAACGAGAAAATTATGACAAAAAACTTTTTATGATGGATTTGAAAATTTTGAACTCCGTAGACAAGCCAATCTTTTACAATGTGTTTTCAAAGCAGCCCTGAATGGATATTCGCTTTTTAAGTAAAACGCGTTCATTTTATATAGGCTCTCGGTGCCCTGAAAAAGTTAAACGTGATGTAAAGCCTACATTGACTTTCTCTTTTATATGATTAGAAATGGCGTGTTAAATGTCACTACCAAAGAAATTCATAGAATTCCAATTAAATTTTAACCCTATTCTCCTCAACCTTTTTCGAGCTATTGACTCCTCAACGGCCGGGCTTCAGAAGCCCACCAAATCAACAATTTACAATTCCAAAACTACGTAAGCTATCTTTATGAAATTTAAGCAGAGTGAAGATCATTTATTTAACTATTGTTAAAGCAAAAAAGTTTTTTTTTAAATTACTTGATAAAGTATGGAAAATGGTAATTTATCAAGGTCACTTCAATTTTTACGTTTAGACACTCATTTAACTAGCGTGAAATGTGATTTTAACGAATTTGCTGTTGTAACAGTCGTAAGCTTAATTAAAAATTGGACGTAAAGAGTGACGTCAACGCGCACGACAATTACGAATAATGAAGAAGCTAAGGAAAATTGCTTCATTGTTTAAATGGTAGAATTATGAAAAATATTTTAGATCAGTTTTACTTACTTGCTCACATGTTTTGTCCACATGTTTTTGTGGTTATTAGTAGTTATTGCTGCTTTTTTTAAAACAGGATATAAAAAACAGGATATAAAATTTTTTTTACATAAAATAATTTAAAATTGGTTAAGTTTTGATGTTCAGCAGTGTTAAAAGGTCAACTTACAGATATTATAAAACCAACAAAACTTAATCTTTTATATATCATCGTTTACATGCACATCGTATTTCACCGCCACAAAAAGAGTTTTTTAATCATTGAAATGAAACTACATTATTGCATTACTTTAAAAAAGAACACTTGAGAAAAATAATATTACTTTATATAATTGTTACTGTTAGTCATGGAACATATCTCGGCATTGATCAAAGCATGAAGCGGAAATTTGTAAGCAGTACCGCAAACACGTGAAAGAGTCACATGTTTGACACTAATTTTGTGATTTGTTCATGTTTTTTGCATTTTCTGGTCCAATTTCATTATCATAGCAGAGACAACAACGTTTCCTAAAATTAGACTTTGAAGCATAATTTTGAGGTGTAAATGTTACAACACTAGAGCCACTTGCACGGAAATGACTTTCGGACAAGATCAATTTAATTTTTCGTTGAACATCAAACTGTAACCCAATCAAAGGCCTTTCAACGTACGGTTGAATTAGGGTTGGCGAGAAGTTGGAAGTGTAGTTTTCATGGGAATGGATTCTTTTCATGTTTTATTGTTCTATTACAAAAAAACATTTTACGTCACTTTCCCTACTTGAAAGTCTTTATCAGCAACTCTAAATTACAGTTTGTAAAAACTAGAGTGCCCAATAAAAAATTTCCTTAACAACAATATTCTAATATTTGTGAAGATTCAAGATTCAGATTTGTTTATTTGTCACTAAACATTTACAAATATTCGCATAACATATAATTGAGATTAAATGTGGGACAACGTTACTGGGAAATAATCATAACGTGTCTAAGTCAAGCACTTACTTTTGTTGTCTCATTCAAAATAACAAAAAAATTATAATGAAATAAGCCTTTGAAAAACAATCAGCGATAAGGCAAAAAAGTAATTAACAAATGAAAACCTAAAAGCAAAACTAGAAAATAAGCAAGTCTGGGTAACAAAGGCAGCCGTATTTTTTATTTTGTAATATGAAAAGTGTCGCATAAAATATGAGATAATATAACACATTTTGGCTCCAATATATTTAATTGAAAAGTGCGTTTTTTTGTTTCACACTGTGAAAGATTAGATTGATCAACTTCAGATGATATTGATCACCACAAGACCTCTCCAAGAAAACTTTGAGAAAGAGATGTTAAGCTGTAAAGGCCCTTCTGTAACATTACGTAAAACAGGGCAATTCTATACCGAAATTGTTGTAGCATGTAAAAATATTCACTTCAAGTAAAACACATAAATAGGACTGGCTTGCGTGCTTAATTTTTTTACTGCAAATTTTTATTGTATTGTCTGGGTTAAATGTTGTTAACAATGTACCACGCTCAATTGTTAATTTTTTCATCCAAAACTGTCTGACCTCGCGCTCCTTGTAATGCTCAATGCATGTGACACTCCAATCAACGTTATCTCCAGTTTGTGCAATGGCGCCGCATTTGCAATGAGAAAAAGGAACGAGATCCCATTTGTCTATGCACAAATGGAAACGCATAACTACACTCAGCAGACGGAATGGGCCAACTGGCCCCAACTGATTGAACGCAATCCAAGTAGACGCAGCCAACTGGTTAGTTAGGCGGCGCCAGTCGGTTGCGGTCAGTTGTCTTTAACCCAACTGAAGGCGTTTAAGCATAACGCAAACTGTTCTGGACACACTGTTTTGAACGGGTAAGGCAAGGCGCTGGTAATGAAAGCACGAGGCCGGATGTACTCTCATAGTACTCTGTGTTCGATCTATGATTCATGTGATTGGTAGAACGGATATTTAATTCAGCGGAATTGCTTACGTTTTTGGTTAACAGGCACAAACAAGCGTTTAGACCTTCGTACTTATCGGCAGGGATTTGATAACCAATAAATAAACGATAGTCAGAATCTAGAGTAGTGCTCTGCAACTCGTGTGCTGCGAAAAAACGAGAAACATACTCTTCCAAATGGAAAAAAAGTTATGATTCTTTGAATTAGCAACCAAAAACTTAAAAAGTTTATTATACAGTACATCTCATTGTGTAATGTCAAGATCTGTTTTTCGTCTTTACTAAATTTTGAACGATTTTCTTCATATGAAGCATTATTTAGTAAACATAAAAACTCTCTATAAATAAATTGATAACTTTTTTTGATCAATTTTCACCCAGGCTCGATTGTGCACGATATGCGCAAATTGGTAACTTCAGATGAAAAAAGTCATCACTTTATTTTTAGAGTTTAGATTGAAATTTTTAGGTTTTTAAGACATCTAAATGAAACTTCAGGTAACGGAAAGCATTCAAAATTTAGCTCTTTACACCTGATCCAGGTGTTCTGCTAATTTAAAAAATTTTTCAAAGTGTGCTGCAGGTTCGAAAAAGTAGCAGAGCACGGGTCTAGAGCAGTGTTTCTCAACCTTTTTAAGCTTGTGGACCGGTAATATTTCAAAATAATCTTGCGGCTCGATAATTTTTTCTAATTACAAATTTGTAATAAACGCGATAAATTGATAAAATAATTTTAATATAACAGAAGTAAGCATTTAGCATCAGAAGAACTCCATTTAATGTGAATTTTGCTGCTGCCTTTTTGATATAATACGTAGTAAAAGTGGCTCTATTAAAGTTTTGAAAAGGCAAAGTCAGGGGCGCCAGAAGCGGGGACGCACAAGGGGAAAAATAGTGTCCTTTGATTTGCAGTACAAACGCATTGTGTTCGATTTGTCTCTACACTTACATAAATTCGACCGGAATTGAAATGTAACAAAGTTTTTAAATCAATGATTTGACAATAGCAAAAAAACAATAAGTTAACAAGGGCGCAAAATCGAAAAAAGAGGCACTCTTTTGGTTGATAAGATACTTACTATAAATCTAAAATATAAAAATCATTCTGAATATATACAAAAAAACCAAAAATTCATTGGGTAAACGAACTGCCGTAAACAGGAGATGAAATTTTTTTTAGTCTTCAACTCTCCAGGTCATGCATTTTCGCACCTGTTCAAAATTTATTTGAAAACAACAAAAAAAAGAAGTAGGTGGTAAAATCAGAGTAAATTTTCTGAATATATACAAGAAAACCGAAAGTTCATTGGGTGAACTAACTTCTGTAAACAGGAGATAAAATTTCTTTCTTTAGTCTTCAATTAACTCTCCAGGTCATGCATTTGCGTACATGTTCGAAATATATTTAAAAATAAAAAAAGAATTGGTGGTAAAATCAGTGACAACATTTTTCTTGTCTTCAACTGTATTTCAAACAGGTACGCAGATGCATGAACTGGAAATTTAGTTGAAAACTAAAAAAAGTTTATCTCCTATTTAATGAAGTTCGTCCACCAAATGAACTTTTGATTTTCTTGTATACAAACAAAACAATTTTTATGTTTTTAAATTTATTGTAAGTACTTTATCAACCAAATGACTGCCTTTTTTTCTTAACTTTGAACCTTTGCTAATCATCGCGTGATTATTGCAGTCATAGCGAAAGAATGAGAGTGCAAATCAGAGTGATGACCTTTTTTTAGTCTTTAATTATATTTCGATCACGTGAATTTTAATTTCGGACAATTCTATTTAGTTTTAAAGTCTTAACTACAATTTTTTCTATTCAACCAAAAAGAGGAGCTTTTGTTTTAAATATTTACCTCCCCCGCCAAAAATTTTTCCGGCGCCTCTGGGCGAACTTCAGCTTAAATATCCACTTAATTTTTCTCTATGGTTTTGGTGAGAGATAAAGCCGAAAATTTTTTCTTACATAGGGTTAGATTGATTAACTTTTGATCAAGTTTTGTTAAGTTTGATTAAGTTTTGTTTAGATTAGGTTAAGCATTCTAACCCTAACTAAACCCTATTCTTTGCAGATAAGCCGTAGGAAAAATTAGCAGCAGTTTAATTGCTTTGTTATTAAATTGTATATATTTGTTTTTAAGTAAAGGCTAAAATTGTAAAAGTGGTAAGTTTTTATATGCAATCTTTAACTTGGTATCGCAAACGAGTTCAATCACCGATTCTTTTTTAGCAGCGTTAGGATTGCACAACTTTATATCCTCTGTAAAGAGAATAACGATCCAAAACTTTTTCTTTTGAGGATCTTATTTTTGGAAAAATATAGGAAAAAATTAATGGCTTACCCTTTACAGTGTTGACTCATAATAACAACAAACTCTTTAGTGCCAAAAGAGGTACTTGCCACAAAATCTTGCAAACTTGGAAACATATCAATGTCGCTTTTTTGCAAACATATCAATGTTACAAAAAAAGCAACTTTTTTTAAAAGTGTTGTTGCACACTGTAAATATATTGATGCAATAACCTTGAAGAGAACCACTACAATCATTCAAGCGGCTGAATATATATGCTAAGTAAGCAAGTTTGCCTGTCCACATCTTTTTGAATCGAAATTCTTTTAATAGGGTATTTACATTCCCCGTAAAAATTTATTTGCTTTTCTTAAATCAAAAAGACGCGCAAGAACGCGTCTTCTCCAAAACTGTATCACTTCTGCATAAAAAATGAGATGGTAACGTTGTAAACTTATTCGCTCACACAGTGCCTCAAATATCCTTAAATGCAATACACGGTTCCGAATATATTTGATAATCTTAACTGCTTTCATCATAACTGTGATAGATAATGTATAGTACCATTGTTCTATACAGTCTTCTTTGTCTTTCGAATCGCGACTACAAGCGCTCTTTCGTAGATTTTCGAAATTGAAGTTGACGCAATTAGGAAAAGAGAAAGTCAAGAATTCAAAGCAACTCTAACATGGATTATAAGTTCTATGCACATAAAATTAGGGCCCGGAACTTTATTTGGTTTTACTTGGAAAAATCTTTGTAAACAGCGCAGGTCATCCGTAACTAAGATATCAAAGTTAATTTTTATTCAAAGGTTTCCAATTAGTGAGTCAATTTAAAACTACAAAGACGTCTGAATATAATAGAATAATCATATTAGACCAGGAGTCATATCAAAAATTTTTTAACATGACATTTTGAGTTCAAACACATAATTCATTGCGAAAGGTATATGAAGACCAAAAAATGATTTTTATGTTTAGATAAAAAGTTCTTTTCGAATTTTCAGAGTCGGTTTTTGGTCTTTATTTAACTTTCGAAATAAATTTATCAAACAGTTTGCAATGAGTAAAGACTGTTTTATTAAACTTTGGCGAGAAAATGTTTTTGGAAGAAAGAAGTAATTTGTTTAAATCTCAGACGTTAAAACCGTCATGAATTTATACAAGTTGGAAACCCCTGTTGCATTGAAATTCAATCGTATCAAACGTCTTGTTTTTATTTGGTGTTTTCTGTTTGCAAAACCCACATCTAAAAGCTATTAATTTTTTACAAAACTTTTTCAAACAAGTAAATTTTTAAATAAAAACTACGTCGGATTTTTCATTGTAAGAAAATTTTCAACATAGAAACGACCTGTTACTTCAAGTGCAACGTGAAATGCAATTATAAACAGTCAGGTGTTGTTTAATTGTCTGAAAGCGTCAGCATAAGATCTAAAATGTTAACTAGTTAATTTATTTATTTTTTTCTGACGATTGAATAGGTATAAGAAAGTTTTATAAAAATCGATTGTGTAAAGATTGAATTTTGTCCGCTTAATTGGTATTCAAGCAGTCCAACAATAATTGTTTTATACAACAAAATGTATATGTGTAAAGTATTTCCAAGCAATTGCAAAAAACTCAAAAAAAGAAAATGTGATTTACATGAAATAAGTTCTGCATCGCCTAAGGTATATCGTAATTCGCTTCGTCACGCAAAGCCAATTCTTGGTAAAATTCATGTCACTTAATAAAAGCTTGAAATTGAAATTCCACGCTCTGCTTGCAAAAACAAGCAAAAATTAACAAATTTGCTAAAAAATGTCTATTTTACCCGTTAACCCTTGTTTAAGGGCACCTAAAAATAGTACCATCTTATTCAAAAATTTAAATTTGGAAAAGTCAAGAAATTCCAGAATTTTATCTAAAAAGATGAAGTAATTACAAACGTTTTTGCAAAGGCCGGGCTTCAGAAGCCCAGCCTTGAGGAGAATAGGGTTAATAGCTTGCCTTTTCGTATTCAAACTTAATAATTATAATAATTTATCTAAATGGGTAAAATATTTTGAGAAAAAATTGGGTTAAAAATATTAAAAAATTATTTTCAAACCAGAAATATTGTTTCCTCAACTTTAGTTAATAACTTTTTGTTTTTGCTTGACTTTAGAAAAAAATTTTAAAACGTTTTTAAGTAATGTGCTTATCATTAGTAAATCACTATAATCTTAGAAATGCTATTGGATGAAGTGGAATGTAAAAAGGAAAATATTTATTTATAGAAAAATCCTGTGGAAGCACTGGTTTGGTCGTTATGAATCCCCAGTTTAGAAATCCTAGGCTATACCGACACCATAAATTTGCTGGAAAGAATGATCGCAAGTCAACTAAACTTAGTAAAAATAAGAATTTTCAAAGTAGATCAAAAAAAGTAGATAAGCTTTATTAATTGGCTTCTACTGTACCCAATTGTGCTGCTTCTGGTAAAAAATATTTTCTGCTTTAAAGCAAAAACATTGACTACCTGCTATCGAAGAAAGCAAGATCAAAGACGAGGTTTCTAAACTGGGGTCCCGAGACCTTTTCTATAAAATAATATTTTGCTGTCTTTATTCCACTTTATCCAAAAAAATTTCTAAAATCGTAAGATCTTGCCAACAATAAGTGTATTACCCAAAAACGTCTTTACTTGTTGTTGAAGCATTAAACTTCTTCAGAAAGTTATGAAATAGCCAAAAAAGGTCATCAATTAAAGTTCGGATACTGTTATTGGTAAACGTAAAAAAATTTTTTTTCTTAAATTTTGGAAAAAAATTTAGACATAGTTTCCATGGAGTTTTATAAAATTAGCCTAGGATTCCACGTGTTTCAACAAAAAAAACATGGTATAGCACATGGACTTGTAGTTTATTTTCCAAACGCTGTTAAAAAAGCCCATTCGCTGACTTTATTTTATATTCTGTTATTCAACGTGCCACAGTAAAAAAATTCAAGTTTTGGAAGCGACGAATTTCTAGTCTTATCTATATAGACATGTTACTTGTAATGCTATAAAATAATTTGCAATGGCTTTGGTATTCTTTGGTATATTGAAAATGTGTCGAATTATAAAATGCTACACAAGTTTTTCTTTCTTGGTTTTATAATTCATGT
Source organism: Diplosoma virens (assembly GCA_963680785.1). Lineage (NCBI taxonomy): Eukaryota > Metazoa > Chordata > Ascidiacea > Aplousobranchia > Didemnidae > Diplosoma > Diplosoma virens. The sequence goes on from CAVMFT010000298.1 coordinate 334,227, forward strand.
GTTCCAACGACTTTAGAAACCGTGATCTAAAGCCATTAACTAGGTTTGTTTTAACCCTTATTTACCTAGGCTGTTTTTTTCCATTGACTACCTAAAGGGGGTCCTTGGAGGATCCTAAGTTTACATGTCCAATACTCTTAACAGACAATAGCTGCACAGTTGATTTTTTGATATGTTGGAGAAAATTTATTCTAGTTTAATCAAATCTCTTTACTTTTAATATATTTGCTATTAGTATTTTCTTATTTTGCATAAAGTTGAAGGTTCTCAAATTTTCGTTGATTGCTTTGTTTTGCGATATAGTCGGATTAGTCACATTCTGGTTCAAAAATAAATAACTACTAGGTGAGGCAGTAATCTTGACAAATACAGCAAGATGTTCAAAACGTTTTTTGACTTATCTCATGATTTTTGCGCACAAAAAGTATACGAAAATCAACAGGTAAGTCAAAAAAATAGCCTGCTACACTAAAACTACCCATCGGATTTGCTTAAGCAAAATACCAAAATATTCAGGAATAAATTTTAGGAAAATTCATAATATTTTAGGTTTTATCATCCAAACTTTACGAGTTATAATGTTTTTTTATAAGGGGGGGTTTGAGGACCCCACTTAGGTAAATTAGAGTTAAGAAAACGTTATCGTGAATTAAGAAACAACTTGTTATATTTCACATTTGTAAGATTAAAAAGATTAAAAAGCATTGGTGTAATCAATCTTTCACTTAAAGAATTAGCTAACTCAAAACTTTTTAACGGCTATTTTTTATTATATTTAAATTATCGAAAAGTGACCGCTCAATTTTTTAAATTATTAATACTTTTTATTTCTATTGATAATAATATTTAATATTCAATCTTAAAATTGTCGGTAGCGTGGTCGAGTAGTTAGAGCGCTTGGATTATGATCGACATGGTCTCGCTTCAAAACATACTGGTGCCATTCTGTTGTGTCCTTGGGAAAGATACTTTGCGGTACTTTTCCCTGCTTGGTGGTCTTGGCAAGCAATTCTAAATTACAGTCATATCTCTATTAAATTACAAGCGGACAGCAATATCTTGGCATCCCCGGCAGCAGGTCAGAGTAATTTCGTATTCTATGCATTAGCGCCTCCGCGCTTTCCTGCAAGTCAAGAGGATAAAAATAGAGATAAAAAGTAAAAACCTAAAAAATTTTCTTGTAGTAGCTTCTTGAAGTTAGCAACTAAGATTACATTTTAACAGCTAAGTCCATAATAACATCTTGCCCCATTTATCACCATCCAAACAAAGCCCGTGGATTTTCACAATTTTAACCCATTTCACAATTAAAACTTAATGAAATTTTAACACAGTCAAAGATTTTGATATTATTCTCTTCTATTGTAAACAAGAATCAAATCGATATTGATAGTTTCGTTTAACTTTCGACTAATTCTAACTACTGCTGCCAAAAGCATATGTTTTTGCTAAGAATTCTGCTAAGATTCTGTACAGGCTTCTTCTATACAGAATATTAATATATCAACAGAATTTTAAGCTTTAGCTTGTTAATTATATAAAAAATCTATATTAGACTTTGTTATATCAACAACGTTATAACTTTTAATGTATTGAGAAGATGTTTCCGCGCCTTCAACTGCCTCAATCCTAAGCGGGATTATAAAAATTCGCTTTCGGGCTCGAGACTTGGTCTGTTTTTAGGGATTCGTTTGTTTGCAACACTGCATTAATTTTAAAATTAACTACTCCGAGCTAACCTTTATCCACTCGCCAGATCTGAGGTCACATAAATATGTTATATAGAAAGTTGTATTTAGCGCAACTATTTTTACCAAAAAGTCAAAATAAAGAAGTTCCGCATACAAGCATAATAACTCAAAAATAGTAATAATTGAGGTTTCGTATATACTGTCACTTTTTCTACGTTTAATTTGAAAAAGCAATTGAAGACATTTTTTTTCGGATAATAGAACAATTTTTGGATAATAGAACTTAATAATAACAAACTTTAAAGTTTTTTATCAGAAATCTATTACCCTTCTTCCAGTAAAGTTACATTGACAATTTTATTTAACTGATCAAATTGCGATGCATGAATTTATTAATAAAATTGGTCAACTTTCAAATTTCATAATGACACAGTTGGTTTTAAATTTTTAACTTTTATTTGCTATAATAAATTGAAAGTTGATTGATTTTATTAATAAATTCATGCATGACAAACTTTAATGTCCAAGTTTTCGCAAAGGGACGTGCGTATGATGATTTGTATGCTAGATGGGAAACAAAAGAAGGTGAAAAGAAGTTGTACAGATTGGCTAGGCAGAGAAACAGAGCAGGGAAAGATAAACAGCATGTGAGGATTATAAAGGATGAAAACGGTAATTTTATGGTAAATTTAGAGGCAGTATTAAAGAGATGGAAGGAGTACTTTGAGAAACTGATGAACGAGGAAAATAACAGAGAGCCTAGGACAGAGGAACCAGAAGTTGTTGACGAAGAGTTAAATTGTGTCATTAGAGAAGAAGTAAAGAACGCACTAAGAAGGATAAAAAAAGGTAAAACGGTTGGGCCAGATGAGTTGCCAGTAGAAGTTTGGAAGTGCATGGGGGAGATGGGGATAGAGTTTTTGACCAGACTATTCAACAGACTATTAATGGGTGAATGGATGCCAGAAGAATGGAGAAGGAGTGTGCTTATCCCAATCTAAAAAACAAAGGGGACACACACAGTGGTGTGGAAACTACAGAGGAATAAAGCTAATGAGCCACACAATGAAGATATGGGAAAGAATTATTGAAACCAGCTTAAGGGATAGAGTGGAGATCAGCAAACAGCAATATGGATTTATGCCAGGAAAGGGAACCACCGATGCCATGTTTGCTTTAAGAATGTTAATGAAAAAATACAGGAAAGGTCAAAGAGAGCTGCATTGTGTATTCGTGGACCTAGAGAAAGCTTTGCGACAGGGTTGCACGGGAAGAGCTGTGGTACTGCATGAGAAAATTCGGAATAATGGAAAAGTATGTGCAACTAGTACAGGATATGTATGAGGGAAGCGAAACAGTGGTGAGGTGTGCAGTAGGAACTACAGAAAGTTTCAAGGTCAAGGTTGGACTACACCAGGGATCAGCGTTAAGTCCATTCCTGTTTGCAGTGATAATGGACAGGCTAACGGATGAAGTAAGGAGAGAACCACCATGGACGATGCTGTTTGCTGATGATATTGTGATTTGCGCAGAGACCAGGGAAGAAGTGGAGCAGACATTAGAATCCTGGAAGTATGCATTGGAAAGAAGAGGGATGAAAGTAAGTAGGTCAAAGACCGAATATCTGTGCATAAATGGAGGAAATGACGACGAAACAGTAACGATGGAGGATACAAAAGTGCCAAGAGTAAAGGAATTTAAATATTTGGAATCAATGGTGCAAGAAAGTGGTGATTGTGAGAGGGAGGTAAAGAAGAGAGTACAGACAGGATGAAACGGATGGAGAAGAGTATCAGGAGTAATCTGCGACAAGAGGTTACCAGCTAGAATAAAAGGAAAAGTGTACAGTTCAGTGGTAAGACCAGCAATGGTGTATGGTCTTGAGACAGTAGCAGTCACAAAAAACAAGTGGAAGAGATGGAAGTCGCACAGATGAAAATGCTGAGGTTTACTATGGGAGTGACAAGAAAAGACAAGATTAGAAACGAGCACATCAGGAGTACTGTTAAGGTAGAACGGTTAGGAATGAAGATGAGGGAGGGCAGGCTGAGGTGGTATGGACATGTCATGAGGAGAGACCAAGAGTATGTAGGAAGAAAGATGATGGAAATGGAGTTACCAGGAAAGAGGAAAAGAGGGAGACCAAAGAGAAGATTTTTAGATGTGGTAAAAGAAGATATGGAGGAAGTTGGTGCGAAGGAGACGGACATTAAAGACAGAAAAATGTGGAGAATGATGATACGCTGTGGCCACCCCTGACTAACGGGAAAGGCCGAAAGGAGAATAAGAAGAATGTCCAAGTTTTGCACACAAAAAAGCGAAGAGGCGTCTTCAGTGTTAGAAATACATGCAATTGAGAGTTAATATCGTTAGTAATTGTTTGCTATTGTTCTTGACACAGATTAACTCAGTATTACCAAATATAATTTATATATTTACAAACCAAGCGGTAAATTTTATTCAAATGAAACTGAAATTACATAAAACTCGGCTTTAATTCTTGTGCAACTTTGAGAGCTTCAAAGTTTAATTACGTTTTTTCTGATTTTACAAAATTTTAATTAAATCTGCGCGGCAACAAGATGTTCCCCAATTGCAAGTTGTTATCGTGTAAAGAGGATTATTTTTGTGCAGTCCGAGCTTGTGTTGGAAACAGCTGCGAGTTCAAAGCAGGAATGTAACAGTAGCCACAATTATTGGTTTTAAAGACAGTTTTGTTGGACATTGCTCAAAAAATTACGAAATAAAATTAATTTCTATTCAACCCTACAGTTATTTCTTATATTTTTACGCAACCGCATTCAGTTTTTCAATAATAATTAGCTTTATTTTATTTAAGAAAAAATTTAGAAATGAAGTATAAAAAAAATTGACGTTTGATGCTAAAATAAATAAAGAGTTTACGGCGATACTTGCTCTGTCAATTAAAAAAAATTCAAAAAATTGTTGCCGACAATTAACGCTGTCTAACTAACGCTGTCAACGCACAACACTAGTCTTTGATGTATATATCATAACGCAATATTGGAATGAAAGCATTTGTTCTTTTAAATATGCGGTTTTCATTTAGCAAAGTTTTTACTCTATAAACCCTGAGAAACTTTTGAAGGCCTTGCTAGCTTCTGTTAACTATTGATGTTATTACCTTGATGTCAACTTTTGGTTTTTAGTTTTTATTTGGAGACGAGACTGAAATATAGAGATGCTTACTGAGACCCTCAAGCTTGCTAGACCGCCAAGCACAAGACAAGCATATGTAAAAGTCATATGTGTTGACTCGCCTCCAACGCTTTCTAGCAAGTTAGAAGGATAAATATACACATGAAATAAAATGAATTAACTTTACCTCAGCCATAATTAATATTAAGCTTAATTATTACCTAAAGCTAATTAGCAAATTTTTTGAATTAAAAAAATACATAAAATTGTATACTGGCTTACAAACTTTTTAACACTAGAAAGACGAGCGGTTGTAGCGAACTCATCACCGCAAACCATCTTTCGTGCATGCATTTGGTTCAATTTTGCAAAGTTTTTTGCAAATGTATTTTCACATGTTGTATTTCGCTTGCTGCAAACTCGGCTTGCAGCGCCCTTCCGCTCGCTGCACAACGTTTACCAACTGGCATGACAACCGTCATGTGATAATTTTGCATTTTTTGCCAATTTCTTTATGTACCGGCTTTACATTGTTCCCCCCAAATGACTGTTGGCTGATCGCTCCATCAAAGGTCATTATCGCCTTTTGTGTAATTATTTTTGACACATCACAAACAGGTTGTAGCCTGATTACGTGACCTAACTCCTCGTGGTTTTACTTGTATAAAAGGTCAGGCGTCATAATAAAAAATCTATAACATTACTCTGACGTTATATATACTTGCTGGCCGAATCGCCGGTCAGACAGACCGAGACAGACCGAAACAGTGACAGACGTAGCGAAATAGAAAAAGAGATTCATATACCTGTGCAGTTTAACTCAAGACTCATCGTTGCAACGTCATCAAGCGAAGATTCCGCTTACTGTCTAATTCCGAAGTTTTAGTGTTGTTTTGTCTGTTCATTTCAAATTGTGCACCTTTCCAATAAAAGGAGTTTTAAGTTTACTCTGTGCCAAAACCACTCACGCTACATTGGTGTCCCAAGTGATTTAAAGGAAGCTTGGCACCGAACCTGATCAACGCTTAAAGTTTTCACGAAATCAAGAAGTCACTTGAAGAATTCCAGAAATCGCCGATTTTCATCATTAACAATTATCTCCTACGAACAGCAACTTAACTTCGGACTTCAGCTGTTATATCGGGATTATTCTGCCAGCAAGCATCTTCAACTTTTTATCTTGCAACTCTACGACGTTCAAGATTGCCTGCTCTTCTCAATTCCAAGACCTTCTTCTTCCAATCAACTTGCAGGTGTGGTAATTTTCCTTGTTTGTTTTCTTTGTGTGTGGTGCAAATCTTCAATTACGCGATAGCAAAAAAAATGACTTGACGTCCATTGTCTAAGTTTACAAGAGAGATAGTTTGCTTTCAACAAAGTTTTTGAACGAATTGATGTGCTGATGATTTCTTAACTGGTACTATTTACTTGAACTCCTACTTTTGACGCTCTCACGTTTTCCTCGCATTTTGCCAATAATTGTAAACAGTTTCAATTTCGAATATTGCTGTCGTAATACTGTCGTGTATAAATTTCGATATTTAATTTTAATATGGATCGTATAAATTCTCTTTTATTGTTGCGTGGAAGCAAGATCCCACGCCAAAAATTTAAATTAATGTCGCCCAAATATAATGCCGTTTCCTCCGTTATTAGTTCTGCTTCTTGTTCTAATAATTTGGCAACTTCAACTACTAACCTTCTTTTGACTAACATTCCAACAACTGCTAATAACATATCTTACGCTCAAATTTCCCTAAAGTAGCTTTGCGCTAACCCAAACACTGATTTCGGAACCCATTTATACGTTCTCGTCATCCTCCTCAACACTTCATTCTTCGTCTTCCAATACCGTCATAGAAACGTGGGCCACAAACTTAACTACTCTTCATCAATATCTTCGCCCCAAACTTTCGATTTTTCCGCTCCTCCCATCATTAATCAATCGCTTCCAATCAACCTTAAGCTTCCCTCTTTATGGGAAGACGACATCAAGTTATGGTTAGCTGCTGTCGACCACCAATTTAATCTATCCAATATCTGCACCGAACAAAGACGTTTTTCAGCAATGTTAGGCGCACTCGACTACTGCATTATACGCAAAGTACAACCTATTATTCGGAACCAACCCTACCAAAGATTAAAAAGAGCGCTGATAAAATTGTACAAAATCAGTGACAATGACCGTTACGATTGCCTATTACATTACACTGATTTAGGCAACCGTAAACTTTCGGAACTTCTATCAGAATTACGCACTCTTCTCGGAGAATCGTGCAGCAATAACGCTGACCTAAGTAAATTATTGCATAAATTGTTTTTGGATAAATTACCACCTCAAGTTAGCTTGGTCTTAACGGTTTCCCGCAACCAACATTAGAACTCACGGCGCAACGAGCTAATGATATTATGGCCACCATGTCGTCCGGCTCTTCTCTAAATTCGAACGCTGCACAGTTACTTCATAATCAGATGTTCGAACGGCGCCAATACCAACTCACCGATGCAGTGGAAGCATCACTAAATTTTCGCAAAAACAATGATTATGGCTCTGCTAATCGCGACCAACAATTTTCTCGTCCCCCGCAATTTCGTGAAGCAAAGCGCAAATTTAGCTCGGTTCCTAACTTTCAGCCGCGCCGAAAAATGCCGTCGAATACCCCGCAGGACAATCGTTTTCACGCTCGAACCACAAACCGAACTGATGCGGAGAACCTTTGTTTCTTTCATATTCGCTTTGGTGCTAAAGCTTGAAAGTGTCGAGCGCCATGTTCTTGGCAACCGCGTAATTCTCGTAACTTCAACAATAACATTAATTACCTCGTGGCATCTTATTCCTGCCGTTTAAAAAAGAAGTTTCTGCCAACGCGCCATTCTCTTTTTTACCACCCTTGTTCAAACATGAGTTTTCTCTTTGATATGGGCGCCAAAATACGTATGATAACGCCCTGCAGATATTATAAACCGTATTGCGGTCCGCAAGATTTAGTTGCCGCCAACGGCACCCCCGTTCGATGTTGCAGTTCCCATTATAGCGATTTTCTGCGTCATTTCGGCCTTGGCATTGACGTTGTGAGCAACACCTTTATATTTTGCCACAAAATTCCATGTACTGTCGACATCACGCGTCACGGACACAAAGCAATTACGTAAATCGTATTTCCTGCACAAACGCGAGTGACGCTATAGAATCGCCTCCCTCGTCAGCTAGCTCGACTGACGTCACTAACAAGTTTCCGCTTGAAGCTTTTGCAGCATACAACGAGGTACGCAACGTAGACGCAGCTAACGCAATCGCTCATTCTATTCATGACCAACGAAATCACTTTGCTGCTGCGCCAGCGTTCATGACGCTGCAATTTTGTCCTTTCAACAACGGCCAGAAGACCTTCTTGCAAAAAGCAATTCCAAATCACACAGCTCGCCACGTTCTTTTTTCTCTTATGCGTCCAATGTAAATGTTTCTAAACATAACACACTGAGCCAAATCTCCCATCGGTTCACCATGCCACAGCTAACGGCGACTCCCATCAAGCACGAACTTCGCGAAAAACTTATCTATCTATCCCCTCTTTCGCCGTGACGTGCCGGCATATACAATAGTTCGTCCGCAGTCATGCAAGCTGTGAAAACCAGCTGTAATGACGCACTGCACTGAATTCCCTGAACACTTCAAACATCTACCCGACTTGGCAAACTTTTATTTTCTTTGTGACTTTGCATCGCTCGTTTTTTTCGCCTCTCAAGTGCAGGTAACTAAAAGGCCTTCACTTTAAGCGCCTTGTTTATTGCGTTCAAACTTCAGCCACTGTTGTGCACCCGCAATTTGCTTGCTTTTTATCTGAAAATGCAGATTTGCTGCAGGAAAGCTTTCGTCACTTCGATTTAAGCGTCGACTTTCTTGAGTGCCAAATTCAAAAACTTTTTGCAAGTATTTATTCTATTCTAAGCCGCCAATTTCCTGCCCAAGTTATTTTTTGCCTCTTCGCAGGCCTATCGCTGCTATTACTACAAGTGATGTTTTGCGAGAAGTTGTTTGTCGGCCAATTAACATGACTTTATTGCATTCCTTACAATACGGGCGACATTTCTCTTCACGTCCACTTGTCCATTTTGAAAATAGCCGAGGCAATTCTACCATTGGTCAAATTTACCTGGAAGGAAATGTTTATCCAGGCATCCAGTTTGTTGAAAAGCACATTCCTGGCCGCGTTTTTACTTTTAGAGTAGCGAACCATTTTTACACTTTTCAAAACTATTCTCTTACGCACGCTCGTTCGAATGTATATCGCCTTCCTCCTAACTCTGAGGCCAAAACCCCAGAGTAGTCATAATATTGTTCCGTTTTGTATCTAAATAATAATGTGTTGCTTTGAAGGTTTTTGCTGCCGTCTGTTTGCTTTTTCAGATTAGTTGCTACTTTGTAAACCTTTTTTTGTCGTTTTCCGATGAACCGATCAGCCTTCGTCTGCTCCGTCACCGAAAATCTGGGGGAAAGATACATGTAGCGAACTCATCACCGCAAACCGTCTTTCGTGCATGCATTTGCTTCGATTTTGCAAAGTTTTCCGCAAATGTATTTTCACATGTTGTATTTCGCTTGCTGCCGACTCGGCTTGCAGCGCCCTTCCGCTCGCTGCACAATGTTTACCAACTGGCATGACAACAGTCATGTAATAATTTTGCATTTTTTGGTAATTTCTTTATGTACCGGCTTTACATTGTTCCCCCCAAATGACTGTTGACTGATCGCTCCATCAAAGGTCATTATCGCCTTTTGTGCAATTATTTTGGATGCACCGCAAACAGGATGTAGCCTGATCACGTGATCTAACTTCTCGTCGTTTTACTTGTAAAAAAAGGTCTGGCGTCATAACAGAAAATCTATAACAGTACTTTGACGTTATGTATACTCGCCGGCCGAATCGCCGGTCAGACAGACCGAGACAGACCGAAACAGCGACAGAGACGTAGCGAAATAGAGAAAGATTCATATAGCGGCTGTGCAATTTAACTCAAGACTCAAGGCCCGTTCACACACAATGAGACATTGAAAAAAATTTGGTTCTCACTGAATGAAGCAATGCAACATTTTGTTTCAAAGAATGAATTTTGATTAAAAAAGAAGTTAACAGGAACCTAAATTAATTAAGCTTTTATTTATACGCTAAACATTTAAAAAAAGTAATTTATAAGCGTACACCCTACATGTAGGAAAAATGCTGAAAATCAAACATGTGGCTGACATTCAAAAACATCCCTATTGCAAAAACAGGCAGATTTTACTATAGTTTTGCTTATGACGTCTTCTGGTTGTTCTTTATAATCATACCTCATGGTTTTGCAAATTCAGCAAGATAATTACCAAAGTTTTATGAAAAACTAGTTAGAAAATCTAGTTTGTTTAATTTTTCGGGTCTGGTGCAGAATCGGCCGTAAGCGTCTTTTTATGTCCATTTTGACTTCTCTCGTTTTCTCGTCTCTCGTTTTCCGCTTCTCTTTTTGTTTCTTTATTATAAATCGTTTTTTTAAGCAAAACAACGACATACAAAGACATTTATTCAGTTATACAATTTATTTTTCGATATTTTCACGTATTTGCTTCTCTAACACTTCTTAATTATTCTTTTCACTTAAATAAAACACTCTTAAAATATAGTTTAAAGTTTTAACAATTGAATATATTTAAATATTCAAGAAAACGTAATGTATTTGGGGGCCGATTCTGCACAAGCTATCAATCGCACGTTTCAATAATCATTTATTTCCAAATACACTTCTCAATCATTATACGTACATGCCTTAAACATTCTTAAAATATACTGTCAAGTTGTAGGAATTGATTTTGCTTTAAATCATTTTTAATAAAACTAAAATATTTCGTCACGGCCGATTCTGCACAAGCTAACATTCGCAGATTTCTATTATGAGTTTAACTTTAAAAATCAATCATTCGTTTCTCAAACACATATTAATTATTATTTTCATATAAATAAAACACTTTTGAAATATAATTTAAAGTTCTAACAATTGAATTTGTTTAAATATTCAAGAAAACGTAATGTATTTGGGGGCCGATTCTGCACAAGCTATCAATCGTACGTTTCAATAATGATTTATTTCCAAATACACTTATCAATCATTATACATGCCTTATACGTTCTTAAAATATACTGTCAAGTTGTAGGAATCGATTTTGCTTTAAATCATTTAATAAAACTAAAATATTTCGTCACGGCCGATTCTGCACAAGCTAACATTCGCAGATTTCTATTATGAATTTAACTTTAAAAATCAATCATTCGTTTTCAAACACATATTGATTATTATTTTCATATAAATAGAACAATTTTGAAATATAATTTAAAGTTCTAACAATTGAATTTATTTAAATATTCAAGAAAACGTAATGTATTTGGGGGCCGATTCTGCACAAGCTATCAATCGCACGTTTCAATAATCATATATTTCCAAATACACTTGTCAATCATTATACATGCCTTATACATTCTTAAAATATGCTGTCAAGTTTTAGGAATTGATTTTGCTTTAAATCATTTAATAAAACTAAAATATTTCGTCACGGCCGATTCTGCACAAGCTAACATTCGCAGATTTCTATTATGAATTTAACTTTAAAAATCAATCATTCGTTTCTAAACACATATTAATTATTATTTTCATATAAATAGAACACTTTTGAAATATAGTTTAAAGTTCTAACAATTGAATTTATTTAAATATTCAAGAAAACGTAATGTATTTGGGGGCTGATTCTGCACAAACTATCAATCGCACGTTTCAATAATGATTTATTTCCAAATACACTTCTCAATAATTATACATGCCTTATACATTCTTAAAATATACTGTCAAGCTGTAGGAATTGATTTTGCTTTAAATCATTTAATAAAACTAAAATATTTCGTCACGGCCGATTCTGCACAAGCTAACATTCGCGAATTTGTATTATGAGTTTAACTTTAAAAATCAATCATTCTTTTCTAAACACATATTACGTAATTATTATTTTCATATAAATAGAACAAATTTGAAATATAATTTAAAGTTCTAACAATTGAATTTATTTAAATATTTAAGAAAACGTAATGTATTTGGGGGCCGATTCTGCACAAGCTATCAATCGCACGTTTCAATAATCATTTATTTCCAAATACACTTCTCAATCATTATACATGCCTTATACATTCTTAAAATATACTGTCAAGTTTTAGGAATCGATTTTGCTTTAAATCATTTAATAAAACTAAAATATTTCGTCACGGCCGATTCTGCACAAGCTAACATTCGCAGATTTCTATTATGAGTTTAACTTTAAAAATCAATCATTCGTTTCTAAACACATATTAATTATTATTTTCATATAAATAGAACACTTTTGAAATATAATTTAAAGTTCTAACAATTGAATTTATTTAAATATTCAAGAAAACGTAATGTATTTGGGGGCCGATTCTGCACAAGCTATCAATCGCACGTTTCAATAATGATTTATTTCCAAATACACTTCTCAATCATTATACATGCCTTATACATTCTTAAAATATACTGTCAAGTTTTAGGAATTGATTTTGCTTTAAATCATTTAATAAAACTAAAATATTTCGTCACGGCCGATTCTGCACAAGCTAACATTCGTAGATTCGTATTATGAGTTTAACTTTAAAAATCAATCATTCTTTTCTAAACACATATTAATTATTATTTTCATATAAATAGAACACTTTTGAAATATAATTTAAAGTTCTAACAATTGAATTTATTTAAATATTTAAGAAAACGTAATGTATTTGGAGGCCGATTCTGCACAAGCTATCAATCGCACGTTTCATTAATCATATATTTCCAAATACACTTCTCAATCATTATACGTACATGCCTTAAACATTCTTAAAATATACTGTCAAGTTGTAGCAATCGATTTTGCTTTAAATCATTTAATAAAACTAAAATATTTCGTCACGGCCGATTCTGCACAAGCTAACATTCGCGAATTTGTATTATGAGTTTAACTTTAAAAATCAATCATTCTTTTCTAAACACATATTAATTATTATTTTCACATAAATAAAACACTTTTGAAATATAATTTAAAGTTCTAACAATTGAATATATTTAAATATTCAAGAAAACGTAATGTATTTGGGGGCCGATTCTGCACAAGCTATCAATCGTACGTTTCAATAATGATTTATTTCCAAATACACTTCTCAATAATTATACATGTCTTATACATCTTGAAATATACTGTCAAGTTGTAGGAATCGATTTTGCTTTAAATCATTTAATAAAACTAAAATATTTCGTCACGGCCGATTCTGCACAAGCTAACATTCGCAGATTTCTATTATGAATTTAACTTTAAAAATCAATCATTCTTTTCTAAACACATATTAATTATTATTTTCACATAAATAAAACACTTTTGAAATATAATTTAAAGTTCTAACAATTGAATTTATTTAAATATTCAAGAAAACGTAATGTATTTGGGGGCCGATTCTGCACAAGCTATCAATCGCACGTTTCAATAATGATTTATTTCCAAATACACTTCTCAATCATTATACATGCCTTAAACATTCTTAAAATATACTGTCAAGTTGTAGGAATCGATTTTGCTTTAAATCATTTTTAATAAAACTAAAATATTTCGTCACGGCCGATTCTGCACAAGCTAACATTCGCAGATTTCTATTATGAGTTTAACTTTAAAAATCAATCATTCGTTTCTAAACACATATTAATTATTATTTTCACATAAATAAAACACTTTTGAAATATAATTTAAAGTTCTAACAATTGAATTCATTTAAATATTCAAGAAAACATAATGTATTTAGGGGCCGATTCTGCACAAGCTATCAATCGCACGTTTCAATAATGATTTATTTCCAAATACACTTCTCAATCATTATACGTACATGCCTTAAACATTCTTAAAATATACTGTCAAGTTGTAGGAATCGATTTTGCTTTAAATCATTTAATAAAACTAAAATATTTCGTCACGGCCGATTCTGCACAAGCTAACATTCGCAGATTTCTATTATGAATTTAACTTTAAAAATCAATCATTCGTTTCTAAACACATATTAATTATTATTTTCATATAAATAAAACACTTTTGAAATATAATTTAAAGTTCTAACAATTGAATTTGTTTAAATATTCAAGAAAACGTAATGTATTTGGGGGCCGATTCTGCACAAGCTATCAATCGCACGTTTCAATAATCATTTATTTCCAAATACACTTGTCAATCATTATACATGCCTTAAACATTCTTAAAATATACTGTCAAGTTGTAGGAATCGATTTTGCTTTAAATCATTTTTAATAAAACTAAAATATTTCGTCACGGCCGATTCTGCACAAGCTAACATTCGCGAATTTGTATTATGAGTTTAACTTTAAAAATCAATCATTCGTTTCTAAACACATATTAATTATTATTTTCATATAAATAGAACACTTTTGAAATATAAGTTAAAGTTCTAACAATTGAATTTATTTAAATATTTAAGAAAACGTAATGTATTTGGGGGCCGATTCTGCACAAGCTATCAATCGTACGTTTCAATAATGATTTATTTCCAAATACACTTCTCAATCATTATACGTACATGCCTTAAACATTCTTAAAATATACTGTCAAGCTGTAGGAATTGATTTTGCTTTAAATCATTTAATAAAACTAAAATATTTCGTCACGGCCGATTCTGCACAAGCTAACATTCGCAGATTTCTATTATGAATTTAACTTTAAAAATCAATCATTCTTTTCTCAAACACATATTAATTATTATTTTCATATAAATAAAACACTTTTGAAATATAGTTTAAAGTTCTAACAATTGAATTTATTTAAATATTCAAGAAAACGTAATGTATTTGGGGGCCGATTCTGCACAAGCTATCAATCGCACGTTTCAATAATGATTTATTTCCAAATACACTTCTCAATCATTATACATGCCTTATACATTCTTAAAATATACTGTCAAGTTTTAGGAATTGATTTTGCTTTAAATCATTTAATAAAACTAAAATATTTCGTCACGGCCGATTCTGCACAAGCTATTATTATTCGTAAAAGTCATTAATGAATTTCACTTTAAAAAATAGCTATTTTCTTTCAAAACATTTTTTAATTGTTTCTTTCACATGTCTAAACACTCTTAAAACATAGCTTATATCGTAAACATTGATTTTTTTGAAATGTGTTCACAAAAGCATAATGGTTTAATAAAGGGCGATTGTCCACAAGCTTATTATTCGTAAAAGTCATTTATCAATTTTACTTTATTCAAAAGCCATTTGCTTTTAAAACACTTTATAATTATTATTTTTACATGTCTAATCACTCTTAAAACATACTTTGCAGTTGCAAGAAGTTTTTTGTTTGAAATATATTCGACAAAACATAATGGTTTTATGGGGGCCGATTCTGCACAAGCTGTTATTTGTAAGTTTGTATAGCTAGTTTAAGTTTACAAAACAACCATTTGTTTCCAAAACATTTTCTACTTATTATTTTGACATGTCCAAACATTTTAAAAACATAGTTGAAAGTTGTAAGAATTAATTTGGTTTCAAAATAGGCACGTAAACGAAATACTTTTGTTACCGCCGATTGTGCACAAGCTATCATTCGCAGGGTTTCTTAATCAATTTTTAGAATTTTTCCCAATTTTTTTTCTACGTACTATTGTACACTTTTAAGGGCGCCAGTCTTATCTACATGTAACTTGGAGTGGATACCTTTACATACTACAACATTTTTGGCATACAATGACCTTGTTTGACCTTATGTTAAAAGAAGGTTTTTATAGCTTACCATTTTGTTCAACCAAAAGTTTATACTGTAGAGGAATATTATTTTCGTCCAAGTCACTATTTTGTACTGCTATAATATTAAAACTAACAATTTAGCTGCAAAGTATAACTAGAGGAAACACTGTTAGTCGTGTTCTTAAGATAAAGTGGATTCACGCCAAAAATGAAAAAAAAAGTCTTTCCCTTTGCTCGCTTGTCCGTTTGGGGTTGAGGGGAAGTAGTTCGAGTTGGCATCTCCAATCTGTCCAAACGTTTGTAACTAGTCCCAATTCACCCGGTTGATTTTTAAAAAAAGAACAGACCAGGTCTTCAGCGAGTTCGGGGTCGTCTTCTAGACCTTTTCCCACAAGGAAGCACTTTGACCTTCACTGCTCAACCTCACCATAAAAAAATCTTGCATTCATGTAACCTATAATCGTTTGTGTGATAACATTTATTTCAATATGCTTATGATATATAAAAGATTAACTTATCAAAAGGACAACCATTTATGGGTATTGTAGCCGTACGCACAAGGTAGGGGTGTATGGGGTCAAAACCTTTATAAAAAATTATAGTAAGTTAATTGAAAAGAGAATTAGGGCACAAAAATACAAAGACCGAAAAAAACATCGGCATTTTATTTAAGTGTTTCTAATGCTAGCAGTCTCCTCATGACACGTTTGCGCTACACTGCATTTGGAGAGGGTAGGGAACTATTTGGCGAAGCCGTTTTGGCGCCAGTCTATTTTGAAAGTAGCAGAAAGATTTGAATAAAACAGTATAATAAATCAACGTAACCCTAAACCGTAAATCGTACAATTTTCAAGATTTTATAAATAAGAAACGGCGCCCGCGGAAGAACGGCTTCGCCAAATCGTCCCACCCCGATTTGGGTGTTCCAGTAAAAGGCCTAGTTCGGCTATATTTTTTGGGATATTATCAAAAAATTTAGTTTGATGTATTGCATTTGTACATGTGCATTAAGTACACTTATAAATGTTTTAAGCTTTGCATGTATAGGTTTCATTTGATATAATTGTTTTAAGTTATGCTCATCGGAACTGACTCACAACACGGCACGTATTGGCGGTCCGGGCCACATTGTTTCGATTGATGAAACGTTTGTGGCTAAACGAAAGCCTGGTAATCCCCAAGGACGGCCAGTACAGCCGCAATGGGTTTTTGGAGGTATCGACCATGAGACCAAGTAAAAAACTATTTTATGAAATACGTTAACTCTGTAACAGTATTGTTCTTTTAGTAATGTGAGATGGCTTAGACATGATAATATACGGCTTGCTTATTATTTTGTAATACTATTGAAAAATTTACAAATGTAATAAACTCTGTGTTGTAGAGATCAGAACACGTCACAACAAAATATTTATTCGAAGACTTAGCATTAGTTATGCGGGACTGGACTAGACATAATCAATTGCGGGACTGTTTAATTACAATATTCTACGAGATAGACGTAAATAGAATCTCGTGCGTAACATTTATAGCCATATTAACCGGGGAAAAGGGGTAATTGCCTCTCCAAGTCTTAAAAACTTGGGAAAAATTAAAATTGTTTTTGGGTAACGACAAGAAAAATCAGAAAGTTTCAAGCAGCGGCAAAAAGGATTTGGGCAACATCAAATTTATTTGAGCGCCAACATTGAACCACTTATGCAGGTTAAAATTTTTAAATTCACAACAATTTGATGTAAAGACCTTTTTTCAGTCATCACTAGTTTATTATGTCACTTTAAACTGCAGAGTTTTTTGTTGTCATCACCACATTTTTTAGACAAAATAAAATGCATCTTGTCTTATTCGTGCAATGCTACAAGATCATGATTTGGGAATCGTTAATAGAAGTGGAAAAAATTGTATTGCCCATCTAAAGTTGTTTGGATGGTTAGACTATGGTGACATTTGTCTGTTCCCGTGCGGCATTATCATTACAAATTTTTATCCTGCATGGTTTAGCAATTATAATTTCAAGATTTTTTAGTGAATGTTTTCTTCGACTTGTGGAAACAAGGGACCGCGCTACTCTGGTGCCTATAATACAGGAATGTATAGCTCAGGGTAGCGAGGTACATTCCGATGAGTGGGCTGCTTACAGAGGAATCGGAGGTATGTTGTGTTAGAACTTTGTAGGCTTACATAGGCTAAGAGTAATTGTTGATAAAGAAAAGTGGATGCACGATTGATGCACGAATGCGGTCGGCTAATTTATAAGAATAGACCTATATCGCGTATCGAAAATTTAATTTGCCCTAAAGGACTTCAAAAGGCGTTGCTTGTACGTCAATCTAATAATACGTTTGTCTAACAACAATCAATGTTCTATTTAAGTGCACTTTTTACAATTCTACCGTAAAAAATGATTTTTTGCCATACAGAAAAAATAATCATGCTTATCAAACAAGCGATATAAAGAAATACCGGTATCTAAAACAAAACTTCCAAAAAAATAAATTTTTTAAAATCATTTTACGCTTTGGTTTTCTTCTTCATTTGTACCGTGTTTTTTTACGTGTTCTTTACAACTGCAATACCTTTTGAAAGTGCGTCATTGGTTTCACTTTTTCATGATTTCTTTACGTACAACCTTTTTTGGTAGCTTTGGGATACGTCCACCGTACCGTCAATCACCGCCAACAATTCGTGAGTCCGCAAGGATTTCATACTAATCGTATCGAATCTTTGTGGGCTCAGTGTAAATATAAGTTCAAAAGAATGCACGGTACGAGTGGGACATTTATTCCAACCTACTTGGACGAATTCATGTGGCGGAGAAAGCGAAGTAAAGAACAAGTATTGCCTGATTTGTTCCAAATGATTACAAGACAATATCCATTGTGAATATTTAACTATTTTTATGAACGTGTTTTGTTTAAAGCCGTGCTTCCTATTTATGTGAAAATAATAATTAATATGTGTTTGAGAAAAGAATGATTGATTTTTAAAGTTAAATTCAGAATATAAATCTGCAAATGTTAGCTTGTGCAGAGTCGGCCGTGACGAAATATTTTAGTTTTATTAAATAATTTAAAGCAAAATCAATTCCTATCGTGTATTTAAACTTTAAAGTTAATTAGTTCAAATGTGACAATTCAGTTAATTAAACTGATTATTACCAATCTTTTTTGAGTTCTGGACACCTCAACGCAATCTTTAGAGGCCACCAAAGTTTGACCATTAATAATTCAAAAAATACTTTACATTTTCTTTCGAAATTTAAACAAAATAAAAATCAGGAATTTAGTTTGTGTTAGAGCCAAAACATTTTTATAGTTTTATTGCTAGAAGTATGTAAAATTAGGCTTTTGCAAGGTCAGTTCAATTTTTACGTTTACACTTTATTTTAACAAAAGTGTAATGCGATTGTAACGGTTTCGCTGTTCTAAGAGCCGTAAACTGTTTTAAATGTGGAAATAAGGAGTGACGTCAATGCACACGACAAATAAAAACAATGAAGAAGTCAAGGAAACCTTGTTTTATTGCCTGAATGATCAAATTATTAAAAATATTTTAGACCAGTTTTAATTATTTGGTGTACAATTGGTGTTGTAATTTTTTCTAAATACACAAAATCGGAATACATGTATTGCAAAAAATATGAATGCATTTTGGATAAGCGATACATTTGTCAATCTTCGAAAAAGCTATAATATTAATAGAAAGCAAACTGCTTAAAATGAGAAGAAGTTGTTGTCGGGCTCGCGTGGTCTACTGGTGTTGTCTCCTGCTTGGAAGACAACACGTAGCGAGTTCGACAACAAGCTCTAATAAGAGCGAAACTCGAGTCTGGTGCTTCTTATTTTAAGCAGTTTGATTTCTATTAATATTCCTAAATACCTCATGTGTTTATAATACGTATCATAAAAAGCTATAACAGACTTAAAATATCTACTTTCTCCTTGAACCCAAACAAAAAACCTTTGTACACATCCTTTTTCACCTTGGACCTTACCGCCATGGGTACTCCTGAGAAGAGTTGAAAACTCCAGAAAGCATTGCCCTTAGATTCATAAAAGACGCAAATGTTCCGCAACGCTAAGGTAGCAATTTTCTTGTGGGATGGGTTGTAGCAATTTCGTTGTGAAATGGATACTCTTCCTTGTGGGAAAAGGTCTAAAGTTAAACTCATAATACAAATCCGCGAATGTTAGCTTGTGCAGAATCGGCCGTGACGAAATATTTTAGTTTTATTAAATGATTTAAAGCAAAATCGATTCCTACAGCTTGACAGTATATTTTAAGAATGTTTAAGGCATGTATAATGATTGAGAAGTGTATTTGGAAATAAATCATTATTGAAACGTGCGATTGATAGCTTGTGCAGAATCGGCCCCCAAATACATTACGTTTTCTTGAATATTTAAATAAATTCAATTGTTAGAACTTTAAACTATATTTCAAAAGTGTTTTATTTATATGAAAATAATAATTAATATGTGTTTAGAAAAGAATGATTGATTTTTAAAGTTAAACTCATAATAGAAATCTGCGAATGTTAGCTTGTGCAGAATCGGCCGTGACGAAATATTTTAGTTTTATTAAATGATTTAAAGCAAAATCAATTCCTACAACTTGACAGTATATTTTAAGATGTATAAGGCATGTATAATGATTGAGAAGTGTATTTGGAAATAAATGATTACTGAAACGTGCGATTGATAGCTTGTGCAGAATCGGCCCCCAAATACATTACGTTTTCTTAAATATTTAAATAAATTCAATTGTTAGAACTTTAAACTACATTTTAAGAGTGTTTTATTTATGTGAAAATAATAACTTAGAAGTGTTTGAAAACGAATGATTGATTTTTAAAGTTAAACTCATAATACAAATTCGCGAATGTTAGCTTGTGCAGAATCGGCCGTGACGAAATATTTTAGTTTTATTAAATGATTTAAAGCAAAATCAATTCCTACAACTTGACAGTTTATTTTAAGAATGTATAAGGCATGTATAATGATTGAGAAGTGTATTTGGAAATAAATGATTATTGAAACGTGCGATTGATAGCTTGTGCAGAATCGGCCCCCAAATACATTACGTTTTCTTGAATATTTAAATAAATTCAATTGTTAGAACTTTAAACTATATTTCAAAAGTGTTTTATTTATATGAAAATAATAATTAATATGTGTTTAGAAAAGAATGATTGATTTTTAAAGTTAAACTCATAATAGAAATCTGCGAATGTTAGCTTGTGCAGAATCGGCCGTGACGAAATATTTTAGTTTTATTAAATGATTTAAAGCAAAATCAATTCCTAAAACTTGACAGTATATTTTAAGAATGTTTAAGGCATGTACAGTATAATGATTGAGAAGTGTATTTGGAAATAAATGATTATTGAAACGTGCGATTGATAGCTTGTGCAGAATCGGCCCCCAAATACATTACGTTTTCTTAAATATTTAAATAAATTCAATTGTTAGAACTTTAAACTATATTTTACGAGTGTTTTATTTATGTGAAAATAATAACTTAGAAGTGTTTGAGAAACGAATGATTGATTTTTAAAGTTAAATTCATAATAGAAATCTGCGAATGTTAGCTTGTGCAGAATCGGCCGTGACGAAATATTTTAGTTTTATTAAAAATGATTTAAAGCAAAATCGATTCCTACAACTTGACAGTATATTTTAAGAATGTTTAAGGCATGTATAATGATTGAGAAGTGTATTTGGAAATAAATCATTATTGAAACGTGCGATTGATAGCTTGTGCAGAATCGGCCCCCAAATACATTACGTTTTCTTAAATATTTAAATAAATTCAATTGTTAGAACTTTAAACTATATTTTAAGAGTGTTTTATTTATGTGAAAATAATAACTTAGAAGTGTTTAGAAAAGAATGATTGATTTTTAAAGTTAAACTCATAATAGAAATCTGCGAATGTTAGCTTGTGCAGAATCGGCCGTGACGAAATATTTTAGTTTTATTAAATGATTTAAAGCAAAATCAATTCCTACAACTTGACAGTATATTTTAAGAATGTTTAAGGCATGTACAGTATAATGATTGAGAAGTGTATTTGGAAATAAATCATTATTGAAACGTGCGATTGATAGTTTGTGCAGAATCGGCCCCCAAATACATTACGTTTTCTTAAATATTTAAATAAATTCAATTGTTAGAACTTTAAACTATATTTCAAAAGTGTTTTATTTATATGAAAATAATAATTAATATGTGTTTAGAAAAGAATGATTGATTTTTAAAGTTAAACTCATAATAGAAATCTGCGAATGTTAGCTTGTGCAGAATCGGCCGTGACGAAATATTTTAGTTTTATTAAATGATTTAAAGCAAAATCAATTCCTAAAACTTGACAGTATATTTTAAGAATGTTTAAGGCACGTATAATGATTGAGAAGTGTATTTGGAAATAAATCATTATTGAAACGTGCGATTGATAGCTTGTGCAGAATCGGCCCCCAAATACATTACGTTTTCTTAAATATTTAAATATATTCAATTGTTAAAACTTTAAATTATATTTCAAAATTGTTCTATTTATATGAAAATAATAATTAATATGTTTTTAGAAACGAATGATTGATTTTTAAAGTTAAATTCATAAATACAAATCTGCGAATGTTAGCTTGTCCAGAATCGGCCGTGACGAAATATTTTAGTTTTATTAAATGATTTAAAGCAAAATCGATTTCTACAACTTGACAGCATATTTTAAGAACGTATAAGGCATGTATAATGATTGAGAAGTGTATTTGGAAATAAATGATTATTGAAACGTGCGATTGATAGCTTGTGCAGAATCGGCCCCCAAATACATTACGTTTTCTTAAATATTTAAATAAATTCAATTGTTAGAACTTTAAATTATATTTCAAAAGTGTTTTATTTATGTGAAAATAATAATTAATATGTGTTTAGAAACGAATGATTGATTTTTAAAGTTAAACTCATAATAGAAATCTGCGAATGTTAGCTTGTGCAGAATCGGCCGTGACGAAATATTTTAGTTTTATTAAATGATTTAAAGCAAAATCGATTCCTACAACTTGACAGTATATTTTAAGAATGTATAAGGCATGTATAATGATTGAGAAGTGTATTTGGAAATAAATCATTATTGAAACGTGCGATTGATAGCTTGTGCAGAATCGGCCCCCAAATACATTACGTTTTCTTGAATATTTAAATATATTCAATTGTTAGAACTTTAAATTATATTTCAAAATTGTTTTATTTATATGAAAATAATAATTAATATGTGTTTAGAAACGAATGATTGATTTTTAAAGTTAAACTCATAATAGAAATCTGCGAATGTTAGCT
The DNA here is from genome assembly GCA_963680785.1 of Diplosoma virens. Lineage (NCBI taxonomy): Eukaryota > Metazoa > Chordata > Ascidiacea > Aplousobranchia > Didemnidae > Diplosoma > Diplosoma virens. Next base: position 357,232 of record CAVMFT010000298.1, read on the forward strand.
TGTGCAGAATCGGCCGTGACGAAATATTTTAGTTTTATTAAATGATTTAAAGCAAAATCGATTGCTACAACTTGACAGTATATTTTAAGAACGTATAAGGCATGTATAATGATTGAGAAGTGTATTTGGAAATAAATGATTATTGAAACGTGCGATTGATAGCTTGTGCAGAATCGGCCCCCAAATACATTACGTTTTCTTGAATATTTAAACAAATTCAATTGTTAGAACTTTAAACTATATTTTACGAGTGTTTTATTTAAGTGAAAAGAATAATTAAGAAGTGTTAGAGAAGCAAATACGTGAAAATATCGAAAAATAAATTGTATAACTGAATAAATGTTTTGCTAAAAAAAACGATTTATAATAAAGAAACAAAAAGAGAAGCGGAAAACGAGAGACGAGAAAACGAGAGAAGTCAAAATGGACATAAAAAGACGCTTACGGCCGATTCTGCACCAGACCCAATTTTTTTAGGCCTACTTTCAAAGTGCGGTAGCCCTAAATAAAAGCAGGGTAAAGTTTTTGAACACTTTTTTGCTTATCAGTTTGATTTTAATGGACTATTATTTGTAAGCTTAATTAATCGCAATTATAATAAGTCACATAACTTTTTCTATTTATTTTCTCTAGTGGTATGCTAAACAGAAAAATTGGTAATTATTGAATACGGCAGAAAAATGATGTTACGTCGTTGAGACAACATTAATAAACTTAGTGGAACAACACCCCCATCTTTATGACTGCAGCACAAAAAGCTACAAGTCTGCTCGTTTAAGAGAAAACTCGTGGAAGCAAATAGCTAAAGCAATGAGTGCTGATGCTAAGTTTATTGACAAAATAGTTTTTAAAAAGTAAACATTTTTGTAGGCTAGCATAGAATCGTAATCCAAGTGCTTAATATCGCCATGAAAGATTTTACTCAACCCATGCAGATCACTAGCGTATTAACAAAACAAATAAATTGGGGAATTGCCTCATAGTTTTCCCCTGCCTTCCAAAGATTTACTGAACGCATTAATTAACTGGTGATATCAGTCAGTCCATTGTTATTGGGTAATTTTTCTGGTTTTGGGACCAAAGTAAGTTTCATACAATTTTTTGGAAATTGAAAAAGAATATTGTTGTGGCTTGTTTTTTTGTTTAGTTATTTATTTCAGCTCAAGTACTTGCACAAACATGGAGGAAACTTCGTGCGAGGTACATGAGGGAAAAGCGATAAAATCGTTCAAATAAAGAAAGTGGCTCTGCAGTTTTATTCAAATGTTCATGAAAGCACGTGTCCAACCTTAGCTTTTTGGAGCCATTTTTGTAAGAATGACGGTACATAATTATTTTTTGAAATGAATTATAATTTTTTAATTCTTAAGAGTAGTATAATTTTAGGATCATGGAAATTTGGAAAGGCACAAGAAAAACCGTTATTAACCCAGAAAGCACAGGTGTTGGACCTGTCAAATTACAACTCTTCTTCGTGTGGAGATATTAATAAAGAGTCCACAATGTTCATGGAGTGCTTGGATCCAACTGATGCCATCACTAGTCCTAACGAAGACTTGTCTTGTGAGCCCCAAACTAGCACAGACCTATCAACCAAATTATTAAAAAGAAAGAAGCGCACTCCTCAGAAAAATACTTCCGAATTGGAGCACGCATTACTAGATTACACACATAAAAGGCTTAGCTAGAGCACGCATTACTAGATTACATACATAACATAAAATACATTAATTAATTTTTACTAATTAAAAATAATTTCATTTTTAAATTTTACTTTTATACAGTTTACTGTAAAATTTTATTGACTATTGTTAATTGTTTTTATTGCATATAGCAAAAAAGCAAGTGACGCAGATGAAGACGGGCTCTTTTTGAAGTTCTTACTGCCGGAATTAAAACGTTTAAATGACCAACAAAAAGCAAAATTAAAATTTTACAACTCAATCACCAAGCAAAATTCGCAAAGTGACATTGAACTTGTAGATGGGATTTGTTATTTTGTTGTAGCTTTTCTTTTTTTTGTAATTAGCTTATTGCAACGTATATTTCGTTACAAAAAGTTGAACAGTCGACAAACTATAATTTGTAGGTACGAATCTGTAATATGAGGTAAGGAAATCTCAGACTAAACGTAAAAAATAACTATTATGAAAGGGTTAAAAAACTGATTGTAACGGTAAAAGGCGCTTAAGTCGGCCGATTGCCGCAAAGTGAATAGTCGAATAACGCGGTTCTGCTTCGATAAAGGAAAAACTCAAAATAGCCAAGGATGTTTAATATAAAAAAAAAATAACGATGAACGAAACCAAGCCGTATTCTGTAAATAAATAAAACAAACTAAAAACCAAACATAAAAACACACAGTTGCTTCACCTTGCAGCTCACGTCAGCGCTTACTTATGGGGAACATACAAACGGGTAAAATTCACAATATTTAATCAGGATCACACTACAATCTCTCAGACTTCAACTAACTGCCACAATTATTGCTGCTGTTTGCTTTACAAACTGAAGCGTAAAAAAAATGCAAATGAGCCAGCAATAAATGACCACACTGCAGAAACTATGCTAGGGAAAAAATTAACTAAAAAACAAAAAGATACTGTTCTGTCAGCATTGTGGTCGAGTGCTTTGAGCGCCGGGGTTGCAATCTACATAGTGTCAATTCAAAACCTACTTGCACCATTCTTTTGTGTCCTTGGAAAAGATACTTTTAGTTTGTTTTATTTATTTACAGAATACGGTTTTGTTTTGTGGTATCAATTTGTTTACCAGTTTGTGTGCCACTGCGATAGTCGGTACGTTGGTCGCACGTCTCAACGCCTAGAAGAGCGAAATAAACAACACGTTTCTAAATCCATCGCCAATCTTCCTGCCTCGCCCAACCGCCAAAGTCTTTCGCGCTCTTGCAAGGCCAACAGACGCCCACAACACTTTCACAAATCCTCCATTGGTCAACATCTTCTGGACAACGCCCAATGCGCTCTTCACTACAACAACAAAAATTTTTCTATTCTCGCTCGAGGTCGCTCTTCTTTTCACCTTTCTGCTCTTGAAGCAACTTTCATTAAATCTGTCAATCCCCTTCTGTGTAAGCCAAAGGAATTTGTCTACTCTTTGAAAATTTCTTAATCTTTTTTCTCATTGGCTAACTTCTTTCATCCAATGAGAACTCTGCTTTCCCCTACATAATTCAGTTCGGTTTCAATTCTGCTTCATTCTGACAATTTTCCCTGAAGAGTGTCAGATAAAAAGCTTTGGGAAGAAAAATCTTTTACTTCACGCAATCTTCAAATTTTGTATTACCAAACGTCTCTTTCAAAATTTTAATGAGTTGCAATCTTCAATCAATCGATGGGACACTTTTTCAAGTCGAGCCGGCGTTTCATGGAAGCGAGAAAGTAAACAAAGGAAGAGCTGTAGGTAAAAATATTTTTTCTCAAAGATTGGGATCAACATCATATTCTCAAAAAGTCCACTCAGCGCATTTTGTTTGTTTATTGATGAGCCAATGTTTCCTTCAATTCAAAAATATAATATCAAGCATAGACAAGATGATAACAAAAATTTTTCTGTGGAACTTTACGAATTGAAAAAATTTATTTGTCTTCAAATAGCACGTGGCGTTTTGACAGGAAAAAAAACACCAATTCATCAACTATAAAGTAAGAAGTGGAAGCAAGTAATCTTTAGCAAGACATTCAATAAAAATCGCTACAAAAAACTGATAAAGCATTTGAGATTTGATAACTGTTCAACACGCTGCGAAAGAAGACAAAAAGATAAATTTTGTCTTCTTTTAAAAACTTGGAACAATTTTATTGAAATTTGTAAAAAATGTTATGTGCCAAGTTTTGATCTCATCATTGAGAAACAACTGTTTCGTGCAAAACTTGGTGTCTTTTTATCCAATATATACCAAAAAAGCCAGACATATTTGGCATAAAACTTGGGCTTTTGGTTGAAGTTCGTTCAAAATATCTTTGCAATGGTAAGCCTTATCTTGGTAAAGACCCAACAAGAAACGGGAAATTGACTTCCCAACAAATGTCTGCTTATGGTTGATGCAACCACTTTTGAGAAAAGGATACAACGTGACAATGAATAACTATTTTACAAGTATTAATGTAGCAAACAAACTAAAAATAGAAAAAACTACACTTCTTGAAACAATAAGAAAGAAAAGAAAAGAGGTATCAAAAATTGAGGAAATTATGAAAAGCAAGCCTTTTTAAACATTAGAAATATATCAATCTCCTTTTAATGCCACTTTAACTATTTATAAAGCAAAAAATCAAAGTTGATTTATATGCTAAGTTCCATGCACCTAACAGTTTTTGTTGACCAATTACAACCAAAAAAATTACCAAAAACAGTCAAGAGTTACGACGCGTCAAAAGTAGCTGTAGATGTTTTGGACCAAATGGCGCGTTATGATACCTGCAAAAGTGCCACAAGAAGGTGGCCAGTGGCTGTATTTTTTAACATTATAGACTGCGCATGTATCAATGCATATATAATCTACTCTGAGGTAACAGGCTAGAGCTTAACCAGAATAGAATTTTTACTTCAGCTAATAAAAGGAATGTGTCGCAATCCTTCTACAAAAAGCAATTTACCTCCTCTTTATACGATGGTCCTAGAAAGTTCTTGTCAAACTTTGCGAAAAAAGAAGCAATGCCAATTACAACTATGTAAAAAGTAAGTCTAGCGTCAGCTGCCATCAATGCTTGAAGTCTTGCTGTGGCAGACATACTACATTTACATTTATTGTTGCAAGTTGCTCTTCTTGTGCAGTAGAAAGGTCTTATTCTAAAAAAAAGTCTAAACGAAAAGGTCTAAAAGAAACTATTACTATATTTTAATTTGTTGCAATTACCAAAAATGTCAATTAAAAATACTAAAAGTAGTTATGAATATAGTTTCGAGAGATAATTAAAACAATTTTGGTCATTGTTAAATAAATTTTAGCACGAAATACTGATGCGGTCAAAATTGACCGCAGCCGTCTTTTTAAGTAGGGAGAATTTCCCGTCTTTCTAGTGTTAAAGCACAACTTTCTTATATTTATTCTCTAAAATGCGACTAAAAGTAAAGTAAAATCAGTGCAAGTTATTTTTAAAGCTTTTTTAAAACTTTACGGAAAAAAGTTTATAAAGTTTATTTTTTATATTCGTAATGTCATGCAAAAGTTCTGTTTGGTATGGTTTTGAGTTTTGAAAACAAGTGTAAAAAACTGGTCTCGAAATCTTACGAGTTTATTCGAAGTGAAAGCTTAAGTTATTGAAAAAATCAAACACATTCAACAAATAAAAAATTAATTTTAATGCACAAAAAAGTAAAAAAGGTTAGATTTTTTGGCAAGAAAAAAATTAATATAACAAAAAGTAACCAGGGCATTATTGCTTAATCTTTCACTCTAAAAGGTAAGCAAAAATATGGCAAAAACTACTTCTAGCGTTCCAACTCGAAAACCACGTTTATCCAATCGAGAAAACGCATACCCATTGCGCAAAAATAATTGCCTCTTCATTCTTGTTTTTTTAGGGGCAAAATTTTAAATTGCTTTTTTAAAAACAAAAAGTCTTTTATTGAACTTGAGGGACGAAAAATGTTCTTTGCTTTCAAAAGTCAAGTGAAACCAAAAATAACAGTTTCCACTTGCTTGTTGTGGATGAAAATTTGCTTTATAAACAATCTTTTTAAAATTTTTAGTAGTTCACTTTTTTCTTTTTAGGCCTGCAAACTAAAACTAATAATACTGCACAAGACAAATAATAATTTTAAAATGTTGAAAAATGCGTAATTTTGTTTTAGTGAAGCAGTTTCACAATTTAAAAACCATAGTTGGGAAAACCAGGGCTACAAACTCGAACTCCAACCTGAACTCAACGAAGAACTCCAACCAACTTAAACTCGAAGAACTTGTTCTTTTTTGCCGATCTCAAACTAAAAACAAAATTTCTTGAACTCAAACTAAAAAAATTTAATTGAATTGAAATTTATTATCTACCAAGCATTTGCTACGCCAATAAAGTATAGTTTCCACTCGACAAACAGTGGAATATTATTTTACGACGTTACATCTATGTTTCTTTTGTTTTTCGATGTTGAAAAAATACATAAAAAGTTATCCGAGTTACCAAAGGTATTAAAATTACCATAGCAACGGCAATTTTCGGGAAAATCTGTTTTGTTACCTACTTGGTTTGTTCGTTCTGCAAATGCTAAGTTGACAAAAACAATGTGCCAAAAAAATTTTCTTTCTTACTTAAGAACTTTCAACAAAAAGAGAAAACAATCATTGACAAATTAACTGAACTTGTATGGCACTATCGAAAGTTTGGAACCCGTGCTCAACTAGGTTACTTCCATCTGTCCGAGCGGTGCTTCAAATGAGATAAATCGCTTTGTACGTAATTTTCGAAATGAAATGCTTATTGTAATATAGCTTGCATAAATTATTGTAATAGCCTGCCTAATAATAGGGACCAATATTTTTAGATTCATATTTGGTTAATTGATGCAGCTTGTTTGCTTCAATGCAAAATAATGATCTTGGTAACGTTTTTTGTGTTGTCCAGTTAAGTACAATTTATTGTGTATTTTGTATGTTTGTGATTACATTCATTTTTTGGTGTATAAAAAATATATTAAAATCAATTTTTGTTATTGTTTGTGAATATTGAGCTAACGCTATTACAATTTAATATTACTTTTTTATCAGCAAAATTTATGATAATACAAGGATTTACATTATGTTAAAAACTAAAGCACATAACCTAAAATTCCAATTGTCGTCCACTTGAGTGGTCTAGTTTAATGGTCACTGTGCGTGGGAGAGCAGCCAGTTGGTTTAAATCCCAGTGGGATATGCATAACTGACGAGCTCTATCAAGAGCAAAACTCGACTCTGCTGCTTCTCCTTTAAAGTGTCTTAGTTTTTGATCAGCAAAGTAGTAGAACTGATTGTATTTGAATAAATTTGTAAAGACAATTAAAACAATCGCCATTGTAAGTAAAATATATTCTTTCCAAGTTTTATGACTGAAAATAACCAGCAAAATATTTTGTCGGGCGTGAAAATGATTTTCAAACAAAAACATATCTAAACTTTGAATAGTTCTTTATCTTAACATTGAGCTAATGTCTTTTGATTAAAGTTACAAGCTGTATACATTTTGTAAAGCTGTAAATCTTTTGATGCCATGGCAGTACGTGAGTTGTTCTGTGATATCATTTTAGTTAGTTACAGAGCTGCAAATTCGAATTTGAACTTGAAAAATTAAAACAAAGAACTGGAACTAGAATGTAAACTCAATTAAAAAGGCATCGAGTTTGTAGCTTTGGAAAACGTAGTGCTACATTGCACTGCAATCAGAATGCTTGATGACTTCTTCCTACAACTTTACTATATTTTACAATAAAAATTAAATGTTTGTTTCCTCTCGACCATTTGTTAGTATTGGTTTAGTTTGGTTAGTCTAAAAACAAATTAAAAATTTCTTTTTTGTAAAAGCTCAGTAAAATATAATTTTCCAACTAAAGTATTTTTAGAAATTTTTTACTTGAAACATTCACTATGTTTACGCAATCGCAATAAAGTCTGCAAAAGATTTTTTTTCAATTTTTTGGTTTTTGCTGACCAGTTAAGTGTGTACGGATAGATTTATGTTTCAATTTTAAGAAACGCTTGGCAGCAATTAAATCTTTCTGATGAAAACTCTTCAAGAAAGTGATATTAATGAAAAATTACACAAAGTGTTTGGCAGCATGGGCGTTATCACGGGTAATCGTAAAAGCATCTTTGATGTGGATCTCGATGCATTGTTGAAAGCAACATGCAAGATGAATTACCGCGTTGCATTTTGCACACAAATGCACCAATGCATGTTTGCATAACTTACAATTTTGGTTCTTAGAATAAATGATTTTTTGTGTTGTCGTGCATGACTATGTCTGATGTTCAGGTCATTCGGCGAATTTATGGATTTAAAACTGAGGTATTGTTTTGCAGGTTGAAATTTAGACAGCAACGTCTTCAAAAGTTTACACCAAGCTTGTATGTGTTTAATTATTAAAATTATTACATAAATAAAAAACTTTTTGCATAAAGCAAAAGTCAAAAACATAATGCACAACTATACAAAAAACAAACTTAATCAAAGAAGCATTTGCATTGTCGTCATAATTTATAACTTCAGGCCAAGGACAATGTGATTTAAGCAACCGTTTTATTAATTTCCCAAAAATAATTAACCAGATTTTTATCTTAATGGCAACAAATTTTAAAATCAAATTTTATTTAAGAACGCTATTGGTTTATGTTGTTTTTAAGATATAATAAAGAGCAAAAACAAGTTTAACAGCTTAATTATTTAACGGTTTACTGCTATCCCTTTTTTATATAACTGCATGCCTTATCTTCTAACTACTTCTAGCGTTCGAGATGAACCAAAGACAAAAAAATGGTCTTTTTCGCTTGTCAAAAAGTTAAAAACTTGACAATTTCTAGTCATTCGCTTGCTTGAAAAATTGTGCTGCCCCCAATTGACAAGTTTTGAAATGTTTAAAATTGTTCAGCGGGCCATTGAAATCACGTGGTAGGCCACATGTGGGCCGCGGAAGACAGTTTACACAAGCTTCATCTAGTTTTAAGTTTAATTGATCCTATATGCACTGACCACGTTGGCGCTTTGCTAGGACATAGATAAGGCTTTGTTTATCTAGTAGTATCAACACTAGAATCAACATCAACAAGAAAAGTATCAACACTGAAGACTACAGACCCACTGTATAATTTATAGTCAGGTTCCTAAGTCACAAACTCTATCGAAATATTTTCTCTAGTTACTGCACAACTGAAAATATTTAGAATCAAACATTTTTTCTGTCTTTTAGGGAAAAAATCATAACACTCTATTGCAGCATACAGATTTTAAAGGTGACGTATCAAAAATCTAGTAATAATAAAAGCACGATTTTTAACATTAAAACTTTTGATCTTTTAGAAACAACAAATTATTTTTGCAACATCGAAATTCCGCACGCAAAACTCACCGCAAACAAATAACTTTTGCAGGAGAAAATTTCTTACTGCTGAAATACCGTACAATTAAAATTTGAAATAAAAACTTCTTTGTTTAGCGTTTAATAGTTTTTTGGGACCAAAATCAAGAAATCAAAGATAAATTTAAAGTAAATACCTGTTTTTTCTTTTTAGTTTTCACTTTAATTTGGTAACAAAATTGGTAAAAGTGAAGGAAGATTGGAAGTGAATATGGGTTGCAAGTGAAAGCCTGTTTTTGGTTTTCACCATAAGTTTGGGACAAACATTTTTCCATAACCGTATAGTGCTAAAACATCATGATTCGGGCAAACGTCCATAAAATTTAGGCAAAACTGTATTGTCCCCAACATTTTTTTGGCTGTACAGCTATGGTTCAATACAGGGTAGTCCAAAAGTAGGTGGACAGTATGTAAAATAGGTTTTTGTATCAGATGGAAAACAGTTTGCGCACTTGCGATGATAAAATTTAAGGGCTTTTGTATTATTGTTCACAATAAAATTTAATTATCAATGTAATAATTGCATTAGTAAATATAATTGTATGTATATGCAATTTCAAAATAAATGTTTTTATTACTGTTCACCTACTTTTGGACCACCCTGTATAATTGCAACGAGCATAATTTAGAAAAATTGATTAACGAAAGTAATAACATCATCGATCAGCATATTAGCGATATCTTTAATTGATAAAACATTTTTTCTATAAATATGACTGTCACAGACTTTGTTTGGGAATCCTAAAGGACCAGTTGAACTAGGTAACCCGAATACCTGCGCTGAAACAAAGCTGTGTCTAAATTTTATTTTATTCCGTCTCAAGTAGTAGTCTGCTATGAGCCTGAAGCTTTTATACAGTTGGTTTGAACGAAACTCGGATTGATTCGTTGAAGACTCTTTTTCACAAACAGAGACCACCGTCTCAAACCAAAACGAATGTATTGCAGAATTCCAACTCACAATCGACAAAAATTCTCTTTCACGCTCTGCCAAACTGGAAAGCGAAATTGGCGCTACAACTTAATTTGATCAACACAAATAATTCTACCTCTGTAGAACGAAACTTCAAAACACTTGTGCAAAATAAATTTAACACTTGCCAACCGATACAAAATCTAACAAGCTCTCTGCCCCCAAATTCTATTTTCTCTCGAAGCGATTCTGCTTCGACCAACACTTTTTGCTCTATTCTTCTCTTTCATTTACTTCGTCGTCTTCTTAATCAATCGAGCAAACGCACATATATATAGACAAACGCCACGTGATGGCGAACTTACTTGAATAAGCTAGATCATTCTCCAATCTTCAGGGAGAGCGCTTTTGCTAGAACCAAATGGTATATACGCGAACATTCCACTATTAGCGAGCTATAGTGGCGCTTGGACAAAAATATATTACGTCATTACTGCCGGCTGAAAAGAGAAAAAAGACAAGAAATTACATCAAGTGAATTGTAGACATCACATTGCACAATACCAGAGGAGTGCTTCACTGGCGACGTGATTATCATTTCATAATAAAACTTTAAATTACTTTTAACAGGAATAAACTACATCATCATGATTAAAATTACCATGAATAATGTGTGGCAATGACTTAGATTTAAGTTTAGGCTAATTGGTTCTGTCTGTCCTGATAACGCTGCGCGATAACATCGATAGATTTTGTTGATTGCTATGGATAACAAAATGTTTGTATTTGTCACAGACTTTGTTCGGGAATCCTAAAGGACCAGTTGAGCTAGGTAACTCAAATACCTGCACTGAAACAAAGCTGTGTCTAAATTTTTTTTATTCCGGCTCGAGAAGTAGTCTTGCTATAAGCCTGAAGCTTTTACACAGTTGGTTTAACACTTTAAGGGACAGTGCTACATATGTGTACCATGATTGTGATTGTAACGTAACAATAGCACTTCTGTGAAGGTATTATAATACTAATTTTTAGGTATTTGTGACATCATTATTAAATCATTGTCATTTTATTTTACAATCAAATTCTTATATCCCTCAAAGGGTTAACGAAAGCTAGGATTGGTTTCGTTGAAGACTCTTCTTTACAACAAACAGAGACCACTGTCTCTAATAAGAACGAATGTATTACAAAAATCACGACCGACGAAATTCTATTCACGCTTTGCCAAACCGCAAAGCGAATTCAACACTATAACTTGATTCAATCACCCCAAAAAATTTTACCTCTGTAGAACAAAACTCCCAACCACTAGTGCAAAATAAATTCAACAAATGTCAACTAATACAAAATCTAACGAGGCAACACCTGTGCTCAAACACAATCACTTTCACTCGAGCCGTCTCTCGAGTTGTCTCAAATCACCTAATCATAATAATATTAATTCGCTACGCATCGGCTTATATAGAAAAAAGATCACGTGGCGCAAATTTGCTCGTAAACGCTAGACAATTCTACAACTCTCTTGAGAATATGCTTATGCTAGGACCACCGCAAATATTCTACTACATTCGAGATAGCACAGCTTTAAAACATATTACGTCATTTTTTTGGCGAAAAGAGAAAGAAGATACATATATCGAGCAATAGAGAGCGAATCGGACGTATATCGGATAATACAGGCCGTCAAAGAGACGCAATTATTATCTTATAACAAAACTACGAATTACTTTTAACGGAAATAGATTACATCGTCACGATTAAAATTATTAGGAATGAAGTGTGACAGTATTCAAAGTTTGTTCAGCAAATTGTACAAAATAATATTATGCTTATTTCCAACTAACCAAACTAAGAAAATGAGAATAAAATTATTTAGAACCATGCAAAGATAACAGGTGACTTTTCTGAATCTCAGTAATAACAGGATTTTTGCATCTTTAAAAACATTTATTATTTTTATAGAAGTGAAATTCTCCATGCTTACACAAAAAATTTTCTAGAATCTTATGCTATGCAATTACACGATTTTTTTACAGCAACAAAATTTTCCAGGCTTACGCAAAAAAAAATTATCAGAGTTCTATGTAATAACATGATTTTTTTACTTTTAAATCATTTATGAAGAATCGAAATTTTGTATCCTTACGTAATGTGAGTTTTACTGAGTGTTATCACGGTTTTTTTAGTTGTACAAGTAACATTTATTTTAAAACCGACTAGTAATTCTAACTATTACGAAATTCTGGATTTTAAACTAAAGTAACTTTTGGTAAAAAATTTGATAGGATTTGTTAAATATCAAAATTTTTTGATCTGGTTGTTCTAGGTGAAAACAATAAATTATGCAAAATATTGTTTTCATCATGGACGTCCAAATTTTGAGCCAAGGACAATTTTGGCTTAACAAAAATATTTGCTTGGCAAGTAAATAAAACACCGCAGCTGAATTCACAAATAAAACTTGGTTTTTTGGTCTTAAGTTCGCGTCAAACATATATATATTTTTAAAATAGCCTGAAATGTCGCTATAGACGTGGCCATCTATATAGACAAAACTCTTTGATAAAGAGAGGGGGACCAGACGAATTCTTCCTGCAATTCACAAAGACGTTCTGCCTGCTTCTCAACTAAGCATGGTCGTATACCAATACGTGTGCCGCTGCGAATGCCGGTACGTGGGCAGAACTTCTCAACGTCTGCAGGACAGAATCCGCCAACATGTCCCGAAAACTATCCGCAACAAAACCAATCAAGAAAGAATTCAGCCAACGCGAAAAAGTAAAATAAATTCTTCCACACCTAATTGTGATTCGGCTATTGGCACTCATCTTCTGAAACATCCAAATTGCGCCCTTCACTACAATGATAATCAATTTTCAATTCTATCCAAAGCCAGATCTGATTTTCATCTTGCTGTATTAGAATCCATCCACATAACCTCAAGCAAACCTGCATTGTGCCGTCAAAAAGAGTTCGTTTATAGGCTTAAATTATCAACATAATTATATTGGTTTTATTTTATTCTTTTTCAGACTTCAAATTACAACTATAATTTTGCCAAGTTAAACATTCAAATTCCGTCCAATAAAAATTGTTCCATTTCTAACTCGACGAAACGACAAAAAAAATTTTTCATTTTTCGACCGCTTGGTGGCTGATGCTTCTAATCAACTGCGCTTCAGTATAATTTCTTACTCGGCGAAACGACAATCTTATTCAATATAATTTCGACATTTCAGTTCTTTACTAATTGTAGCGATTTCTCCTGATGAGAGCTACACGAAAACGTTTGAGTTTTCTTAAACAGCCTTTTTCAAGGCTACCCCCTCTCTTTATCAAAGAGTTTTGTCTATATAGATGGCCACGTCTATAGCGACATTTCAGGCTATTTTAAAATTTTGTGCCACAAAAAATCTTTTTAAATATATATTTTTTTGAAAGCACTTTTAATTTATTACTTATTTTGATTATTTAAAGTTTCATTCTAATCATATTTATTCAATTATTTGATTAAAGCATTTCAGCAACTCCGTTATTGACCTGAAAGTCAGAAAGATGAATCAATGATTTATGATAGACGTATTAGCAAAGTTATCATTAGGGCAAGTTTTTGTTGCAATAAAATTGCGCAAAATTTGCATTTATTTCTACCAAAAATTGCAGTAAAAAGTTGCATTTATGCACAAGCATTTTTAACAACATTAATTTACCTAAACGATTCATTTGCATATAATTTCAAAGATTTCCAAACATTATCAGGAAAAAATATTTTGCCAATTGTTTGTGTAGCTTGCTAAAACTTCTTTCCACAGGCATGAAGTTGCTTGGCAATTTAGCATATGCCTAGTTTTGGGATGATGTTGGGCTACGTCATTTCTACAATAACTTTTAGGTCAATATTGAGTTCAAATCGGTAATCTACATACAATTACATAACGTATTTGTGTTTTTAAATCATATCTGCACATTTTGCGTAATAGTTAATAAAACTTGCCGTAAATATGTAGGGTTTTACAATTGCTTTCAATGTAAAAAAATGTTTTTTCTTAATTTCAAGATGATTGAAAAAAATATCAAAAACATGTCAATGAAAACATGATTTAATGTTAAATATTTGGCATGAAGCTTATTAGATTTGTCAAGATTTTTAACATTCAAAAACAGAATTATTCACGACGTAGGTTGCGAGAAAGCGATTGCCATCTGGGTTTGCCACTTAAAGATCTAATTGAAGGAAAAACTCGAATGATAAAAAAATAATCACGGTTTTTAAAATTTTAAAGAAAACTGAAAAAGATTAATAAAAATAACTTTTTAACTTCACTTACTTCAACGTTATTCGATATTCTGCCAACGATGTAATGATTGTTTTATCGTTTTGTGAAATCTTACGTGTGTGGCTTTTCTTTTTTAGGTGAATAGTTATTACAACTAGAACAATAATAGATAAGAATGACAGTGCTTTTAATGAGTAATTAAGTTTAGTTACATATCAATTTTTTTTATTTTTGTATATTATTTTTTTTCATCAATAACAGTATTAAATTAAATATCATCAATAGCAGTATAAAATAACTTTTTTAATGCTCCATCCAGAAAATAAGAATTGCATTTTCAGGGTACTTTTAGTAATAAAAGTTAATTGAAAGAAACTTTGTTTTTTTCCAAAAACGGGAGAAATTGTCTTAAGGTTGATGTTTGTGGGACAAAAAGAGCGTTACGAAATTGAGGTTGATCACCATGTTAACGTTGGAGAAGTGGGTTTGAATTACTATATTAACATCTTGTACATGTCTTTATGAACAACATTATTTTTATAATGAATGAAACAAAAATAAAAGTTTTTTTTTACTTTTAAAAAGTATGTTTAAATTAACTTTATCACGCGGCACAATTAGCATCATCTTGCGGCACACAACTTTGCCATGGCTCACCAGTTGCGGAGCACTGCCTTATTCAATGCTTTGTTTACGTGTTGTTTATTAATTTTAAGTAAATACATAATTCACTTAATCGCATCGCATAGATGCGTCAGTAAAATATTTTTAAATGTTAAGATTTCGCACATTACTTGTCTGTGTGCCCCAATGTAGCCAAGTATTTGTGTGAACGTTTTGGATTTGTTTACACAATTGTAATAATTTAATTTTTTATGCCAATTTAATATTTTTTCAATTATTTGATAATGGCTTTTACCTACCGCACAGAAATTTGTCGCAGGCCGTAGTTTGCTTACCCTGCAGTAAAAAAACCACTTGTTCAAAGACTCGAGAAATCTATCGGTTGTTTTTGTTGCTGCAATTTTTAGATAGAAGCTTAGTTTAGTGACTTACAAAGTATTCAAAAAAATTTTTTTTTCTATCACAAAAAATTTTTTTTATCACGTTTGTTTCACACCTTTAAAAAAACGGCATATTTTGCAAATCAAAATGACTTTGATTTGCGTAAAACTGCTTATTCGGCACAAAAGAGTGAAAATGTTTCACTTTTTTTGCAATAATAATGCCTTAGAAATACAATGGTTTATCATTTTTTTTTGCTTGAGTTTTACTCTCAAATAATATTTTTAACTTTACTTTGTTTGTTCGTCAACACTCTAGAGCGGTGCTTTTCAACTTTTTTTCTAACGACACAAATCTTAAGAGGAGATAAAGAACAAAGATTTGGAAACCTGATCTTTTTTGCAGACTTTATTGCAAGCATAAAAATGGATCAAACACAAGACAATTGGACATTTTCATTTCATTTGATCTTTACATTTATCTTCCTGACTCGCAGGAAAGCATAGGAGGCGCTTTACACAGGGAAAGCAATCACTCCGACCTGCTTCCGGAGATACCAGAATGTTGCTGTCTGGTTGAAATTTGTTATTTTATGTTCTTTAGTTCTAATAGATATATGAGTGTATTTTAGAACTGCTTGCTAAAACCACCAAGCACGAAAAAGCGTGTAAGTATTTTTCTCCAGGATACAACAGAATGGCCTTAGTGGGTTTTGAACCGAGACCATGTTCATCACAATCAGGGTCCTTTTAATCACTGGACCTGGCTGACGACATAAATACCTCGAGCACGCAACACAGGGCTTAAGCACAATGTTTTAAAAGAATGGTCGGGAGAATGACGCAATAAAAAAAGCAAATAAACCATTATCGAAACACATCAAAAATGATTTAATTTTTACACAACTACAGTCGTCGGAGACCCACTTTTGGGTCACAACCGAGGGGTTGAGAAGCACTGCTTGTGGATTGTCGCGCTTTGTTTGTTTAGATAAAGTTGCGTGCGACGTTATTTGTTTTGATAAGTGGCTTGACCAGTCGTCGTCGGCGCTTATTCGCGCGGAACTAATGATAAATCGTTTGACCGTTTGAACATTTTCATGTGACAAAAAACGCTTTGTCAGCTGCGTCTTAAATAGATTGGTTCTGAAGTATCAATAGTATTAACATAATTAGTTTTTGGAAGCAATTTCGAGATATTCCATCGCTTACCGAAGGGTTGCCAAGAGATTTTTGGTTGACCAGTACATTTGCATTGCTGCTACTCCCTTACAGTATATAACAAGAACAAAACCCAAAACTACCATAATATCTCGAGACGAGGTGTCTTCTAAGTAATAATCATGACTAGCTGCAACTTTGCGCATCATCTGCAATCTAGTGTTGGTGTGTAGGGCTATTTTTTCAAATAGCTGTATTGGAAACAGCGTCAGAAATGTATCCAGCTCACTAGTTGATCTGTATATGTCAGTTAATATAGTTGGCTCAACTTGAAAAGAAAATTGCTTTCTTGGTCTGAATTTACTCTAATTTGTTGTCCACAAAAATGTGTTTGGCTGTTCTTCTACATTATTTGTATCCATGCTGTTAATATCTGCCGTATCTTTATCAGGAACTATCTATTCCTCTTTTTCCTCTTCACTAACTGTACTTTGGTCATCACTTTCACTATCTTTAGACCTTTCAAAAGAATTTGACGCCTTGTTAGTCGGTAACTGATAATTATGATTCGTGTCAGAATCATTAAAATCTAATTCAGAACTGTGGCTCAGCTTATCGGAGAGAGTAGATAACATTTCATCATCAAGTTTTCTAGCCATAATATAAAATACAAACAATATAATATATATATATAGAATATAATATAAAACTACAAAAACAACAATTACAATAGCTGGGACAAATTTGTCGCAATATACAATACCATTGGGACAATAATGTCCCATTAGTAACATAGTCGTCACAAAACTGATTTTAATTCAAACTTTTTAAGTTTAATTGATAAAAAATGCTGCCTAACAACATCTCTTCTACTTTTTAGTAACAAACGAAACTATATCTATCTTATGGCACTAACATACTTAAATATGTTTATTAACTTCACCTCTTGTTTACTCGTTCCTTCTACTAACTGTCTGAAACTGTAACTTCAGAGTGCCACTCCTCGGTTCCAAATTCTCATAATAAGCACCATTGCTATTAGTCATTAAGAGTATCCGAAATACAACGTGCTCAAGCTAAATCAGTTTAAAATTAAATTGATATACTGTTGCAACCCTTTCATTGGGAAAAGCCAAAAAAAACTTCACAATGTCTTTAGGTTTTTTGTAGTGATTGCTCGAGGGAATGCTTGGTTCCTCTAGCGCTGTGATAGTCGCATACAAAGGGTGTGCAATGAAGATTTTGGCAGAAGCTGTTTTTCTTAACTTATCAAAAAAATAACACTGGCAATTGCAGAGGTAGACCATCGACCGCTACATATCTTTATGAGAAAATAAAATCTTTATGCAATAAAAATTATGCTTAAAAAAGTTATGTGAAAAAGTTAGAGTTAAAAAGAAAGGGCATTGCAAAGTTGACATTTAAGACAGAAGCAATATCTTGCCCAAGAAAAATGCTGTTCGTCTTTCTCTCCAGAAAAAGAAAAAAAATTTTTCGAAAATTTTATAAGTTAGATATGTATGTTGTTGCACAGCTTAATGCAACATTTGTTTGATTTTGTTGTTATTTTGGATGTTTCATCAAACTCATTACCAAAAATATAACTAATACAGTAGTATTCTAAATTGTAGAGAAATTACAAGTTGCTTTCCGATCAAAATGACCGTTGGCGGTAATTTAAGATAAATCACTCTCCAACATCTGCTGTGCTTATTGTAATGCAATAAAAATTAACATGCTAAAAGTTGACAAAGACTTAAGAAAAGTCAGAAAGTTTCAATATTCTAACACTTAACTAAGCGGAAATACGAGCGATTGAAAATCAAAAACGGTCAAAATGACCGCGCCGATAATTCTAGTGTTAAAGTTGCTAATTCAAAATTTTAAAAAGCAAAAGCTGAAATCAATAAAAAAATTAAAAAAGATTAAAAGTTAATAAAATTATTAATTTTTTAAGCGTTGCTGATAATGTTTATAACAGTTGCACAGATATTTAGTGGTGCTGAAGTTCTGCAGCTCCTATGGGCGAGCCCCATTGTGTACAACACAACTTATTGTTTCCCACTAAGGCTTACTTCTTATTAGCATGAGTTCAGTTACAGACGGAATACTTACGTCAAAGCTAAATTGCGTAAGTTTTTAAAAGTAAGGTTTTAAAAACGAAAACTCAAAATATCTCAAAAATCAAAAAGAAAAACGTTTGCAACCAGTGTCAAACTTATGTTTAAAAGTACTGAAAGCCTTTTCTGATTAAAATTGCCTGTGACCAGTGTAATTTCTAGGTTTACCTCTCACACTATTTGTTAATGCATCATTTTAACAGGTCTGGTTTTAAAGCATCAGATTTTAGAAGTATGATGATTGTTTTTGACTTCGTTAACTACCTCAGTACAGGGATACACAATTATTTTGTTGTTGCCGGCCGCATACAGGCTTAGTTTTAACAAATGGCTACTAATGAGTTATGGTAAGTATACTGTAGATAAAAATATTAGACATATAAAATAATAAATTTCAATGCTAAAACTTGGCAATAAGACTTAAAAGCAACCAAAATTATAAGGTTGTGTAGGTTTTAGGATAAAACTAATAAAGTCTGAAATAACCTTTGTTTCCATTGATTTAAGGAGGCTCAATTTATAAGATTATAGAAATGGTTTTCAATATATTTTGTATTGCCATTTTAGCAAGCCAATATAACTAAACGACCCCTTCTTACAAGAAAATACTATTTAAGCAATTAGCAAGTTTCTAATGATTTTTGAATGCGCATGATAAAACTTCTCTCTCTTTGGAATAAAAACTCGTAAATTGAATTCAACTACAATGACAAAAATTTTCAAAACAACATCAGTGAGATGACTGGTTGCACCTTGGCGATAAGTTATTTCATGGGTGGCGCTGTTGTTGGCAGATCAATACAAATTTGACTCTACAGTAATATTAGTTATTTTTGGCTCTTTTTGTTATTCCTAGCAATGCAGAGAAGCTAGACAGAGATAGCCAAGTGGACTTGTTTGCGCCTCGGCTCTGGAATATGAGAGAACCTTTGCTGAACAATATGCAAATAAAGTCTCTTTTATAAAGATGAAAACTGCAAAAATGATCTTCTTTTTTGAGTTATTGGCAAAGCTACAAGCTTCTTTAAATAACATTCTTTTTGTTGAAAACGCTGACAATGATTATGATTGTGCTCGTCTTCAATATGAGGCTCCAACCTCATCGACCACGATGCCGACATTTAAACAAAGGTTAATGAGTAGGCTATCGACCATATAGACTATGTAGTCGAATGTGAGGTCCAGTGGTTAAGAGCGTCGAAATTATGACCGACACGATCCTGGTTCAAAACCTACTGGCACCAATCTGTTGTGTCCTTGAGAAAGACACTTTTAGCAAGAAGTTTTAGATTTTTTGTCACATCTCCAACTAAAAGTTTAAATAAAAACTTTAACCGGACAGTAACATCTTGACATTTCCCGAAGCAGGTCGAGGTAATTCCTTGCTCTATCTATAGCCGCTGACGCTTTCCTGTGAGTCAAGAGGATAGTCAAGAGGATAGACATAAAAATGATAAACATAAAAAGATGCTTTACGACATCGGCATTTTTCTTTGTTTGGCTGTTTCAAGAATCTCGAAATTCCAGTCATATCATTAAATAAAAGATTCAAAATTTGAACCGAGGAGCAATAAGAATTGCTTTCAGCTATATCTTTTTTTCAGTATTTTTGCTAATGATCATTGTTATCATTTGTGTTACAAAATAATATTATTATTTGTGTTTCATTTAATCGGAATGATCAATTTTTAATAAGCCTTGAAGTACGTTGTGCTACAAAAAAATTCTTAGATGGTATGCAGAGCATCTATAGGCATAGCATCATTGATCTAAATAAACGAAAGCAATAAGGCATTACACGCTTCTATTTGTCTTCTCCTTAGCTCAGTACTACAAACCAACTTAGTGTTATAGCGCACAAACTTGGCTTATTGGCAGTTTTCCAAGTGATGACTTTTCTATTGTCACTACATAACGTCGCTCTCGTCCAGAATTTTCATAAAAATGTTAATACTAACTTTGATAAAATATTATCAACATTTCATTAAATTTTAACGAAAATAAACAAGAAAAAAATTATTTGACAAAGTGAAATCCAAATTTTAACACTATTTTTAGACTTAACAAAACCGAATTAAAGTTTTTTTCAATTTTTGGCGGATTTCCTCCAAGATACACACACTGTTTACGACATTAAATAAAACTTACAATTTAGTTTTACTTTTTGTAGGCTACAATTTTACAAAAGAGCTTTTTTTTATGATCAAAGCTTTCATTTTTTGGTTTGTATTTTTAAAGTTAATAAAATTTATAACAAATATGATTAGTGAGTTCAAAATAATATAAACAAAACGCCTAAAAAAATTAGTTTTAAACTAGCTTAAAAAATTTTCCAACTCTCAAAAACTAAATTTAAGTTTATGACTATTTGAAGTCTGTCAAGCTATAACAGTAAAACCAATGTTATTAAATTTAATTCAATTATTTTCAAAAGTAGGTAAATTTGAGAAGTTTAAAAGCACATTCATCAAACAAAAATGTTAGCAAAATTGTGCTTTTGTTTGATGTAAGCCTAAATGCCATGTTAACAAAGTTTGACATTGTTTCTGGAAAAACTACTTTTTTTTAATATCTTCTCATTATCTTTGAAAATATAAAGAAACTGTTTAAAGGTACAAAATGAAGTAATACAAAGTTTGTTTTGTTTCAATTTTTGTCTACTTTTTCGCATCCGAGCAACTCCAAGCGTAAAGCTGGTGCATTATTATACGTAATCAGATGAATGCGAATATATGACGTCAGAACAGGCTTAAGAAAATGGTTGGTAACGCGAGTGTTGTAGTCGCTATTTCCAACAAAAGTCTGCAGAAACACAGTATTTTATTTGTTATTAATTTACCAATTTTATTGCAATTACCTTTTTAATGGCGGTAAAATCATTTTCATTATCTGAATATACAATTTTATACAATAAGGCAAAAAACAAACTTTACAGTTAAAAATCAGCACAAAAAAAAAAAAAAAGCTTTGCATTAGAACAAATAGTTTAGTGGAACTTTACTGAATTCAAATACTTAAATGCTTTTGCGTTTTATAACGATTTGTTCAACTAAGTTTTTTTCTTGTGCTAGTCATGCTAACTTTTTTAATTCACAATAAATTGAACATAATGTTATTCGTAGATCATTTTAATTATTTGACTTTTAATAAAAATTTCAGTTTAAAACTTACTGTTTTTTTGCATAAGCTAATGTTTTTTTGCAAATAAAGAGCTAAACGTTGTTTTGAGTTTCACTTTTAACTAAATCATCAATTCTCTTAATATTTGCAAAAAAATATCAGTCGGTTGCGTCTGAAACAGCATATGACGTCACATACTGTCATCCGTTGTTTTGTTTTATTATACAATTTTGTGGATTTTATGTGACCATTCTTCTAAGCAACAAATTTCAATAATGCATTATAATATGTCTTTCTTCAATGCATGTTTATGTGTCTCTTAATGTATGATTCTGAAAAACGAAATTGAAACGACTGTAATCAACAAAATCATAATAAATTGACCATACTTCCTCGAATTTTGTATCTTTTTACACCTATATGAATTCACTGAGTATAATTGTCTGCAATTCACATTTAAACAACAGCCGGAAATATGGATGAGTAAAAAAATAGCATCCTGATTGTCTTGGTTCAAAATCTACTCTCGTCGTGTTGTTGTGACCTTTGGAAACATTTTACGGCACTTTACTCTGCTTGCGTTCTGCAAGAAGCTCTGAATTTCAATAGTATCTTCCTATGAAAAGTAAAACATAGCTAAACATAAAACTTTCAACCGGACTTGACATAAAACGCCGGAACGTCTCCTAAAGCGTTAAAAGAAAGTCTAAATAATCCATTTTACAATTGCAAATACAAGAAGTTTTGTAATTGTGTATAATAGGACAGTAACGAGCTAAAAAAATAGGATTTGATGTTTTTATATTATGTTGTTTTTAACAACGCTGATACATTTTTGTTGTTCTTAGAGACATAAGCTACATAAACAACTTACAGGTTTATGAATGTTGTATTGCAAAGCAATAAAATAAAAAACGTAAAATAAAGTAATCTAATATGGTTTTTAAAGCTACAGCTTGAATCTAGTTTACAAAGATAAACAACATTGGGCGCAGAAAATGCTGTGGACTGCGTCTTTAGGAACGTAATCAATCTGTGGATTGTGTCTTTATGATTCAGATTCTTGAGAATTCCTTCGAAGCTAAGAAAAAACCCGGTGCCATATTTGTCAATTTGACAGCTGCTTATAACACTGTCTCTCATCGTGGTCTTACCTGCAAGCTGCTGAGGATTCTGCCGGATACGCACATGGTCAGAATGATCATGGAGCTTGTCCAAAACGGAAGTTTGACCCTTACTACCGGTGACAGCAAGCAAATCAGGTTACGCCATCTAAAAAATGGCATTCCTCAGCGATCGGTCTTGGCTCCTATTTATCATCTATACATGCGATCTGCTTTCCATGATTTCCAGAAAAATGCTTATGCTGGTGATCTAGCATTGTTGCATTCTTCTGGAAACCAGAAGGACTTGGAGGGGACTTTAAGCCAAGACATGTCTACATTTTTAGCATATCTCCAAACTTGGAGGTTGAAGTTCAGTCACACTAAGATGCTGACGGCAGCCTTTCACTTAAATAACTGAGAGGTCAAACCTGAGCTAAAAGTCTACAACAACAATAAACTTTTAGCGTTCTGTCCAAACCCTACTTATCTTGGGGTAAAACTGGATAGATCGTTCACGTTTTGTCACCATTTAGTGGCATTGCGCAAAAAACTATCCTCGCGCGTCACACTGCTAAGGCGACTTGTAGGCTCGCGATGGGGTGCTGCAAAACATTACGCATAGTCACCTTATCTCTGGTCTACTCAATAGCTGAGTACTGCGCACCAATTTGGTGTCGCAGCGCTCACACTCGCCTCATAGACAGTGTCTTGAACCACGCTTTGCGCACTGACACTAGATGCTTGCGTCCCACTACAACGAACCACATACGCATAGTTTCAGGCTTCCAGCCAGCTGAGCTTTGCCGACTGGGAGCGACACTATCCTTGGCTTACCGTAGATATCTGGACCTTAATCAAACCTCTTATATGGTCTTTTAAGTGGGTACTCAGATGCTCGCCAAGAGAGACTAAGATCTAGACGCTCATTTGTGCCAGGTGCGCGGAATCTTTTGGACAACTTTGCCAGACTTGGCATTCGCGCTTCAGAGGGGACATATCATAAATATAAAACGGAGTACTGTGAAAAATTTTCCAGGCTCCATGTTTTGTGCCCATGACCGGTGCCAGATCTGTTGGGATGGGCTTGTCCCGAGCAGCTTGGGTTAAGCTCAACCGCTTGAAAACTGGTGTTGGGCGATTCCAGTTGTCCATGCACAAATGGAATCTCGCTCCTTCACCGAATTACGAGTGCTGCACCGCTGAACAAACCGGAGATCACGCTATAATAGCGTGTCCCAGGTATTGAGTAATTCTATTTGTCCTTGGATAAATGGGATCTCGCTCCTTCACCGAATTGTGAGTACTGTGCCATTGAATAAACTGCATACCACGTTCTAACGGTGTGCTTCATACATCGGGCACCTCATGGACCACGAGGTCTGACGGTTTTCGATGAAGAAACTCGATGCTGGTTTAACACCATTAGTATTTTCATAAAGATATCAGAAGCTAAATTTTTTTCCAAAACTGTTTAAACTACATTTTTGACAAATATATTTCTGAGTTAATTACATTTTACAAGTACATGATTCAATTCTGTTTGTAGCAAAAAATTTAAATGATCACCAATATTGCATTTTCTGTGTCCGAAAAATCCGCTGCAAACATTTTTGCCGTAGGAAAATCCTCCCCAACCCATATATATTTTGTTTGTTTGTAAAGTTTTAACAACAATCTTACTTAAAGTACTGTTTAAAAAAGTGTGTTAACCCTAATTTACCTAATGGGGGTTCTCAGAGGACCTTTGTTATTTAAACACGTTATAACTGATAAAGTTCTGATGATAAAAACCTAAAATTTATTTCTGAATATTTTAATATTTTAGTTGAGCAAATCCGATGGGTAGTTTTGGTGTAGCAGGCCATTTTTTTGACTAACCTCATAATTTTTATACACTTTTGCTGTGGCATAAAATAATCCTATTTACACAGAGTCACGTGAGCGGCAACTTGAAGATTTAGTGTTGTGGCAATATAGATTTTTTGTTGATTGCTTTGTTTTGCCGACATAATACACAAAGCTATCAACGAAACTTTGAGGACCTTCAACTTAATGCAAAATAAGAAGAGACTAATTGCAAATATATTAAAAGTAAAGACATTTGACTAAACTAGAATAAATTTTTTCCAACATATCAACTGTGCAGTTGCTGTCTGTTAAGAGTATTGGACTTGCAAACTCAGGGTCTTCCTAGGACCCCCCTTAAGTAGTCAACAAAAAAAAGCATCCCAGATGGATAAAGGTTAAGGTTAGAGTTACGGTATTACCCGCATATATGATTTAAATTTTTTTAAAGATTTATTGACACTCATATTAAAAATAAGGTTTAAAAAAGTTAAAAAACTTGTTTAAAAAACTAAAATTATATATGCGGCGATTTTTCTTCGACAAAATTTTATACGACTAAAATATTTGGTGCGGATTTTCCTAGAACTAGTGCTTGCTGCAATATTTCTCGTAAAAAACAACAAATTGGTTTCCAAAATAAAAAGGTTTTTACTGATTTAAACGAATATCAAAGTAAAAAGCTTTTCTTCCTTATGGTCAAGTTATATCTAGCAGGTAAGATTAATAATTTATATCAGGATGATGAAATCAAATATATTATTTTATATCTCCAATAAGGAACTTAATGGGGAGACATAGGGAGCTAGAGGGGGACCTGGAGATTTGGAGAAATGCATTGGAGAGAAGAGGCCTGAAAGTGAGCCGGAGCAAGACAGAATATTTGAGGGTTGGGGGTGGTGATGATGGAGAAGAGTTGAAGTTGCAAGAAGAAAAGGTAAAGAAAGCCAAAAACTTCAAATACCTGGGGTCAACAGTTAGTAATGATGGAAGATGTGAAGAAGAAGTAAGGAGAAGGATCCAAGAAGGATGGATGAGTTGGAGGAAGGTATCTGGAGTTCTGTGCGACAGGAAGTTATCAGCAAAGGTTAAGGGTAAAATATACAAGAGTGTTGTTAGACCAGCCATGCTTTATGGAATGGAAACGGTGGCAGTGAATGAACGACAAATGGGAAAAATGGAAGTTGCAGAGTTGAAAATGGTGAGATGGGCACTGGGAGTGACAAGAAAGGACAAGATAAGAAACGAATATGTGAGAGGGACTGCAAAAATTGCAAAGCTGGGAGAAAAACTTCGGAATGTGAGGCTACGTTGGTATGGACACATAAAAAGGAGAGAAGAAGACTACGTGGGGAAAAGGATGATGGAGATGGCAGTGCCAGGCAGAAGGAAAAGAGGAAGGCCAAGGAGAAGGTGGATGGATGTGGTGAGAGAAGACATGGAAAGGGTTGGAGCTAGGGAAGGAGACGAAGTAGACCGAGTGAAATGGAGATTACTGTCGCGCTGTGGCGACCCCGAGTAGGGAGAAGCCGAAAGAAGAAGAAGAAGAATAAGGAACTTAATTCCATCTATTTAAAATTCTACGATTCCGTACTTGCACAACTAAAAAAACAATTTTTTTTTAATAATCCTGAGTTATATCGAAGAAAAAACAAAAATGATACGTTAGAAATACTATTTGAAGCAATAAAATAGCATTTTAATATGAAAAGTCAAGAAATATATCTGGTCTTGAACCTTTAGCCACGATTGTTTCGGCAACAAATCCGCAGACAATAGAAATTCGTGTGCAATTATTTATAGCAGGGTTGGGAAAACCACGCCTCACAACAATATTTTGTGTGGCTCGCAAAAACCTCAAACAAACAAATTAAAAATTTATTAATTTTTTGTCTTCGAGCAGATTTTAGATCATAGATCGGGAGCCTACCGCCTCCATGACAATTTAAGAAATTATAGCATTATGTGTCAATGACTACTGGTGATAATTGGAGACTTTTTTTAGCGATTACTGATTTTAGGTAGAAAAATTAAGATAATCGAGATATATTCTCAATTAAGCCCTTTTTTAAATCAAGAAAACCGAAAAGTTCTAGTTCTAGGTAGTTCATCCAAGAAATTTACGTTAAAACTACAGGGAAGACCTTCTTTTGTCTTCGAATCAATTTCCAAGTTTTGACTACGATTTAATGCTTTGGCTTACTGATAGTATAGTGCAATCCTCAAACAAAATCAACTTTTGAATGCGGCCCTCGCATAGAGTAAGTCATTCTGTCACAAAACAACTTTACTTTTTAACTATTTTAAATTGAAACAGCTGATTTTATTAGATTGAATATGAGAAAAAAAGAAACTATAACAAGTGGCAAATAAAAGTCAGTTTATTTGTTTTTTATTCTTTCAAGCGAAAAGTTTTTATTGGTGATATTTGTAAAATGAATTAAAAGTTATGGCATATTTAGGTTCCTTATTCTTGAAACCATTTACGAACAAGTTGAAAAGATGTGTCATACTCATTAAAGCATGCGACCAATAAGCTCTTAATCTATGGATCACTTACTTTCCTGCTTTGGCACCCAAGCGCCGATTGCCCCATTTCTCGGTTGATTGTTCAATCTTGCGAGTTGACGACCATAGAGTATATTAATTTCCGAGGAAGCTGTGATCATGTCATCAGGAATTTCTCCGCTTTCCATTCCAAGTGAAAAGTTGCAATCTGCTGAAAAATGGCAAAGTTACTTACAGCTGCGTATCTTACAAATAAGCTTAAACCAGCTAAACCGAGAAAATGTTATATAAAAATAGAAATCATTCTTAATTCATTTTTCTTGTTTGATTCAATTGCTTTTTTTAGATCATTTTTTTCTTTTACCCTGGATATCAATATAATAATTATTTTATTTTGTTTTAAGGTCAAAAGACAAAATAGTTTAGTATCAAGATATTTTTTGAAAAATAACTTTTAACTTTGTGTTAAATTTAAAATGGTTAATTTTAAATTTACATGATTTAAGGGCTTGTTCACAGAGGTTCTCATCACTCGTGCCCTTTTGTTTGTAAACAGGATTGTGAAGTAGTAAAAACTTTTTTCGTCACGACTCCGACTCCGCCCGTTCAAAATTTTCCGACTCCAACTCCAACTCCGAATCCTCATATTTACAATTTTTCCGACTCCAACCGCGACTCCAGAACATCTGAAAAAACGACTCCAACTCCCGACTCCAGTAATTCTAAAAAAACGACTCCGACTCCATCCAAAAACGTACAAATGTGGCAACTCCCACTCCCGATTCCGACTCCACAACGTTGGTTAACTCACACTTTTAAAAGATTTGAATTTGAAGAAAAAGGAAAAAGCGAATCCTGTTTTTTAAATCTGTAGTCGGAGCTGTATAATGTTAAGACATCAGTTCTTCAAAAAATTGCTTGATAAAATATCCAGCAAAATATTTTGAATTACAAATTACAAAGTAAAACCAAAAAATTTTACTAATTTAAAGCCCGAAAAACTGTATCTAGGCATAGAATACAAAATTAAATACAGAAACTCATAAAATGTAAAATAAGAAATGAAAGTGGAACTTGTCGGTAGTGTGGTCGAGTGGTTAGAGCGCCGGAATTCTAATTGACATGGTCTCGATTCAAAACCTACTCATGTCATTCTGTTGTATGTTTGGGAAAGGCACTTTGCGGCACTTCCCCTGTTTGATGGTTTTGGCAAGCAGTTCAAATTTTAGTCATATCTTTATTAAATTTCAAACAGACAGCAATATTTTGGCTTTCTCAGGAAGTACAGTAGGCCGGGATAATTGCTTATCCTATGTGTTAATTTCAAAAGTTTACTGTAGACCGCACACAGCAAAGGGTTTGTGAGAGACGCTAATTCTGTCAGCAGGCAAATTGGCCATCAATTGCCTAACCGGTTTGGCCTTTTCAAGAGCACATCGCCCACGTTGATTTAAGTAGTGTTTTACAAAAGCATGGCCATTCAAAATCCAATATTTCTTTCTAATGGAGAGAAGTGTACAGTATGTTGCACTCCTACGTGAAGGTTGTCAGTGTGATACTTTAAGACCACCAAACGAGTAAAGGCGCACCTAGAAGGTATGATGAGGGGGTGTTTCATTTCGTCTGTGAGCTCAGGTGATTTGCTTAAGCGACCCTCGATCCGCAGTAAACCGTCGCTATCAACGCATGGTCTAAATCTGTCTAAAGAACGTAATTCCTTAATCCACTGTTTTGGTTGACTAGAATTTTGCCGAGTACATCTCTCAATTGCATCTGTTAAATCTTCAGGTGAATCACTTTTTAACAAACTCACTGCCTGGCCGTAAAACCTTCTCTGCACCACAGCAACAATTTTATTCAACGCCTTATTCAAATCGCACGTGTCCCACTTTGGATGCACAAAGTTCCGCTTTTTAAATTTACACCTCAGATATACCACAAACGCTCTCAAATATGCCACACGCTTTGTTAACACATATAACGAAGGAGCAGTTTCAATCAATCTATCTATAAGACTTTCTTGAGGAGAATAAAGCTTACCTTTCTCTTCACTGCACGCTACTCGATTCACTGAAACACTCACACATTCACAAGTAGGAATCTCTCTATTTTGCTTCAAGAAATCTGGTCCCTCAAACCACAATCTACGAGTCTCAGGTTTTTTAACACCATCAGGGCGAGATGCGACATCTGCCAGATTTAAGTTTGTAGGACAATATCACCAATCCTCCGATTTTGACAGTAAACAAATTTTTTCAATGCGGCGCGAAATAAATCTATCCAAGCGCAAATCCTTATTTTTTATCCATTGTAATACATTACTGGAATCAGACCAAAAATACTGCTTGCAATCGGGGAATCCTAACGCAACAAATGCTTTCTTAGACAACTCTGCAGTAGTTACTGCAGCAACCAACTTTTTGCGAGCGATAGACCAGGACTCCTGATGCTTTAAAACAACTTTACTCTTTCCCCACACAATTGCCACAGTTATAACTCCGTTAACAAGCCTACGCAAATACACTACTGATCCATATGCACATTTTGAAGCATCCGAAAAACCGTGTAACTGATAAAGTATATGATCTTGCGTTGATGGAGGAATCGAACCTTCAAAGTAATATCTAGCTAAGGAAGTGTCCAACAAGAAACCAACAACTAAAACCACGCCTTCCACTCTTTAACAATAGATTCAGGAACATCATCATCCCAATCATATTTTTCAATAGCTAGATGCTGGAAAACCAATCTTGCTTTAACAAAAAAGGGCGAAAAAATTTCAAAAGGATCAAAGGACTTTCCTAGCTGACTCAACATTGTCCGACGAGTATACTTAGTTAATGGTTTTAACGAACTAGCAATTCTCAAACGATCCCCACCTGTTTCCCATACACAACCAAGCGCTTTGGTCCCGGGTAAATCATTATCATGCTCTATTGACAAGTCAAGCTCACGCATACCAGAT